>JBBBDQ010000190.1:155000-590000 GCA_037127315.1 Ascarosepion bandense
ATCATGGTTCATGTTAAATTACAGAAAGCTGATGCGCTGTTCTTTTTCGGACTAACATTCATACTGAATCCACTACTAGTTCAGCTGTGAAAATGTTTGTTCTCAGCGTCAGGAGAGAAACATTTTTTTTCCGGAATCTATCTTTTTATGTATAAATCATCAATTCATCCTTACTTGCAATAGTGCTGACCTATATGGTGTGGTGCCCATGCTATTTACCTTGATTTCCTTCATAAGATCCAAAGAAAAATCAACAATATCTTTTGATTTAGCCATTTGTCATTTTGCCCACCTCCGCAAAGTTGCTTCTGTGTGCCTTTTTTTCGAATACTTTAATGGTGATTATTTGGATGATGTCTTCACAATGGTACCTAGACAATGAATCTAAACGCAATACTATCCTCCTGTCTAAATCTTATAAATTTACATTTTTAATGGCCAGATAAAGTCGTAAATTCTATGCTAACCGTTTCTTTTCCTGCACGTCTCGTCTGTGGGATTCGCTTCCAGCTTTATCCTTTCCCGTCAACTTTATTCAGCAAGCATTTAAGTCGCTACCTGCTGTCCTCTTAATTACACGTTTATCTTTCAGCTCACTATTAATGGTTGTGTTCCAAATTTTCCACACCTGTAACTCCTTGGCTTTACTATCTTGCATAGGGTGACAGTGATTAAAAAATAATTATTCAAAATATAACTTCGCATTGAACAGAGCCAATTAGTTATTAAAATATATACAAAAATTGTTTGAATTACATCAACATTTATTTTTCATGATATGCAATAAAATGTGAAGAATAACTTCGGAATTCACTGTAGATTCAACACCCCATGATTAAAAGTATAATGAACATTTTCACAAACAATTGAAAGTTCTATCAATTTTCTTAGGATACGATTAATAGATATTACAAAATCTAATGGAATTTTCAACCCTTTCTAAATTTCAATTTTTCTTTTTTTTATTATTTCAAAAGGCAATTGCAAGTAAAGGAAAATAATTACCATTCTTATGTTTTCTCAGCTTATCGAGATAACTAGCAAATTAGATGCAGTACAATATACATGTTAAAAATGTAACATTAATACGCATCTCTAAAACGGTGAGAAAGAATACGAGAAACAATATAGTATTTGCTTATACATGGAACGCTTTTAGAAATACAATTGTAATTAATGTATATAAACATTTAAAAGAATAATGATGATAATCAAAAAATTAATTCAGCTAACATGGTTTAATAGTTAAAATTGATTTCTACATTTGAATCATTCCCATTTTAAAATCTAAACATTCATATTGGAAAATAAATAATATTTCAAATTAGTTCTAAGAGAATCTTGAATACTTTTGTGTTTTCCTGCTATATAAAGTCTGGTATAGTCCGTTCATATATTTGATACACTCGGTGAATGACATTGTATTTTTTCAAGAAATTTCTGAAAATGATTTTGTTATTAATTCTAACATAATATTTATCTCGTTTTATAACTAGTTCTCTAACTGTGTGGGGGAAATAATCTTATTTTAAATAAAATAACTCCTTGAATATGCTGGTTGATTTCCTTTATTATGGGTTATACAGACGTTAGCCTAAAAATGGCTATCCTAGATAGAGGAGAATATTACTCTATGTTCATCAAACGTCAAAATATCCACTATGTTCCTTATTATAAAACATTGTGATTTTTGTAAAAAATTTACGTGTAATAGTGGCACCAGTTTTCTAAAATATTTCTGCTTAACCTCTATTCTTTCTGCATAATTGCAAATTTTCTAATTTTATTTGATATTTTCGGGAGACTGAATGATTTAAATTTAAAGAAAATATTATGTCCAGCAATTATAAAAACAGTATAATTCTAATGTTTGAGCAAAATTTTATTTTGATAAAAGAATAGAGTTTATGCTTGCACCATTTAATTTGAAAACCTGAAACATGCTGCAAGTGACATAATTTGTCAATTTAAAGAGCGCGATTCCGAAATATGAAATTCTGCCTGCTTGATAACTTATTTCAGCTTCCCAGTCTCAGAAAATTTTCTTGTCTATGTAGAAAGCTATTTCAATTATTTCTAGATGTTTATGGGAGTGTATTTAAACACATGTTAAGTTACTTCATCATTGGTGAAAATAATAACATTGGTAAAAAGGTTTATATTGTCAAAGGCACATCATATTGTCTTGCTAAAATAACAACATTCTTTATTATTTTCCTGATGCAATGAGATAACTATATCTCCTAATATAGTACTTGAGCGCTGTCAAACGAGGTAGAGTACGACACTGAAATCCGTTAAGAATAACACATTAACTGCTTTGTCATTGGTGAAATTTTCAAAACAAATGCTGATTAATTTTTTCTAAGATCTTTGTCAATTTGACGTTTGTCCGTGAAACTTAATTCTCATTTAAGGACCATTTCCTGCCCATTAGCATAAATACAAATATAGTTGTAAATAACATCGACAGACAGAAATATTTGTAAAATATTCCACAATGAAATTTTCCAACATAGAAATGTATGTTGTAAATCACTCCTAATTCAGATTTGCGAAACATAACATCCTATTTAATGCTTTGATGCAAACTAGCAATGTTTAGACATTTTTAGAACCAGTTAAATGTGGGTCCCAGCGTAATCAGTCAGTCAGTCAAGTCCCATGCGTGATACAAGCATGGGAGATCATGTCTCGAAAGAGACATGATTGACATAGATTTTCCCGCATTAATTTGCCATTGCATTCTATGTTAGACTGGTTGCCTGCTAAAGTGATAGAACTTAATCTGTCCTGTTATTTAACCGATATGGTAAGAGACGAATTAATACTTTTCCCAAGGATAATTATACCTAAGTGAATGTAAGGAAATCAACTGGAATTTGAATTCGTCTCCCCGATTTCTCGTTCCGAGCCGATATCCACTGCACTAACACGCACATCCAGCATAATAATAATAATAAAAAATCTTAATAAATACTTTTTGGCGCATGAACTTGATCTCAATTACAAAATTGTTGTCCTTTCCTCAATTCATAATATCCTGCTTCACTATTATTTACTGCAGTCACCTGAGTACTAGTGTCGTTCATGCTTTCATTTGGATGAAATGATAATATAAAAAACAATAATTAGCATTCTTATGTTTCCTAGAATTTTAATTGAATAACTAGAACATTAGATGCAGTACAAATATACTTGGTACATAAAGTTATATTAATGCCCATTTCTATAACCGCAAGACAGAAACAAGTAGAAGCATAATATTCACTTCTGCATGGAACGCTTTTAAAAATACAATTATATTTAATATATATAAAATCTTAAATAAATATTATTATTGTTTAGACATTGCGTACGGAAATGAATAAATATACCTTTTAATGAAGAAACAGTTTCTGCTCAAATACGGACATCCACTCAAAGTAACTTTAAAACTAAAATTAATATTAGTTGTATTTGCATGCGTGTTTGTGTGCGCACACGCGTGTATGTATATGTGCATGTGGGTACGTGTGGGTGTCCGCGGACTCATGTGAGCTTGTGCAAGTGGCCGAAAATATTGTGTAATGTGATACTTATTTTCATACTTTGCGCATTTGTACATAAATGCGGATTGAGTTTTGGTCCCTTCACATATGAGGTTTCCATCAAACACTAACCAGTCAACGTAGGATCTTCACGTTGATCAAACGACAGGACTATCATGTATTGCCTCTTATAGTTTCACGTTATAATATCTAAAAACAACCGACTAATCAAAAGGTAGAGGGCTCACTCAATTGATATGAGAAAATGTTTGAATATAAATGAGAGTTCAGACATTTTGAATGAGGTGAACGCCTGGCGTGACAGTCTAGACCTGAAGATGCTATTTAAGAATACATCTCAATTTCTTATCATATATCTTACAACAACAGTTACTCTACACATTGGAGATTTAAAAATGCCAATGAAAACATGTTTTTATCGAAATTTCAAATAAAGAAAATCAGTTACAGCAAGCTGAGACAGCCATATATAACTTGGTAAATGATCCATAGTAATTAAATATTGGGAAGCTATTAAATGCGCACTTCTTATAAATTATCTGTTTATGCTCAGGTGTTGATTCAATTTTTTCTGCAGTAGTTAGATAAGTCTGGTATTCAAACGAGATATTTTCCTAAACATCGTAAAATAGAGCGAAAGAAACTTTCAAGTTTGCACACGCCAATCAATCCTCTCAGTAATATGTATATTAAAACATTATTATACAAATTATAAAATTTTCAATAGATTTTAAATTTAATAACTGCACGAATTGACAAATTCCTCTGATAACTTAAACGTATATGTTTGCTAACATTATACTGTGTTATAATAAAATATATTACAATATTTTAAAACAACTGTCTCGTTACTTATCAGCTATCTGCACTTTGAAGTAATGAATCATTGATTTAATCGCCTGGTTTATCCGAGGAAGCAATATTTCAAATTAATATGGCTGCAAGCCTAAATTCGAAGACAGAATAACTATAGAATATAAATTCATGAAAGACGAAAGGATGAAACTAATGAGAAAGAAAAAAATATTGCGTCCAAATAAGACAAAACGTTCCCAAGAGAGTAGAAATATAAAGATTACTTTGAAAATGACAATATTAAGAGAAATGAGTTTGAGACGAAAATAATAAATTTGAAGTAAGAAAAAATGCTCACTCTGTAAAAAATTTTTATGGGTATTATTCAAAGAGATTTCCCGGAGGACGAAGTGAAATATGATTGCAATGATACAAATTTAAATATATATTAATTGAAACAAAAAATTGTAAAAAAGATGTTTAATAGATATGCTGTAATTTACAATATATTTTTCATTACTATAATAAAACTATGAACTGTTTATAAATAATCATAATTTTTAAGAGAATTATAAAGTAGACACCTGATGATTAGTAGATACTAACTAGTAATTTTACTTGCCAACATATTAATATATAGCCGCATTGGGAGTTAAAATTCCTATAAAAAAATTACGTTTCTGTCCAGCCCATCAAAGTAATATTCATAAACCTATCTAAATATATTAAAACGTCATTACAACTTTCTCTCCAAAATACCAACTACATTTTGAGTGATTCACATACGCTTCAAGAGATTCAGATAAACTTACACACACACAGACACACAGAGACACACACACACACACGCACACACACACACACACACACACACACACATATATATATATATATATATATATATATATATATATATATATATATATATATATATCACCGATTTTCCCGATGTAATCAGATCCCAAGTAGGCATTTATGCTGACGACACAACAATTCACTCCCGCCTCGCTACGAAATCTGCCGATGCTGACAAAGCAAATTTAGCTCCTGAGATAGACAAAAACCTTCACTCTTTGGTGGACTGGAGTAAGAAATCGCTTGTAAAGTCCAATGCTTCAAAAACGAATGTGCTATCATTTAAACACCATAGAGAACAGCCTCTACTCCCTACCATCAAAATGAAACAGGCTATTTCTTCTTCTTCTATGTGCCTTGACTTTACAGGAAGTAGGCGATATGGCCTTCCACTATTCCTTATCCCTAGTGGCTCTTACACGCTTTCTCATGGAACGTCTCGCAGCCCCCGTTCAGTCATCCGTCTGCTCAGGCTCATCAAATATGTTATCCGCTGTTTTACTCTGTCTCTTTTTGGCCTGGTAGTATCAGGTTCTCCAGGCCTTCCTACCACATTGCATAACCCAGGAACTTCAGTTGTCTCTTCCTGATGCTCAATATTAATTTCCTTTTCGTTTTCATTATTTCCAACACCTTGTCATTGCTCACATGCTCTGTTTTCCCTTTATCTTTGTTGATACTGTCCAATATTCCCTGCCATATTAAAGAACTGTCATCACATAGTAATCCAGTACTCTCTTCTTTTTTTCTAGTGAATGTTTCCTGTGTTTTAATACTTTACTCATATTCTGGATTGGGTCTTTTGCCATGCCAATACGCCTTTGGATCTCTGTGTCGCACCTTCCATCTTTAGTTAAAACACTTCTCAGATATGTAAATTCTCCTACCTGCTTGATTTTAACATCCCCCACTTGTACTTGACACATTGGGCTGCTCTTTTTGCTGATGATCATGCCTTCTGTTTTCTTGCAGTTTATTTGTAGTTCTTTTTTGTCACTCTCTTCAGTTACCTTCTGTAGGAGGTGTTCTAGTTTCCTTTCCTTATCTGCAATCAGTACTGAATCATCTGCGTATCTCATGTTGTTCAGAAGCGACACAACACATAGAAGAAATTCCGTATATATTACACTGAGCACTTTTATTAACAACTGAATTATATTTTTATGTATGAATGTATATTCGAATCTATGCACATATATATATTTATTAATTCCCCTACGTATAGGTGGTTATTCGTATAAGGGTGCCTGTCTATAAGAGTGGTTAGATAATCTCTTTGCAGGCATTGGCTCAGGCACACTTGTGTCCGATTAACATAAGCAGAACCAACCTCTATTCCTTATTGCAACTACGGTGAGCGGACCTTAGTTTCAGTTTCTGTATAAGACCACAAAATCAGGCGGGAACAGCAATCTGTTGGATACAAATATTATATCATCTAATAGTTACTTAAACACACAAAGTAAAATTGCAAACAGGAAAAATCGAATTCAAACTACTGAAAATATTTTGGAAAAACTCAGATTAAATCAAATATCACAAGTCATTTGCAAAGTAAATCTGTACACCCGCAAAATTTGATTCAAACAACTAAAGACATTTTTAAAAAACTATACCAAGGCACTCAATTCAGTGTGAAAAGTAATATTCTGGAACCTGTTGGAATGAGAAATTCAAAATTGTTATATGAGGTCAGTCAATTTTTTTCACATCTAACGAAGAAAATGCTCGCTGGAATCGACTATTAAACGATATCGCTTGACGGGTCTGTAACAGTTAGCATGGGAGAGGTTATCTGACAGACCTCCTGGTAATGTAACAAAAGAAATTCTACTTTTTTTTTCTTCGTTTTTACTCAACGCAGGCAGAGAAACCAACAACAACCACGACAGAATGACACAATAAGTACATTTTTTAATGTTTTACCTTATTTCTTCCCTTGTCACTAACCTACAAAAAAGGGGAAAGGACATAAGACTGCTACTATCAAACATGAACTCTAAACTTCTATGGGGCCTTTCAAACACATACATTTCTCTTTGAAAATTTTAATTACAAAACTGCATGCATTTTCTTTATGAACATTTTTCACACAAATATGTTATAGTGTTCCGTTAACAAAATTTCACTGATATATTTCTTCCTATTCTATTAATAAATATTTACTTTAATGTAGAAACGAAATATTTTATCTTTCCACATTTCAAAATCCAACCTTCAAACTTCTAATATTTAAATTCTGGGGAACTGTCACAATTTACCAGAGGCGCTACAAACCTGAACAAGGCCAGGACGTCCAAACCATCATACCTAATAAATTGTGACACCGATCTAGCAAAAACTTCAAAGGTTCCTCTAAATTAACTCCTTCTGTTAAGCATTAATAAATTATAATTATAATGGTGTGTACACACACACACACACACACACACACACACACACACACCTATATATATATATATATATATATATATATATATATATATATATATGTCAGTTGAATGCTGTACACGATACAAGCTTGGGCGATAATGTCTCGAAGAAACGTGACTGACTTCTTCTTTTTCTATGTGCCCTGTCCTTTCAGGACGTAGGCGATCATTGCTCTCCACGTCTCCCTATCCCTTGTGGCTCTTAGTATGTTTGCTCCTGGCAACCCCCGTTCCGTCATCCACCTGATCAGGCCCTGCAAATATGTTATCCGCTGCCTTCCTCTGTCTCTCCTTTCTTCTATCTGTCCAGTCAGTATCAGGTTCTCCAGGCTCTCCTTCCTCATTGCATGTCCCAGAAACTTCAGTTGTCTTTTCCTGATGCTCAGCATCAATTTCCTTTTTGTTGCCATTCTTTCTAACACCTCGTCGTTGCTTGTATGCTCAGTTCACGATATCCGTAGCATCCTTCTGTTTTGTCCTCATTTTCGATGATATTGTCCAGCATTCACTGCCGTATTGAAGAACTGATATCACGTAGCAGTCTAGCACTCTTTTCTTCGTTTCTATTGAGATTTTCCTGTGTGCTTATATTTTGCTCATCTTCTGGAACGCGTCCTTTGCCATGCCAATTCGCCTTCGGATCTCCGTGTCGCACTTTCCATCTCCTGTTAGAACACTTCCTAGGTACTTAAATTTTATACTTGTCTGATTCTATTATCCCCCACCTGTATTTGGCATTTTGCGTTGTATCTTTTGCTGATGACCATGCACTCAGTTTTCTTAAAGTTTATTTGTAGTCTATTCTTGTCACTCTCCACTGCTACTTTTTGTATGAGGTCTTTTAGTTTCCTTTCCGTGTCCGCAATCAGCACTGTATCGTCCGCATACCTTATGTTGTTCAGGTTGTGGCCTCCAATAACAAATCCTGGCATGTCATCTAGGGTCCTAAAACTATTCTCGCTGTATAGGCTGAACAAATCCGGTGAAAAGACACATCCTTGTCTTACGCCTTCAGAATATTTTTCCCGCTGAAGGTTGCCATATTTTCCTGCGTTAGATGGTGGCCAATCAAGCCATTAAACACAATCTGTTCTGATATTTAACCATTAGCTGAAAGAAGGACTGACGGACTCCTACCTTTATCAAGGATATTTGCGCGTATGTGAATGCAATGCACTCAACTGGAATTTGAACTTGGATCACCGATTTTTCATTTCGAGATGATATCAAGTTTGCCACAAAGAGCATCCTATAATAATAGAATGATTGAAAAGCAACTCCCTGTTTTATTCATGAGGGACTCAGTTTTCATGTTTAAAGTAGGGAGTTACTTTTCAACATTCTTTGTAAAAAGCCTTCTGTATTATAACCAATATCATTGTTGTATTAATAAATGCGATTATAATTCTAAATTGCAGAAAATTCTGAAGGATCATGACAAATTTTAAAAAAAATATTCCTACAATGCAAACAGGCCAACCAGGCGGAAATTGACAACATAAAACTCCCTAAAATAACTACTGACCATAAGCAAGGATACATATATGTATATATAGAAATAGACAAACCACCCTCTCCTTTCCCATCATACACTGATACCCACTTCGGCATGCCAATTAACAAAAAAATAAAATCTACCAACTCATTATACAAAACTTACTTAGTAAATTCAGTAGTAAATCAACATAGAAACTGAAAAAAATCTTAAAATACACAAAAGCCTAATAATGAAATCATTGCCTTACTAGTTATTAAAAGTTTATTTACCAATATCACAATTAGAAAAATGTTTGCTTTAATTATAAAGAATATTTATATTTATAACAATCTATCTGACTTTCCATTAAATATTAAAGCTTATATCCCCCGAAAACTACTTTTGACTTTTACCACTGAAGGCTCCCATCTATGTCCATCAAAACATTTACACGTGTTTGTGTTTCGATAGGCTCAGTTATGGGACCTACATTTAGTACTTTCTACGTGGATAACTTTGAAATAAAAAAAAAAACTTCCATTAAACTAAAATATGAACGTGACAGTCTTATCTTAGTTAAAAAATAAATTACACACAAGAAAACTGAAAACATCTCCTTTCTTCACTTAAATAACAAAATCACTTTTCATGATATTTTGATAGACACTAATAATAATACATTTGGTAAAAGAAACCAAAACAACAATATTAACCAATAAAATTGATCGCTCTGGTTATTGTAAATTAGCTATTATAAAAAATTTAATACAACTTGTAATTATAAATCTTCCTCGAAAATCATCCAACGCTGAATTAAAAAAAATAAACAACGTCTCAGTAACAAAGACATCTCTATTTACATTGTTGACGAAAAATTTAGGCCAGCTATCAAAATATTTACATAGATAAAAAGAACATAACATCCTCATGTCTTTCAAAATATATCCCACGAAAAAATAAAACTAATTATATACTGCACTAAATTTTATAAAATCAACTTAATCATGCACAATAACTCTTATCCGTCAACTAAATTTATCGGAAAAGATAAACATTGTATATCAGTTTAAATGTATTTTAAGAGATTTTATCTATAAAAAAAAACACACACATGTGGATTTTACAATTGCAAAAAAATAAAGTTGTCCTAGGCTTCATTTGTCAGTACATTTGTCATTTGCAAGTTCTTTTGTATAACATTTAAAAATACATTCAACTTCACCTTCAAGATAATGTAAAATATTTTTGACTATATTACTATCTACAAAAAAAGTAAGCAAATATTTCTCAGTTGGGAGAATCTCTATATCACACACACACACACACACACACACACACACACACGTATGTATATATATATATCGAGAATCAAGTGTCCCATTATAATAGAGCTAATCCATACACACAGACACGTATGTATATATATATATATATCGCGAATCAAGTGTCCCATTATAATAGAGCTAATCCACACACACACACACACACACACACACACACACACATGTGTGTTCGTGTGTGTGTGTGTATATATGTGTGTATGTGTGTATGTGTGTTTAATAATTTTTTATCTTTTAAATAGTTTTTGAGATGACTTTTTTTCTGATATTAACTGCTACATTACGATGCCGGGTTGCTTGCATACATATACATAAATAAATACACATATATCCCTTCGTCAACGCTTACGACCATATCACGTTGACTACAGCAGTTCTCTCTCAATCATCGAAGTTAAGCAACGTTGAGCCTTGTCTGTATTTAGATGGGTGACTTCTTGGGAATACCAGGTGCTGTAAGCGTATAGTGACGGATGTGCGTTGAGGTGCGGTGGATATTGGCTCGGAAAGAGAAATCGGTGAACCAAGTTCGAATTCCAGTTGAATATCCTGCATTCAATTAAACACTGGTACCCTTGGGAATGAAAGGTATTAATCCGTCCCTTCCGTCCAGTTATGGGTTAAATAACAGGGTAGGACTTGAGAACCCTGCCTTTTAAAAAAATCACAATGAATATTGGTAATCAAAAAGAAAAAAATATTACTAGACATAAAACTTATAAAAAACAGAAATAAATTGTTGAAAGGAAAAGGTGTTACAGCAATAAATAAATAAATAACATTTAGTTGGCAATAAATGACCCGCCGAGGTTGATATGTCATAAAACAATACCTACCTACACACACACACACACACACACACACACACACACACACACACGCATATATATATATATATATGTACACATTCCCATAATAAGTCGTTGATATCAGTATTTCTTTAATCAGCTGGATCTAAATATGTCAGTGAACTTCTCTCCACTAATTTGTAGACTGCATTGTGCTACAAGAGATTTAGAGATGGTTGGTGAAATATGTTTTGACCAAACTATTAAATTGACTTTTGAGAATTACGGGATTAGCGCATACTCGGAAGGAGAAACCGGGGAGCCGAGTTTCAAATTCCAGTTGAATCCATGGTATTCACTTACCCGCAAATTCCCTTGGGAAAGGTATTAATCCGTCTATTCCTTCCAGTTAGGGGTTAAATAGCAGGACAGATTGGGTTCTATAGCCTTGGACGGCAACCAGTCTACCGTATAAAGCAATGGCAACCTACTGCGGGATAATCTTCTGCCCAGTCAGTCATGTCTCTTTCGAGACATGATCGCCCAAGCGTGTATCACGTATGGCACTTAACTGACTGAATAGGTTTTTGAATTATGATTATATGTGGGTTTTTGAATTTTTCGTATTTGTCGTCTCTGGTTTTGTTGGCATTGTGCAGGAAATATTTCTGGACTAGACTGAATGTGTTTTCGGTGTATTTCTCTTCTTTCACCAGGAATTGGTTGATACAGATTCTAAGTGTGGTACTATAACTTGACGATACCTGGTTGGCCGATGGTTTCGTGATTACCACATGTTCCAGACTGGATGTTCTCTGATCCCTTCCGCGCCCACGTTGTTTCTTAAGATCCGCGAAAGGGGGGATGGATACAATTCAGTCGATGGAGTGTTGATTTTGGCGTCGAAGAATAGAAGAGTAGAAGAATAGCTGCCACACCATCAAAGAAATGAGGTAAGCGTTTGTTATAAACAGTAACAATCATTTATTGACACTGGTATACAATAATTTCTTACCAAGTGAAAACACACCGCGAAGTGAGGGGTGAATGTAGATGACTGGCTGAAAAAAGTTTCTTTAACTCGAAGAAATCTTAACTGCAATTAGGCAGTGTCATTGATGGAGTATGCAGTGGCAACGGATTCGGTTCTGGGCAGCGTAGAATGACCGACTCAATTTTTTGCTCTGGGTGTTCTCTATTTATGGGCGCGAATCCTGAATAATTAGCTCCTGATTGGTCAGCCAATAGGGATCACCAGCCAATGGCTATCATCGTAACAACCCCCCTGGGTTGCATCCGATTGGTTTAGATAATCAGCCAATTAGTCGCAGTCATCGGGGTGGGCTAACAAGAAGCAGGCCCTTGGTTGGTTAATCAATGATTTAATACCTTGTGCCATACTTGCACTAAATCCCCGGGTGAAGCTACCCACCTGTTTGCCACGCTCAAAATATGCTTATATTTTGAAATTTACGTAATCTTTTGACATTCCATTACACCTGCAGAGTGTTTCGTTTTAGTTACAGTTTATAGGTCAGCCTTACGCTTGGGACTAGATATCTTTATACTCAATGACCGTGGTTTACTTCACCTGGTTGTTAAAAATGTTGGATAACCAGAATGGACTTATTTTCATAATGGTTTAATAAAATAATTATTATAATGATTTAATTAATTATTATTTAATTAATTTTCATTTAATTAATTTCGCCAGTCAGCTTTTTGGCACTTAAATGAAAGTGTCATATAAGGGCTCTTAAATAATTTAGTATCATCACTCTGGATTTTGTTTTAATGTTGCGATCGGAATGAAAGCGTACGAGTCCATTATCATTCTTTAGTTTTTCGATAAACATTCAATTGACTATAATTGTGTGTGCGTAATCACATGATGTTAAGTAATGCGTAATTGAAGTTTTGTTCTATTTCCTCTGTGAAAGTTTTTTGTTTTATCTTTCATTAATTGATGATAGTCATATGTCATATATGATAATTAAGAAGGCAGTCTCAGTAAATATCCGAAATATGTTGTAGCTTTTGCGAAAGTACACTGAATAGGGTAACCAAATTGACAAGAAAAATTTCTAAGAAGAGGTACGTAATACTCCATTGAGCTGTGAGACCATCGGTAGTCCAAAACTCTGACTATAAAACTTCCATTTCAAAGAGAAACAACATTGTTTTCTAATCAGACATATGCTACCAAAATTGTATGTTGGTAGTGGATAGTTTCTGATGTTGATTTTTGACATTTTTAAATGTCTTTTTCCAGGATTGATGTGGATGTATATACACGCATGTAAGGGTGTTTTTACAAACGCATGTATGTGTGTATGAGTATACCTGACTATATGTGTATATGTATGTGCAAACGCAAAATCATATACAAATTTTCTGATTTAAAATCCAATAATGCCAAACTGATCGTATACAGTTATAGATACAAAAATAGATAAACTAAGCACAGAGACGGACATACACTTTCCAAATCTGAACCCAGGATTTGATAAGCTCGAGTAATCAATTTCATTTCTGATAGCTTTTATCCTCAGAGACCTTAATACATTTTCTCCACACATTTTTTCTTTCTCTCAAACTAAAAACCTCAAAGAGAGCAAAAGCTCTCTCTGGTAAAACGCGTTTTGAAAAAAATCCAGTATATCTTACATCTTGTTTATATACATCCTACACACACAAATACACACACGCGTATATACACACACACGCACACCCACACGCACACACAAGCAGACGCGCGTGCGCGCACACACACACACACACACACACACACACACACACACACACACACACACACATATGATGGACTCTCCCGTCGATTTCGACGTATGAGGTCTAGACAACTGTTCCATTCGACGTAGCATGCCTGCACTTGCTCAATCGTAAATGGCATTTGAGTCCTGCAAGAGACTGGCAAACAAGTCCACAATGGAGTCAAGAAGGATATATATATATATATATATATATATATATATATATATATATATATATATATGAGAGTGAGAGAGACAAATACAAAGAGAGAGATTATATTTAGACAGTAAGTAATCCTCCAGTCAGGTTTAATTATAAAGAACTAAATGGTCAGTCAGTTTGATAGTTATTTATGTTGTATTTTACAAGTTTTCAGATAAGATGTTGAATGTTGTGCTCGAAGTTCTGGATATATTGTTCAAATTCATATTTTTTATCTTATTTGTGATAGAATTCTATTAGTCGCTACTCTGGTATTCTTCGGAAATGTGGACGTTTTGAATGGTCTAGCGTGACATCATATATAATATTCTATTGATAATTAAGCCGCAAACAATTATTGCGACATTTTTAATTTGTCAATTTATTCTATATATTTACATTATTTATTAATCTTTTATAATTATAATAAATTATATGCTAACATTAAGTATAGCAGATGTACTTTAAAGTACATTATTCTGAAGTGAATGGCATGTTTATTTAGTATAATAGTAGCCCTCATTTTCTGATGAATTTAGATAAGAGCTGACATTTCCTTACACTAAAGGAGTAATTTCTCCTGTTTTGTAAGTTTAGTTTATGACAATAAAAGCAGAGTAGTGGAGTTTGAATGTTTCCGATAATACTATATAAACTTGCCTGACATGTGATAACAACTTAGCGGTCCTCTGGTAATATCGAGTTTAACAATCAAGTGTATACAGGGCGAAGTGTTCAATACTTTCGTCAAAGCATTAAAGCAAATATACGTGTTGTCTAATAGGTTTCAGAAAGTGACGAGGAAGGCCTGTATTACAAGACAGGTTTTTATGGAAGAATATATTTTTAGTGCAGGTGAAAATACTTAGGCTATGGTATTCATTAGAATGAAAAATATAATTTTGCAACTAAAAGTGTGCTCTATCAAAAAGAGTTGTTCAGCTTTATGAGAGGATTATAAATTAATTGAAATTAAATACATAGAATTATATTCGGTGCCTATTTAATTTGCAAATATGCACACGCACGTACATGGAAACAACATTTATAGTTAATACTTTTTCCATCATCGTATCGTTTGTTCCGTTCAGTAGGAGTTACGAAATATGAAATGGTCTCTATTTTTTATTGTTCTAAGCGCTTTTCTAAATGTCAATATCCATTTTAAAGCATTTTAAAGGTACAATAGCAACACCAGAGACCAAAGCAAAAGGCTATAGAAATAGGTACTTAATGAATGATGTTGAAAGAAAGATTGCTGCCCAAATATTTACACATACTTACAATCACACACACACACACATACACACGCACACACGCATGTACACACACACACACACACACACACACATATATATATACAGGTGCACATTTATGTATATATATATATATATATATACATATATATATATATTTAAATATATATATACATATATATATATATTTAAATATATATATATATACACACATATATTCCAATATACATATATGTATTCACACATATATATTAGTATACATATATAAACAAATATACTTGTATATATAAATATTTATATATACATATATAAAAATACACATATAATTATAAATATTTATATGTACTCATATTTTTAATCGTTTCACCCCAACCAATGCGGTACCGGCATTGATGCACACAGTTGGATACATAAGAGTAAAATTTTAGACGGGAGGAGAGTAAGGATAAAGGCGAATTGGTTACAGGGTGTTTCAGAGAAAAGGCAAGAAAAGGTTTTAAGACTGTTGGGAAGGTAGAGAGAAAGGAGAAAAAAAACAAGTTATACGGTGTGATATAGAAAGGACTGGAAGCAAGTGGATAAGATATGAGTATTGACATTGCATTTAAATTACGGTAGGTTATAGTCGTCAGGACAGCATGTATATGAAAGGGAGTTGCACAGGGGAGAGGAGCAAGTATAGAAGCTGATAAAGTAAAACAGTCAGCTTCATTTGGTTGAGATTACTGCAAATGAGGTGGACCTTGTTGCCAGTGTAATTGCACAAATAAATTCTTTTGTGGGGGACACAAGTCACTTAAGTTCGACGGAGCAGAAGCTATGAAAATATTTGCAGAATAGACAGAGGGAAGTCACATACCGCCGGTGAGAATGTGGCTGAAATCGAGCTCTCGAGTCGGTCTTATCACATTCCATATATATATATATATATATATATATATATATATATATATATATAAGAATTTTAACTACCATGCAAACACAATATTACTAAAAAATCTATATATGAGCTTCGGACAGATATTTAAGAACTTAGGGCACAATACTTAACACCTTTTACGAAAACTAGTAAAATACAATAAAATTTATTCATAATCAAATTTGATTTGCTGCCTAAATAAGAATTATATATATATATATATATATATATATATATATATATATTAGAGAAAATTTTCAAAATTCAAAGGTGTCGGATGCACATTTCGACATGAGATCTCTAACAGAGATTCCACGTCACCTTAGATACGCGTGTGTGCATTATGTGTATATGTGTGTGTGTGTGTGTGTGTGTGTGTGTGTGTGTGGTTTTCTAATCCTTTCTGTACTATTCTAGCTCATGTTTATGTATTCAACCACCACAGTCTTAACATATATTTTGTTTCTGGAGTAATCAGGTGTTATTAATATTTAAGCTAGGTCAGTACGTTCAATGTTTCGGTCCTGATGATTGGCTTATTTCTCTAAGTACACTAAATAACGCACTTCTAAAATCTATCATATATATTTGGTCAATAATAACTATGTGTTTTAGTCTCTTTTCTGCGTTAAGAAAAACGGTTCCCATATAGCCAGTTGTCTATAATCAATGCCAAATCCAGCAAAACATTTTCGGTTTGATTTGAACCCGTAGCACGGGCATATAAATGTTTTTCATGCCAGTACATCTAGTTAAAGATATAGGTCCCTTGCATATAAAATAGACATGTAAAAACACCCTTGAATGTTCGTTTTGACATTAATTTAAAAGTAGCTATTTATTTTAAATACGCATATTCAAGGGATTTTACTATGTTCACTGATATCAGTAAGATGTTTTTTCCCATTACAGCCGTCAGAATAACTTTTATAATTTAAAGATACATATAGATGCGTTTGATTATCTCTCTCCCTTTTTATTTGGTCCCAGTCCCAACGATTCCTTTAAAATGGTAGCATCTTATACTATTTCGTTTTCTGTTCTCATTTATCTCCTCTTTCCAGTTTCTTCGTTTATACTTCGCTTTCCTTTTTTTCCAGTTGACGGGAGACTCAGAGCCATCCACCCAATTGCCGATCTGCAAAACTAAATCCCGAGCCAAATTTCTTGCTTTGCCTTTTGCGTGAATTATAATCCAATTTCCTCCCTTTGCTCATTCTATGCTCCTCTCTTTGATCCGGCTTCTTACTTTGTCTCTAACGATCTTTCCACTGGCGCTTGGGCAGTGAGACGTGTACGATGTCGAGGCACTGAATTGGTGAACGCCTAGCAATTATGCTCGCTTCTCTTACGCTCATTGGACCCCCGGTTATGGGTCTGCCCGAATTCCCAGTTGGCCGAGTGAATCGTAAATATAAACAACTTGTGACGCCCAGTCTGAGATATTTCTAAATCGGGACTGTTTTATCAGACTCATGTTTGTGATATTTAAGTAGACGATGTAACGAGGAAGGAAATTTATGCGCAGACCAGAATCTGACGCGTTTTCTTCAGATATTCAGATGTTCAAATCGTTGAATTATAATGTCCATAAAAATTAATATTTACACCACTTGTTCATTTTGAGGCATAAGCATATAGGTCATGAACAGAGTAGAACAAGATACAGTATTCATCTTTTTACATATGTGTGTGCGTGCATATAAGTTTGGATTTTATAATGCTTCAAACGGGATAGTATTATTGAGTTATGTTACATTTAATGATAGTGACATTTATTTTGCTGATATCGAATAAAGATTTCTACGTATACTACTACAAGCACTAAAATAACTACCACTACTACTACTACTACTACTACTACTACCAACATTACGTATATTTCTCATGTTTTCTGATCTTAAATTATTAGAGGAGCGTTTTACCATGTTAATGTTTTGCTTGGTAACTTAAAATAACTTCAGTAATATCCTATTTAGTAGCACTGGGTTGTTTGTAGTTTGCCATGATTTAAACAGTTGGCCATCTCTCATATTTGATTGCTTACTGTCCCCCAGTTTCGTGAAGGAGAATAATGTATAATCAACATAGACGTTTTGTCAACAAGGTGGTGTTTTTTATGCTTAAAAGATGATGCCGTCAGAGAAACTTGGGTAGCCATCTAGATATATGAGAACTTCCTTCAATCAGAGACCCAGAGACAGTTAAAAAAAATGGGTGTCCGCGACCGGCAAAATATCTACACCGCATGTCACCATATACTACACAATCGGCTGTGATTCCTGTGCTTGACTCATACTAATCAGAGAGAATGTCGTGTGCATAGATTGAGATTTGTATATTTGTAACGCTGTGTTGAGTGTTCGGTGGGTTCTCGCAATTTCAATAATACTAATATTAAAAATGGGTTTAAACTACAGCAACATGCTTAGCATGGACAGAGAATTGACCAAACCTCTTCATGGTCTATAAACAGACTGTGCCAAACAAGCCGGTGCCGAAAAACCCAATACTCACCAGTAGTTATTTAATGCAGTGATAAAATATTAAACTGAACGTCTTATTTCTACTGCAAAGTACCAATATTTTCCAACTAAAAATTGCCAATCACACATAGAGAGCAATTGTGTTAATTCAAAACGCATATTATCTAATGAATATCTAAAAAGGATTGAGCATCTTGCATTCGGCTGCACAGTACTATCACCATTGAATATAAATCTCGGCATGAAAGAGTATGCTTATATCTACAATAGAAAATCTGAGATATTTACAGAAAAAATGCAAGTACTTCGTACGAATACAACCAATGTGCAGTTAGAAATCTAGAATATTTAATAATATTATGGGAAATCGCAATACACAAAGAGAGAAGATTTTAAGTTAATCAAACAGACAAAATGTTCAAATTTCACAAAAGCCTATTCTTCTTATTTAAATGGCAGGCACTATTATTTTAATATATTTTTGAAGGTATTCAAACAACTGTTAAAATGCAAGGATCTTGAAGTGGTAATCTAAAAACTGTGGTGCAAGTAAACATCAGCAAATTAATTTGTATTTGGAGCCTTTGCCTTAACTGGAAAATGCTCTCATAAAATAATTGAAGAGATCTCTAGTATTTCATACCTTACAGAAATGCAAATATATATATCTATAAGTACTTTTCACATATTACGAAGAAATTTATCTGTGTAAGTTATCGGAGATATTCAATCATTGCTTTGTCTTGCAAAAACGCTTAGTGGAAAATTTTCTGATGCCATTATGATTTTAGGTCGGAACGACGCTCTCGAGTCGCTCGTCATGATTGCTTCAACCCAGTACCTGTATTCAACAGTGTTCCTTCTTACCCACGCTGTGAATTTTGATCTCAAAGAAGGAACGATGAAATCTTGCTAGCTGTATATTTACCACGCCGAACCAGGCCGGATGCGCGTACACATTTGTGTTAATAAAAAAAAAAACAGCACCAAAAAAATAAGTACATTCGATGACGCCTAGATAAGTTGCATTAAAAGACTTTATATATTAAAACAGCAAACAGAAATAGAATGACAGTCGTCTCATTCCTATTCTTACAACAGAGCAAAAGTTTTAGTTTGAGATTAATGTTTGTTCACACTAATCGGAGATTACCATCTTTCATTTTTGTTTTTCAAGTTTTGACGGTTCAAACGTCTTATCAGACCTTTTCACCAAAGCCTTACAGAAACAGCGGAAGATGGGTCTTTGTGAAGACGGCGGGAAATTTGTCTTGTCTGACTTAGGCCGGCGCGGCAGCAATAACTGGCTTGGCTCTTTGGGGCTCTCGTATTTATTATTGTTCCAAATTCTCTTGTTAGGTGCGTGATGGGCACGTGGTGTCCATGAAAATAAAATCTTTAACCAATGAGATAACTATCGGCTCGTATCATGAGGCGGAGTATTTTCTCTCCTTGGATTAACCAATGAAATAACAATATTTCTGTTGACGTCATTCCATTTCGTCTTCTGATTCAATTGACTATATCAACAATCCAACTTTTATGTTAGAAATTTTAATTCAGCTTATCTTGTACAGTCAAGATTTAACTTTTTGCACTTATCAAAAAGGTTGTGACAATCTACCGCCATTGTTTGAGGAATTACAAACAATAGAATTTTCATTTCTTTTCACTCACTTCTAGCTGGTTACCAGCTGCGTCGTATGAGAACTACAGTTTGTCAATAATGCGATGACCTTCTTCTGACCCCGGCTGGCTATACTTTGTGCAACAATGCATCTGCACACACGCAACCGTTTTAATTCATATTGATTCTTGGCTTTGTAGGAAAATAATCTTCACAATCAACAATGCAACTAATAATTTCTTTCGCACCGCCGTACTAACACAGTATCATGTTCTTTTTTCTTTCTTTTTTTACATGCAATATTATGGTATTATATGCCTAAAATAGTGTTATAAGGCTACTGGTTAGGACACAGTAAGATATGTACTTACAGCAAACATAAAACAACAGCAACAACAGTAACACAACAATAACAACAACAAAAACAAATAACAACAACAACTACGACACAACAAGAACATCAACAACAACAACAATAATAATAATAATTTTTATGTTAACAAATCGAAAAGTAACGAGTAACTTGCTATCACGTTGCCTTAGTGTACACAGATTACTCGCTGGAGAAAACACAGATGTTCACCAGATCTAAAGGGAGAAAAGTAAACGAAATTTGAATTTGACTGATTCATGTTGATCTTCATATTTTCTTACGTCATATGTAATTTTTGTTAAGAATTTTGATGATTCACAATAAAGCATTCCGTATGGTATTGTGAGGTAAAACAAATCTTGGAGTTAGTTTATATTCATGTATTTTGCACAAAACTTTCTAACTATTCAACATCATTTCCTCGTGATCGCTCTATTTGTTTGGTATTAGTGTTTCAAAATTAAAAATTCAAATAATATTTTACAAACTCATTTTTCTCAGTGAACATGCTCAAGAGAGAATTGAAATATCTCTTGCAATTTTATTTTCTTTGGCTTTAATCGACATAATTTATGTACGTTTAAATACTGTACGGACATCTGTGTTTAATAATATTGTTAAGAAATGTTAATTTGCAGGCTCATAGTAAAAGAATTGCAATAATCCAAGTACGTTAAACAAACATATTAAACGTATAAAGAACCATAGAATTGGATATTATCGTCTTAAACATTTCAAAAAATTATAAGACTCAAAAAACCGTCAAAGTGACAAATGATTTTCTTTGATTTTATTATCCATATATTCTGCAAAGTTTACAGCAATATAATCAGTGCGGAAAGAAACTACACTCACAATTCAGAAATTAAAATAGCGATCAATATTTTCTGCAAAATTTTGTTCGTAGGCCTTAACGATTCGATATCGCAGCCGCCTTCTACACTGTGTCTTCCGTTCTTCGCGCGTCAGCCCACCGCCGATATTGGTCCCCTCGTTCCTTCTCTGTCTCACGCGGTAGAAACTGGCATGATGCAGTTTCCATAAATGATAGCGCTATAAGCGCGCCCTCTAAACTCATGGATATGTAGTAGTCTCCGCATCTTCTTCATTTTTATAAAACTTATTAGGTTTATTATTTATTGTCTCTCACAAACTTTTTACTATCCATTTTTACAAGTTTATTAAGAAAATTATTTGCCATTGTCCTGTGTCCTAGAAACCTTCATATATGTCCTATGATTGACAAAATATCCAGCCCATTTGTCCTCATTTTGTCAATTGTCTCTTTCTGGTTGTACGTATAATATTTTCAATCCATAATATTCACGTCATTCGTCTGTATAAATATATTCCTGTTACCTCAATTCCTTCTTTAAATTTGAGATTGTCTAACATTTACTGCCCTAGGCATTGACAAATGTTGAATAACTTTTTACTACTCTTTTCATTGTTTCTAACGAAATGTTCGAATTGCTTGATATTTTCGGTATTCCAACGCGTGACCTCTGATTTCGGTGACATGAATTTCGCCCTCCGATAAATTTTTGTATTGATTTATTTCAAAATCTCTAATTCGTAGTTCGTATCTGTAACCGATTATTTCACTCACAACCATACTTTGTCTTCTCATAATTAATGTTTAATTCTTTTCACATTCCTTTACTATATTCTGTAAGATTTCCCGTAGTGCGCTGTGCCTGGTATCAACGATGTAATTTGTATATCTCTCGTTGTTAAAATTGTAACCAGTAATGATTAATTCATATATGGCTACTATTTTTCTCGCTATAAAGTTTTAATGAATTCGGTGAGAAAAAACATCCTATTCTTTGGCTCTTTTACTATTTATGTGTATTTACTGAATTGAATTTTTTCTGTATACAGGCGGCTTACTCAAATGTAAGTCATTAATTATTCTCATATTCTTCCAAATATACTAAGCTTATCCAGAATTTAAATAAACAGCCCGGACAATGGAATTAATGTAAATATTTACTATAGGTAATATCTGAAATATATACGTATATATTAGTATAGTGTCCATTCTCTTTATGTGTCCCAGTTTGAATTTATATTCACAAAAGTGATGCATAATTCAGGCCTTTATAGATTTTTGTAAGGAGTATCTGAAAAAAATATTTGTTGAATTAATTTCAACTGGAAGAAAATATTAATTTAATAAAACGAAATTAAAAATAGCGATGGATCTTTTAAAATTTATGTATACAGACTAAAAATAAAACTATTTCTGTTGCTCTTATCGGGAAAAAATTCAACAATAATCCCTTTTTCACACGGACTAGAATCCACTTATATCCCGTGAATGTATTTATCTCATAATCTGAGTAATCTAACTATAACTACTTCCATGTCACAAACTACTTCAGCTTGTGTCGTCAAATCACTTCAGTGTTTACGCAAAGGCTGAAAATAAATGAATCATGACATTCAATGGATCATCAGTCGCTGCTTTTGTTATTGCAATAAGAATGAAACTTGACACCATTCTACTATGCCAAAATAGTTTATATAATGCAGCACATTTCACTACTATCTGAAAATATATGAGCCACGTGCCATTATAATTATGTCTACTGATATAAATAATACGGAATTCTCAATAAATTAATATTTAACTATATACGAGGGTTGGCAGAAAAGTTGATGGGACTACTATGTAACAATAATACTAGAGCTGTAAAATCTTAAAAACATTAATTTCACATCCTCTCATGGGTATTTCACATGAGACGTTTATCAGAATGTTCAAAGAAGATTTAAAACTAGCATCTTGGTGTCAACAATTCTCTTCAAAAAAGATTTTAGCCCCCAGATTTATAAACAGTTACAAAGTGGGAAGCTGAAGTTGGAAGATGAAGAGGTTTCTTGAAATTGACATAACTTCTGGACGTGCTGTAAATACAACCACCGATGAAAATATTGAACATATTCAATACAGGGATAAGGATGACATATAATTATCTACAAATCAAATATGCTGTGCTATTAGAATATCCCGTGAGGGAGTTGAAAAACATCGACACAATGAATTTTGCAGGATGAATATGTTTGCTAAGTGCCGGCCACATCTCCTGACACCAAACTGATCACATCACGGGAAATTTGTCATTGTTTTAAGCAGATCCGACTTGTTGTTTGATCACTTTGAGCCAGAGACAATTCATTCAGTGGAAAAAAAAACTCTCTTATCTGCTGCTCAGAAGGCCATTGTTGTTTTATTTTTAGGGGTGGTGATTATATCAAATTTTTGGGACGTGGAGGGCAATGAGTTAAAGAGTATCTTCAAAACGCAATATCATCGATGGAGAGTCCGGTGACAAATTTCTGAGGCAGTTATGTAATGTTATCAATGTTAAAATCTAGAAATTCCGGCAAAAGGGGTCTTGTTTCATCAAGGCACTGCTCCATAGTACATGTCCTGAGATTCGATCGATGCCCGAAAGACTCTGAATTCGGGCTTCTTTTTCAGCTTGCATATTGCTAAACTGTTCCACAGCATGAATATCAATTTGCTTTAAAAATAGTACTGACGAGATGATGTTGTTCTATCATCGGTTTGTTAATTTTTTAACAAATAGATTTACAGCTAAATGTTAGTATATTTAGAAAACCGCTGTTATTAATACAAATAGTTGAAATTAATGCTTGCAGGGTCAGATAGCTCTAGCACCTTCATACTGACCCTCGTAAATATGATACATAACTAAATACTCTGGCTCTCCAGTGAATTTAAGTTTATATTTTAACACGCAAACACGCACACACACACACACACACACACACACACACACACACACACACACACACACACACACACACACACACACACTGAGAAACAAATGCGTGTGTGTATGTATAAATGAAATCGTTTGTTTAGGAAACAAAGTAAAATAGAATAATGAGTTAAATGTTAGTGCCCAAATTATGCTACACGGATTCGTTGAGTTCAAATTTATTTCTACATGATGTCTGCTTTGGAAAATATCCCAGCATTCAGTGCCATAGCAAAGGACTAAAAAACATACCATCGACTGTGAGATAAATAAGGCTGAAATATCCTTTCGGCAATCGTCGACAATTCTAATACAAAATCCTGAGTCATTATGCGTACTTGTTCAACTGCTTAGTACGTATTGATTTTGCGTTCACTGAGAGGAACATCAACTATTGTTAACAAAGCATATTTACAGTAAAACCATAGCGTAAAATTGCAGGTACAGAATATTCACCAATCTGACTGAGTAGAGGTCTGCAACAGAGATTAAATAGCCACAATACCAGGTTTGCATATTCAGAAATAAGTAACCGTATATTTCTATCTAACCGAAGCGACTTTCGTTTTTACTCTGCCATTATTAAAGAAATGTACATCATTTTCTTGTCCTTGACCAATTGACATTTAAATGACTTACTCTTTTATTAAATGAGATAATAGATACATATTTAATTATTTTAAATTTACATCAACGTAATTCTTCATAAGAAATATTAATATTATTTTTATGAAAAATGAGAATTGAAAGTAAATAATAAAATATTGAAGTTTGGCACAATATATGCAATATTTCTTCTATAAAAATGTACTGGACATTTACATAGAAGAGAAAGCCTCAGAAACACTGGGATTTTTATAGGTTAATAAATGTATACTGTTTTCTCTATATATGTTATGATACAACATTTTTGCATGTGAATGAAATATTATACATTTTCGAAATATCTCTTCCAATAACATTTCATTATTTTTTTTATGATGAAAAATATGTTGCTTTTAAGTTTTAGTTTAAATAAGTGGAATTCTTAAGTGTTATGCACGAAAAATTTCTTTCTTCAGTTCGGTAAGTTCAGTTATTCTCCAAGCGTGTTTTTAAAACCACTTATTATCTTTCTTATGGTGGGCATTAACTTACAAATATATTTAAGAATCAAAAACATGCAAATATAACGTTTTTAACAGTCAATTTGAGCATCCTGAAATTTGAAGCTACTTTTTCAGCTCAATTTTCTAGAATTTTATTTTTACGGAATAATAAACAAACAAGAAGAACGCATTAACATGAAATATCCAAGTGTTATTACACATTATTTTATATAGATCAGCACATAATTGTGCGTTTGCGTTCAGTGCATTTCATTTACCAAAATTTTTTATGGTATGTATCCACTTTTAAATGACTGGAATTTCTCAGATGAATACATTTAGTGCATTTTATTCACCAGCATGGGTCCCGATATATATATATATATATATATATATATATATATATATATATATATATATATATAGAATAGCTTTGCGTATTCTTCTTGTCATTTGAAAAATAATATATATATATATATATATATATATATATATAGGTATTCCTTTTAGACCTGTCGGGTATAAAATGGTTAATTAATATGAAATAAATTCAGAATGACAAAAATTATCCATAAAATCATAACTGTTTAATTGGTTAATTCCGCACTAATGAAAGCTGCGAAATGAATGATATGTTTTTTATTTCATTGTGGAGCCCTCACTTTACTGTGAATGCAT
This sequence comes from Ascarosepion bandense, assembly GCA_037127315.1. Lineage (NCBI taxonomy): Eukaryota > Metazoa > Mollusca > Cephalopoda > Sepiida > Sepiidae > Ascarosepion > Ascarosepion bandense. The sequence goes on from JBBBDQ010000190.1 coordinate 181,433, forward strand.
AATCAATTTTGGATTTAAGGATAGCTGTATTTAGCATTAATTTATTAAAGATTTTAGCCTGAAAATTTAGAAAAATCGTAAAAGCCCACCGAATGAATGGCTATTAAAGGCTGAGTTCCGTCAATGAAAATATAAAAATGAAAGAGAAAAAAATATGAATTTTTTATTCAACAATTCGTAGGAATAAAAATGAAATAATAATGAAGTTACAGACCCCAACAAACAAGGTGAATGTAAATATTTTGATTAAGGATTTCAGAGAATTTTTTTTTTCTTTTGATCAGAACTTCTATGATATATACATTTTTGGCTGTTAAACTCTATGTAAGTTCATTTGATATTTGCTACTGCTATTCTATAATGAATCTGATAATTTTGACAAGACTTATATACAAAATTATTTAAGAATACATGCGCAAATGAATTTTAAAAAATTATAATATTTGTTTCCGTGTTTTATCAATGAAAATGCTATGTCGTCTCAGTAACAGACAGATTCTCTACTGGTTCGCTTTCGTTATTTTGTGCAATGCGTGAGGGATTGATTTGTTTTTAATACTGCCTGGAATTCAGTTTAAATTCTCAAAGTTTTCTTAGAAAATAAGGTTAGATAACCCAGTTTACCTTTGTTATTCAACAAGTGGTCAGGAAAATCGAAACAGATACATGACTTTTCGATAATTTTATGCAAAAATAAGCCCAACACTTGTCTTAATAAAACCCTGAATTTTTCTTTCTACTTCGATCCCTGGTATCTTTTGCATCATCTGTAAATATTGATATGTTTGCATCAAATTAGATCTATTTTCAATGGTTTTCATTCATTTTTTTCTAATATTTTTGTATTGATAATTTTTTGGAATCTATGTAAGTAATTCTAGTTTTAGAAATATTTTAAAAATATTCCTAAAAAAACCCCAAAAACTCCTGATTTTTATTCTTATCCAAAAACAAATCTATTTGTAAATAAATGTAATGTCCAAGTATAATACCATTGTACTAGTAAATAAATTGCGAGTTATTTTCAGTTCATTCATTTGAATTTTTCGTTACATACACTTATAACAAATGATGCAAAAAAGAACAGCAAATATATATACTAACTCCCCTTATCATTGTGGCGACTTAGCTTTTGTTTTTCTAAAACCGGGACTTTACAAGATGATAGAAGTTGACAAGTAATGAAAGTAGTAACTTGAGACTTGAATTATTAACCAAATTCATGCTTCAAAATCTTAAGTGCTTAATTTTTATTCTGAATTACATCTATGAGATGACTTGATATGTCTCTCTAAATACCACAGTCATCTTAGTCGACTGTTGAAATGAAACTGTCTACATAATCCACTTTGATATTGAGGTATACGTTAAATAGAAAGCTATTTCAATTTCAATAGAATAAGTCAATATTAAACATCGGAATTTTACTGAAAAAATAACAGACTGTAGGATTTAAAAAGCTTCTTCAGGATAACTCGTCTATCGTTCCAATAGAAATAAAGAGCTCATACAGGATAATTTTCCCATTGTTAATGGTTTCGGTGACATGTTATTTTTTATCATGTGTACTGTAGGGCAGTGGATACCATCTTGTAAAGAGAAATCGGGGAGCCGAATTCATATTCCATTTGAAATCCTTACATTCACTTACGCGCAAATACAATTGTAAATGTATTAATGCATCTCTTCCCTTCAGTTATGGGTTAAATAAAAAGACAGATTGGGCTCTATAGCCTTAACTGGCAACTAATCTACCGTAGAAATGATGGCAACCTACTGTGGGATAATCTACTGCCAAATCAGTCATGTCTAATCCGAGACATGATCGACCAAGCACGTATTACATACGGCACTGAGACTGAACTCTGGATACTCAAGGGAAACTACTAATGAGCTGTATATCCAAACGCATATATTGGTTCACATCCCGTAAATTTAATCCCAATTTGTGCGAGAGATGCTTTCCCTTATGCACATAAGTTGGTGGAAAAATGTTCATGTTGCAGGGATAAAAAAACGGACACCTAATAATTTGAATGATATTAATGAATATCGCCCTCTGAATAGACAATAATTTTTCGTTATAATTTGAAGTGAAGATATTAGAAGACGTTATGATTTAGTCATCCGTCATATTAATTTGTATTTAATCAAAGTTCATCACTAATATGTCTATGATGAGGAAATGTAATTTTTGCTATCATTTCTTTTTCATAGTAGCTCTCATTCTAGTCAGTTATCAGTGTTCATTTTTTATCTCTGGCTGATGAATAATCAGATTTAATTTACAAAATTGTCAGAATAGGAGTAGTTACTTTATAGATATATATATTAAAGAAACTACAGCCCTAAATTCTGTACAAAAATCGTTATTAATCAATTATTAAATTAGTGACTGATTCAAGAATTCAGCGTATTGTAGAAAGTTTAATGTGTTTGAATATGTAATTTTTTTGCAGAAAGAATCAATTGATTTTTGTAAATATTTCAGTTAATATTTACACAAATATTCAGATATCCTCCGATTTGAACTTAACACATGACAATATCTCAATCGAACATCATTTCTGTAATAAGAGAGTTAGTGCATAGCTGAGCAAAATATTCTGCAAGAAGAATAAATGTAAATATAAAAGTATTTATAAATAATACAGCTCTGTTGAAAATATAGCTGGAACAAACTATATACGAAGAATAATCATTTTTAACTATAATCATTCATGTTAACATATTTAATCCGAATTTCATTAAGATAAATCATATTATGCTATCATATTGTCATTATTAAATACAAATTTATATCGAATAAGATTCCATCAGTTTATTTATCCTGAAAACAGCATTGTATCTTATTACATATCAATTAATTACTATCGAACAACAACCGAACGTTTGAAAAGACAATGCCTATCGAGCAAGTCTGAAGGACAAATTTACTTGAAATATTTCTCTACGATATAGTTGACCATACAAAATCTATATACAAAATTATATCTTGAGCTGGTGCCAAAACGAATAAACAACAAAAATATTAATGCGCTTCCGGAAAGAAGATCTTCTTTTCGACAACCGAGTCTGCCTTGAGTAATATCAGCCATCTTCGGCTGTTTTCTCGCGTGTAACCGGGTGTTGTCTATTTTTCCGGCCACTCTGATTTCAATTTGAATATTTAAATGAAGACAGACGCAAAACGAGTTGATTTCCCGTCTTCTCTCCCTTCTTGTTTTTCCTTTCTTATTTATTTCGTTTTTGTTTCGGACTCCACATTCATAGTATGTGTATGGAATGTTAATGAAGGAAATATATATCCGAATGTTATTTCTGGGCTATAAAAAGCGCGTTTTATATTTCCACCTTTCTCTTCTTTCATTTACTTTTCTTTTTTGTTTCGGAGTGTGGTTTTACATTATTGTTTTCTATAACTCATCAATTTTGTGCATGTCTCCGCTTTGACATTTGCGAGCTAAAAAAATACTGGAACGCAAAACTAGACTCGAAATTGAGCAGTTTTTGAAAGATAAAAAATGCAAAGAAAAGGCAAGAAAATAAATAAAGACAACAATAGAAAAATTCCAGTATATATTGTCTGTGAATGAATGAAGCAAGTATAAACAAATAATTATATGATAAAAATAAATAATAAAGCATTTTAGGAAAAGAAAAAAAAACGCAAATTCTTTTCTAGAAAAATCGGAATAAACAAACGAGTAATAAAAGAAGCTGATAATTTGCTGAGCACGTGGAAGGAGAGGCATATGAATGTGAAGTAAATTGTTGTAGTCTAACTAGAATAGTTTTATTTATAGAATAAAAATGCAAACAGAGAAAGATAAATAGGTAAACAGATTATAAGAGGTCAGCCATAACCCCCTCAAATATATATATATATATATATATATATATATATATATATATATATGTGTGTGTGTGTGTGTGTGTGTGTGTGTGTGTGTGTTTGAGTGCTTTGTGTGTGTGTGTGTGTGTGTGTGCGTATTTGCGTAGAAAACTTTTGTTTCAATCAACTTTAATTAAATGCTGAAAATTACGAAGCTTAATTTAATTTTTTGTTGCTTTTAAACATCCTACCGTTTTTCCATCTTCTATGAGTTAAAGAATATAACGATTTGTCAATTAAATATGATTGTACTCGATGTTTTCGTCTACTTGTATAGCCATTTTCAAGTATTTTTTTATCCTTTATGTAGTTATTTTTCCATGAGATGAATATCATTTTTGCTTTCAACATTGTTTGGTATTATAGAGGAGATTTCGTTTCTAGTATGTCCGTGCCCGACACAGTTTTAATTGGTGTGTCTATAATTTCTATTTTTAGAAAACCATCAAAGGGCTATCTATACTACCAAACAATGTAATGTTAATGACAGGGGATTATATTGGATTTTATAAAACCTATCGAATATCAAGCTGTCTACCTTAACATGACTTAAAAATAAAGTTTATGTTTTCAACCAGAAATTTCCTTGAGCCTTCTGGTTTATTATTTGCTAATAAATATTTCTCCATAGCACTTTGATGAGAAAAGTGTCATGTAAGGCATTTCTCCAAAGAGGTGCCAGTGTTCCCGATATTGGACACTTATTTCTTACAAGAAACACAGATTTTTACTGGTCATTGAAATTGAGGCACTATATTGATCACCATTTCATAACATGGTTCTATTTTGTTTAGTGATGATAAGGTTTGCTGTCTACATTACTGTCAGTCAGTTAAGTGCCATACGTGATACACGTTTGGGCGATCATGTCTCGAAAGATACATGACTGACTGGGTAGAAGATTATCCCGAAGTAGCTTGCCATGGCTTTCTGCAGTAGACTGGTTGCCGACCAAGTCTATAGAACCCAATTTGTCCTGTTATTTAACCCATAACTGGAAGGAATAGACGGATTAATACCTTTCCCCAAGGGTATTTGCGCGTAAGTGAATGCAATGAGTTTATAATATACTACATTACTGTAGTACATTATAAACTTGACATTTTCATTCAGGTTTACAGCAGAAGATTTATAAGTTTTAGTATAGTGGATTTCTCCTGTTTGTTATATTTGTGAATCTTGTAGCGTTGAAATATGTTGCTGTTCTTTTTTATTGTATTTTTATTCTTGTTGTGTATTTTTATAACAATAATTTTATTTGCTTATAAATAATGTAGTTTCAAAAATTATTATTGAGTAATGTTTGTTTTATGCACTTTAGTTTGTTAAGATATAATTTTGGGGAAGGTGAATTTTGGCAAGCTTTAATTACGAAGTGTGTTATCACAGCTATATTTTATTTCTCAGGGGATTGACTATCATAAATTATAAGACTAATGTTTTGTACTAAAAGGTTTCTATACGGATAACCGGCAAATTAGATTTTAGGTCTGAATTAACACCGCGGAATGGGAATTTGTTATTAACCTTGAGTACGCATTAAAATATTACAATTGGAACTTTTCAAATGTGGATAAGATATTAATAATTTAGTAGTTATTTTTTTATGAAACGAAACTATCGTCAGCGCACCTTGTGTTGATATCTTGTCTATCAGTTGTTTTAGATATAAGATTCCCAAATAAGAACTGGAACAGCTATCGAGAACAGAATTTAGAATTTTCCTAGACTGACATCATTTATATATATATATATATATATATATATATATATATATATATATATATATATAGTGTCTGACGAGCTTCGATAATTATATCAGGACGCGATGAAATACGTATTATCCATTGTAATAATCTAAAATCATTTTTTTTTAATCATATCACCCCAAGCAAGGCGATAACGCCACTGATGCGCAGGGGGCTACGTAAGGGTAAAAAGAATGGAAAAGAGAAAGCCGGAAACCGCATCCTAAACAGGAAACAAGGGTTGAGCCTCTTCACCTGTTAAAATAGATGTGGGTGGAGTGTGAACCGGGCGATAGTTTAGTCTATCTACTCCAATTAATCATAGATTATATTACTCTGTTAAATTAAATAAATGAATTTTACATTGAGATCTCTTGAGTTCGACTCTATCGGAATTTACCTGGATTGTACACCGAGCGTGCTATGTTATATATATATATATATATATATATATATATATATATATATATATATTCTTAATAATTGTTAATGCAAATTCCAACTGAGAATTCATTGTTAAAATTTATTGTTAAATTTCGCAGATTATAATAATCCGGAATAAAATTTGTATATTACAAATCCATAAGTAATATAATAATTTACGGTTCTCTTATTATCGCACCGCACGTCAGACCAAATATATATATATATATATATATATATATATATATATATATATATATATATATATTGATATGTAGTCAAAAGTGGGCCCATAGAAGTATAACAGGGACACGAGGTGTACGTTAAAGAAACAATGTATTTACAGTAAAGGTTAGAAAGTAGAAGGTACTGTGCACACACACACACACACACACACACACACACACACACACACACACACACACACACACACACGTATATAAATATATATATATATATATATATATATATATATATGTATGTATATATGAATGAAAGAACGAAGGAAGAAATAATGGAAGAATGAATAAAATAGAGAGGAAAATGGAAAACAGGCAGGAATAAATAAGTATGTTAGCAAAGATTGGAATAACAATTAGTGAATACTTACTAATTTTCTCTTTCAAAAATCAGAGTGGTACAGAATTTACATGATTGAATTTGTTTTTAAACAATTAGATAATTATATATATATTCATTAGCTGCTAATATTCCCCCAATATAATGCCAAACGCTCATTCAATGTAAATGGTTGCTGAATATTGTGCTTATTAGACAACACAAAGTGCAGTTAATGAAGCTATTTAAAAAAATAATGCTTAACATTTGACATGAAATGTTTAAAACTGTATTGATTTGGGAAAAATACTGCCAGGTGTCTATTACATGAAGGGGAAATACTTGGTCGGAAGCTGTCCGAGTAGAGGTTTCTTCATTCCAATGCAATAAGAAGGGATGATTTACAAATGAACTATGGCAAACGACACTGACAAGTGAGTTAAACTAAGTGGGGCAGGATTGATATATATTTTTAGACAGCGCCAACAGAACAAATATCATTCTACTTTATAAATCTGAGGTCTCTAGAATCAAATGGAGAAAGAGAAGGATAGGAAACCGACCGGCTGCACGTAAATAAAGACAGGCCTATTAAACGGTCACCCTTCACCTACCCTCAACTTACCTCATCTGTCGTTTACAGAAGAATGATACAAAAATTAACTATTGATACAATTACCTCTCATGTTTTATTTCCTGGGAAATGATCCAGCCAAACAATTATTTTCTCTGAATTATTTTCAGTAGAACGCGTGTTGATTGAACCGCAAGCATTTGACTGTAAGACGCTGCACCATGAGAAAGTAACTGATGTCTCGTTTGATCTAAAAAAAAAAGAAGAAATCTTAGTGTCATTCACAAAATCATTAAATCATTTATCAATAAAAATTTGGTTGTTACACACAACAGAATAAATCCTTCTTGTTCCTTAAGAATTTCTTTCTGCTTCTCAAGTATTTTAATGACATTCTTCCGCTATCAAAATGCACGCTTGGACTTTAAGCTTACATTTTCTGTTTTTTGTTAAAATACTTCTGAGATTTTTAAATTGCTGTATTTTTTGATAAGCCATCTCCAATTTGTAATTTGCATGTTGGTCAATTCTCTATCTCACAATCATTGATTCCATCGTGTTCCAATTAATATTCAGTCCTTTATTTTTCCTTTCTTTTTTTCCGTCTCTACCTTTTGTTTGAATTCATGTAGATATATTTTGTCTCTACTATTACAAAGTGTCATATGCCTGTATTGTATTGTTAAGAATGTATGCACCAGTAATAAATTAAATGATTTTAATTCCTTCAGAATTGGCTCATTGTATAAGTTAAATAATTCCAGTGAAATGATGACTTCTAACAAGCAGGAACCAGGAATCAGAAAAGCAATAGTTTTAGAGTCTAATTCAACTTAAGATAATTTCAATGTATTCAGAGCAGTATAAAACTCTTGCATAAATCATCATTAATCCGAAAAAATAACTTGAGTTCTAAATTAATTCCGAAACAAATGAACGCAGCATGATAATAATAATTATAATAATAATAATAGTAATAATAATAATAATAATAATAATAATAAGAAGAAGAAGAAGAAGAAGAAGAAGAAGAAGAAGAAGAAGAAGAAGAAATTCTTGATTTTTGTTTTTTTAGGAAGCACATATTTTTTTAAAATAAAATTTCATCCTTTTTAGAATGACAATATTTTAAAATGAGAATATTGGAATGTCTTTAATTTTACAATTCCAAACACATTTCTTGCCTTTTGGCGTATTTCAGATTATAATAGTTTGTATGACTTTTATATGGCTTTCGCCACATATTCCAAAACACATTTCATTAAACATTTTCATGTTTATTTATGAGTGAGGATGCCCTGTGTCTTCATAGTTGAATCAGAGCATAAATACAGAAGTTTACTGCAATCAACTCACTGAAATTGATGCAAGACTGCAAAAATGGAACCTGCATTAGTGACACGACTTGGTCCAATTCTACTCCATGATAATGCACGGCTACATATTACAAAAATAACGTTGCAAAAACTAACAGACTTAGAATACTTGAGTTTATTGCATACTCCATATTGTCCTGATATTTTACTCATTGAATATTTTTAAGCACATTTTTAAATGGTAAAACCTTCAGATCTAATCCAGAGGTGGAATCAATTTACAAAGATTTCGTTACGTTCTAGCCAATAACCTTTTATCAATTAGGAATAAATCATTTCGTAAATCGATGGCAGAGGTGCAAGGCTGTCATCTGGACTAATTTCGACATATCTACAACCAATTTTCTCGAATAAAATAATGATTTTGTATTCCGCCATCATTTTTTTGCAATAACATATTACACGCCTAGAGAATACGACCATCTGATATATTATTCGATAATCTAGATATATTTCAACAATAGCCCCTGAAGAGAAAAAAAGCGCAAAATATATTGACCTATTTTATCATTATTATTTTTTAAACTAATATTCATTTTTATTTTTATAAGCGTTTCACCCGAGCAAGGCATGTCACTGCCACTACTGCGCTGGGGGTTACATAGAGTGGAGAAAGGATGATTAAATATAGGAAATGTCAGAGGGTGGGTGATAGGCGGGTAGGGATACCGAGAATGGTCAAATATAGGAAATGTCAGAGGGTGGGTGATAGGCGGGTAAGGATACCGAGAATGATGGTTGGGTAGATGAGTGTTCTGAGAATAGTTGGGAGTTAGTGTGATAGGAGGTGTCTATTGACCCTACATTTAAACACCTGGAGATTATAGCTGTCGGGAAAGCAGACCTGTGGAAGGGAGTTCCACAAGCGGGAAGCGCGAGAAAAAAAGCTGTTGGAGTAGAAATTACGGTTACATTTTATCTGTTTGAGTGTAAAAGTGTGGGACCTAGTTGCTAATCTAATATGCCGTGTAAATTCGTGCTTAGGCGGCACCAGTGCTCTGAGTTCATCGGAGCAGAAGCCATGAAAGTACTTGTAGAAGAGGCACAGGGAGCCACATCATGAGAGAGAGGTTGCAGCCGGTCTGCCAATTCAGTATCAACCACGTTGCAGATCCTCCTTTGTATTTTGTCAAGAAGCCCAAGGAGAGCAGCAGGGGCACCCAACCAGATATGGCAGCAATATTCAATACACGGGCGGATTCAGGTAGGAAAATCTTCCGGGCCCTGCACAGAGAGCCGACTTTCATAGCGGCAGACTTGTCAATGGATTCGATATAGTCATTCAATTTGAGGTCCGCCGAAAGTGTAAGGCCAAGGAGGCGTAGTATTTTACTCTATGGGAGGCAAGCCTGTCCCATGCTAATGGGAGGTAGATGAAATTGTCTATGGTGGTTAGTTGATAACAGCTTGGTTTTAGAAGCATTGAAATTTACCAGCCATTTCCTACCCCAGGCCACTACGGATTGGAGATCCTTTTCAATTGCCCGGTATATGTAATCGGTAATGGTCGATAGCATATCAGCAGTTGATCTGTTGAAGCGAAACCCGAACTGTTTCTCAGAGAGAAGCCTGTGGGCCGTGAGATGCTGAATCACCTCGAGGTTGATAATGGCTTCGAAAACTTTGCCAAAGATCGGAAGGAGACTAATAGGACGGTAATTGGCGGGGTCTGAGGGTTCGCCAGAATTCTTAAGTATAGGAACTACACAGGAGGACTTCCAACAGGCAGGAAAACAGGAAGCAGATAGGCAGAGGTTGTAGAGTTTAGAGAGGACAGAGGAAAGTTCTGGGGCACATTTCTTCAGTACTATCACTGGGATTCAGCCACCGTCGCTCGCTTTGTGTGGGTCAAGTTGTGCAATTATCTTAATGACCAGCGAGGGTGTAATGTGGACGTTATTTAGTTGAGCCTTAGTTCTGGGTGGGAAGTCGGGTGTAGGTATTCCTAATGAATCCAGTGTAGAATTGGTGGAGAATCTACGGGCAAAGCATTCAGCCTTGTCCGCTGGGGAGGTGAGAACTTCAAATTCATTGATTAGTTGGGGTATTGAAGTCTTGCTCTTGTTGAGCACGCCTTTGCAGAATCTCCAGTAATATTTGGAGCCAAACTTAGAGGATGCTATGCATTGCCTCACTCTGGTAGAAAACGCCCTCTTAGCTTCGTTCAGTAATTTTTTACATTTATTCCGTGCTGAGACGAAAAGACGACTGTTTTGGTTCGATGAGCAGCTTCGATAAAGCAGGAAGAAATGGTTCCGGTGAGCAATGGCGGCCGAGCAAGCGGGTGAGAACCATGGGACGAATTTGATTTTAGCTGGAATTTCCTGGCTGGGATGAAAGCATCGATGCCAGCCTTAACCCAAGAGGAAACCTCGGACGCACAGTCTTCGATAGGGAGATCGAAGACGTTGTTCCAGGGGACGTCGCAGAGGAAGTCTCGGAACGAGTCCTAGTCTGCTCTCTGGTAGCAGTATGATATTCTGCTGGTCTGGTTTCCTTGGGTAGAGTTAGCGCGGATAGAGATGTTGACGGAAACTACGGCGTGGTCAGATTTTCCGAGGGTGCAGAGCTGCCTGGTAGTGCAGGAGTCTGGAATGGAAGTAAAGCTAAGGTCTAGTAAAGAGTTCCTTCCGTTAGGGTTATTAGAGAAACGCGTGGGGAAGTTCACCTTTGCGTTAGTGCTTGGGTTATTGAAAATACATAGTGCGGATCCCAGCAAGGTCGGTGGCTATGTTTTCAAGCCACTTGGTGTGGTGGGCGTTAAAATCGCCAAACACAAATATATGGGCAGATAGGAGATAATAAATGGCCCTGTCGATATTAGTAGAGATGCTATCAAGTACCGTACAGTCAGAGGAGGAGGGGGAGCTGTAGAGGAAGAAGAGATAGCTAACCGAGGTTAGAATTGAGAAACGGAAGCACATGAAAGAATGATCCAGGGATTCAAGAGATGTGACACTGGCTAAATAGAGTTGTTCGCTGATATATACACCAAGCCCATGCATATGGACATTGGAGTCCTTCCTGAAGAGGGGAAAGTAACCAGGAACGAACAGCTCCGAAGAGGGGATAGAATGGTCCAGGTTAGTCTCACATATAGCTAAGATATCGGGTGAGATAGTTAGTAGGAATGATTCTACACTATTAAAGTTACTCGTATGTTTGTGAAGGAAATGCAGATAGGTTTGGGCGATTTATGACTAGCTGGTTTAGTCTTGCTGTTTTGTTTGTTTAATTTCATGGTGGTTTAGTTGTGGATAGAGAGAGGTCTAGAGTAGGGTCAGATGGTCATTAACTGCAGCAGGTGAAGAATGGTGAATGGCGCCGCCTGCAGGTTAATGTGGCCTCGGGTTTGCCCATCGGAAATTAATGCATGGACGTCCGTCCATGCGCAATATGGCACTACAGGAACCCCGATATTATTCAACTGTTGATCAGAGCAACCTCTCAAGACGCTACGCAAGAGTTCGGGCTCCTAACTACCAGTCGGAAGCAGCAATCCGGAAACTGCCAACCCGGTACCATCAGAATGAAGAGACGTTGTCGCCATACTCACCAACGGCAAAAAGCTTCCAGCCGAACCGACATCAAGTTCGAAAAAGTGCGATGAACCGGGAACCCCTTCCTAAACAAGAAACAAGGTGATCACCTCTACTCCTCTACAAAAGAAGGGAGTGGAGTGTGAGACCGGGCGATAGTAGGTACTATCTGCTCCAATTAAAAAAATATAAAAAGACTTTCCGACAAAACCCGTGGTTATCTCAATGTCAACGGTTAAGTCAGTAAGCAGTTTATATGAATAGAAGAGGAAGTTTACGGTTAACTTTTGATTTGAAAAATTACGATTGTAATAATCGAGGAATTGTCATCGTGGTAGTCGGTTCCATAGAGCAGTCGTTCGCAGGAAGAAGCTGTTGGAGTGGAACTTATTTCTCACATATGGAACAAAGAGGGAATGTATGTACTTGCTAAAATGTATGTGGCATGGTTGGTTAGTGCTGGATAGTTTATGTCCAGTGAAACCGAGGAATGTAGTTTATCTGAACACTTCCGGAATAGCAGAGATAAAGCAGGAATATGCTAGCCACATCCCGACTCTGAGAAAGTGCTGGAAGATAGAAAAATAATTCGTCAACTACAAGGACTCGGAGACACTTTTGAAAATTATCGAGGCAGAAGAGTAGGTTCTTTTCAATCCTTGCCCAAATATTAGAACAATACTCCGGATGTTGTAAAGATAGAGGATAACACGTGGAATTGGGTACTTACAGTAGTACTACAGGGATCTGAGTATTTTTCCTGCTTCATTAGCGATTGTTCGTATGTACGATATCTACTATTATTTTTTAATCGTCTCGCCCTAAGCAAGGCATATTACTGCCATTGTTGTGCAGGGGGCTACATAGGAGGAATGTTATGAGGAGTGAGAGAATGCAGGGGGTGTCAGGAAAAGAGTAGCAGAAGGAAGAGAATATTGATGTCAGTGGGTGGACGAAGAAAAAAGCATGGGAGAGAGAATGTAAGTTAGTGAGACAAGAGATGACTATTGACTTTACATTTAAATTGTTGGAGATTGTAACTGTCGGAAAAGCAAGTATGCGGAACTGAATTCCACAGGAGGGAATTGCGAGAAAAGAAGCTGAGGGAGTAGAATTTACGTTTACAATTTATGGTTTTCACAGTAAAACGTGGGACCTAGTTGCTAATCTTGTGACTTAAGGAAATTCATATATAGGGGGTATCAGTGAGCTAAGTTTATCGGAGCAGAAGCCCTGAAAGAATTTGTAAAAGAGACACAGGGAAAATATAGTGAGGCGGCGTTTTTTTGGTAGGGTAGTAGTATGTTGTTGTAGATTTAGGGAATTTCTTGTGATAGTATTGGGAGGCTGGTCCGTTCAATACTACCCTCATTGTACGGTTTGAAAAGAAGGACTTGATAGCCCTGCAGTTTGCATAGAAGGTCAGCATGCCAGACTCTGTCACACGCTTTGTAGATGTTAAGGGCAACAAGAAATCGCGGAAGGCGTCCCAATCGGCACTTTGGTAGCAGTAAGTTATTTTGCTGGTCTGAGGTTCTTGGGTGGGGTGGAGGTGGATAGAGATGATGATGGAAACTAACGCATGGTCAGAGTTTCTGATAGAGCAGAGTTGTTTGACATTGCAAAAGTCAGGGGTGGAGGTAAAGTACAGATCTATTAGTGAATTGTGTCTGTTAGACTTATACAGAAACCCGTGGGGAGTTCCACCACCTGCGTAAGGCACTGAGAGGTAGAAAAATTCATGGTGAGTACACCAGCAATATCTGTGACGGAGTTACGCAGCCGCTCAGCATGATGGGCGTTAAAGTCACCAAAAACAAATAGATGGGCAAACGGGTGGGAAGAAATAGCCTTGTTGATATTGTCGGAGATGCTGTCAAGAACGGATCTGTCGGGAAATGATGGGGAGCGGTAGAGAAAAAGAAATTGCTATCTGAGCTTAGAAGGGAGAAACGGAAACACATATAAGAATGGTGTGAGAATTCAAGAGATATCATCCTGACTAGCGGAAGGCGTTCACTGACGTAAGCCGTAGATCAGTTGTGAGTATGACTAATAGTCACTTAAGACACGGTGCCTATCGGTGGGCAGATAACTTCCAGGTGACTAACGATAGTTCGTGTTCCAATCGAAAATGGTGGAATGTACTTAGCTTGGTTTTTGGAGCATTCAGTGTAAACATCCATTTATTTCTTCCACTGCGTTTTTTTTATATATGGGATGATATGTCAGCTACCAACCTCTGATCATTAATCAAAAATAAATTTAGATACGCATAGTTGTATCATCGACATAGATGTTTACAAATGATTTGAGAAAATTCTAAGGCAGGTAATTTCTGAAAATCAGAAGTGAATTTGATGCGGGAGTTTTCTCTGCGAACGTTGACCATTAGTTTCTTGGAGCAATGCTTAATTATAACTACCTTCTGGGACCAAAACGTTGAGAATTATATAGTCGAGAAGACGCTTTCTACGAATCCGTAACTGGAGAGATTCTGTAGCAACACTTTATGCCAAACATTGTAAAAACCTTCAACATATCTAATGTTATGCTCCTCGAGGTGTATTTGTTGTCAAGTTTCTCAGTATTTCTGTGAGTGGTGTTATGACGTCAGCAGCGGATGGGACCGATCGAAAGCCCCAGTGCTGTTTGCTGAAGATTTAGTTTTCTAGGTGTATGACAACCTTCTTTTGAATACAGTTCAAAGAGTTTGCTGATAATACTGAAGAAATCTGATCGTAGACTGGGAAGATCATATGACCCCGGTTTTGAAAAACAGGTTTACACTTAAAATTTCCGCGGATTTAGGAAGGATTTCTCCTTCAAGCCGCGGTGGAATATCTTCCCTAAAACATTGTTTGGAAGTAGGAAAACATTTCATAATTTTTGCATTGCTGAACTAATTTAGAACAGCTTTCTTTAGATTAGTCATGACATACTTTTGTGCAAATTCGCTATTTTTCTTTTACTTTTGGATATACTATTTTTTCTTGTTGTTCTTATTTGTGCTGTTACCTCTATTAAATTATTGATACTGATATATTATATCAAAGGATCATTTTCAGATATCTACTGTATGCATAATTACTGGTATTCAGTTTCGTTTCTCTCTATTATTCTTGCTCAGCTGAATGTCTTCAGTTTACCCGAGTGTAAAAATGTTCGAAGACTGTATCGTTGAACCGCATGTTTTCAATAGAGTCGGTCATGTTAAAATGAATGAAAAGGCATGATTTGAAAGATATTCTAAATTTTCGGTAGTTGAATTATCAGAATAAATGTTAAATTCAAAGTTATTAGAAAAATAAAACAAAATATTATATATTGAAGAAATTATAATTTTCCACTGCTTCCTATACCTACTTTCGTTGCACACGAATCTTTTAAAATTGAATATTGTTTAGCAGAATTCTTTTTTTAATTGAGAAAGAGAAATGAGTAAACAGTTCATGGTGAAGATGAGGTTTGCGTAGCAGTAAAGGTGTATATATGTATATACATTATATATATATAATCATCCGCAGACAGATCTGTTTTGCTGTATCACAGGTCATCAGTACGGTTAGACACCCGATTGCTTCTAGCCAGGACTGAAACCCAACCGAATTGACATAAGTCGGCGATTCTTCCTCTGAGCTATGTGCCCTCGGTAGAGGAAAGTTGACTTTTGTGTATTATATACAGTTTAAATACAAGTCAGTAGCCGAGCTTGTTCAAATTCATTACTGAATAAACGATGCGTAGATGCGTGAGTAGCTACAGTTTTTTTTTGTTTTTTTTTTTTGGAAAGTCTACTATTCCTCCAGAGTACTCAATCGTGTTGTGAATAGAAATGGCGGTTACATTTAAACGTAAAAGGGAGGGACCTAGATGTCAATCTAGTAGCACGCTTAAAATCATGTGCCCGGGGAGCCAGATAAAAAAGCTCATTAAAGGAATTCCCATGAAAGACTTTGAAAAACATACATATGAAGCAAGAGGTAACTTGTGCTCATTTTGTATTTTTAATTTTACTCAAGCTAAGTGTTTGTTTTGGATTTTGTTGATTGCAATGCATTGTCTGTGAGAAAAAAAATAAAAACAGAGCATGACGCATTACACTAGCCAGAAATACGAAAACTGCATATTGTACTTCTTTAAATTTAGGTTTGAAACGTATATACATTTCAGCGAGTTTGGGTGTCAATTTGAGGAGTGTGCAGTGATTTGGCATGAGTTGAATGACATATTCAGTCAACATGAAGGGATTTGAAGTGATCATTAGCGATTGCGACGTTATCCCCAATTTATTTTCTAACAAAGCATCGAAACCATCAAGGAGGCATACACCAAATACTTTTTCTGTAAAACGCCATGCAAAGAAATAGACTCAGCATCATGCCACAAAACAGGAGAGACATTCATGGCTGTGAGACAATTTCTGCAACAACATCACATCTTACATCTGGCGATCTGACCTTCCAGTCTGCAACGCACTTATTTATTATATGTCGGGCAACTGAAGGCAAGAATTATGGCAACTTTTATCAAATTACACAAAAAGACCGCCCGTAAGAGTTGCATGTGATTCAGAATCCTTCTGGAGATTGCTAATGAAACCAATAGTGATATTATTGAATAAATTTAATATTTATTGTTTCAAAATATTTTCATGTAATTCAGTTTCTTTAATTCAATCTAGTTTCTATCCGATTTTGTTAACTGGCATGAATTAAATAAACTGATAAAAAAGACAGTTTTCAATAATAAAACTGTATCACGGCACCATGTCTGTCAAAGAAATGTATACTAGTATACTAGTAACTACCATTCGTTTAAATTAAATTAAAAACTCTCCGAGCAATGGGAGGTAAGTTGATCGCTTAGGAAAAAAAGATTAAGCAGGGGAAAAATGCCACCGCCAGAGATAAAGGAAGAAAGAGGTACGAAACAAAAACTAATCGAGTTCACCGTCCCAGGACATACTTTCTTAGGACCCGGCACGGACTTAAAAAGACATAAATATTGGCCTGCAAAAAACAAATTAAACCAAGCTGCTAAAATACACGATTTTGAATACGCAGACATCATCACCGAAGAAGCAGATAAACGATTTCTAAGAAACACAGATGGTAGTGGATTCGTCGGCGGCCTCGCGCGAGCGGTAATACTTACTAAAAGAGGGCTTCGATTGAACGACTACTTCAGAGGCAATCGCCAGGGGAACGAATATTGTAGTACTGATGGTGTTGACAGCGTTTGTATTTTATTTCTGAAAATGAGATATCAGTGTCATTGTTATTTTAAGTTTTCCGATCTCTATATAATTCTCTCTCTCTCTCTCTCTCTCTCTCTATATATATATATATATATATATATATATATATATATATAAGATTTCTGAAGTAACGTATTTCTTATGTATTCTTCCGACGTATTGCAACATTTTGCAACATTTTAAACGTTTTCTTAGAGGATACTCTTATTTGAGCAGACGCTCAGTTTCTTTGATAAACTGTGTATTTATTTATTTTCGTTTACCAGCCTAAATATTCGGCATATATCATTGAAGAAATATATACTCACTCCATCAGGTTTCGAAACAGGCGCTAAAAGAGCGTCGTCTGATCCACTGTTCTTTAACTGACAAAGATGCAAAGATATCTGCGTATCTAGCAAAGCTGAACCTTGATTTTAATCAAAATATTTTTCGTTATAGATTCTAGAAATATTCATATCTGCCCACTAAATTTAACATTTAATGTGATAATATCTGTATGATATATAAATTAAACATCCAGTTATTCCATTGCAAACTGATTTGTTTACGTTTAGATAGTAAACCGAAAAAATACTTTTTAATAAAAAGAATGTAGCCTCTACTCAAATTTGCGTTTCTGCTTAAAGTTTTGTTGAAAACTATAAAATATATACATATATAATTCTATGAGAAAACACTTAGTGAGGAATTAAATATCTTCTTTTGTCTTTGGAATGAACGACAAAACATATCGGAGCATCCAGGCACTCACACCAACATAAACAATATATCAATAAGAAATTTCTGAGAGGCGATACAATAGGACACTACACGTGCACACAGAATGGCGGGTAGGCAATCCCCAATAGAATTTCAGAACAGGTCAACCACTGACTCTTGGCTCAAAGATTGCATCTTCCAGGAACAACGTAATTGGCTTTCAGTGGGCAGTGGGCATCAAACCTGCGGAATTCAATCACCGGATGTAGGCACACAATAGAGCACTCAGAAGTGATTAAAGAATGAGTGAGTAGGACGCTTTAGAGCGAGGCGATGACGTGTAAATGAAGAAAGTCAATCTGGCCTTCCAGGAAAGGGAGAACACATCCAGAGTTTTCATGCCTCTGATTGGAGAAGACAGGTGAATCACGTTAGCACAAGTACCAATAATTCTAGTCATCCGATACGAATCTGTACAAACCAATGTTCATAATGACTTAGACAACACTATTGTTTGTGAGCAATTACTACCCATATAAAACGTTCATATGTGTTTCCCGAAAACAAATAGGCAAATATGTTTTTTTCAAAAATCACTATGAAACTTTGTTGGACGATACCAAATTCATTGTCATGTAGCGGAACTATGTCAAAATGTGACATGCATTTTTGCTCTCCAATGGAATTTAAGTGTTGTTTAAAAATGACTTTCAATCTATTTTTTTCTTACATTCTACAGTTCTCCCCATTAAAAAGATTCAGTATTAGGTTAAAGTGTAAGCAAATGAATTTTTTCTTAAAGCACAGATAATTAATGCCTCAACTTAAATACCAAACTTATTTGACAATTAATAATACAATTGGAGTAACCTAACATAAGTCAATATTCAAGGCAAACCGCTTTAGATTGAAAAGGGTAAAAACCTTCAACGGAATGTAAAAGCTAAGATTCATGCAAGAATGTTATGAATCGTGTACTGGTATTGCCAGAGTTTTATTCATTTAGATGTTTTAAAAATAATGAAATAGCAAATACCGATATATACACCATATCAACTACGAACACGACAAAAATATGCTGACCATGTTCAGAATATAAACCACACACATGTTTCTACACTCACAACCACTTAATTATTACACATATTCAGTTTCATGTAAAATAAGAATTATATCCTCGATAATGGCTAAAAGTATAACCGAAAGCGCTCGGAAAACATAACATTTTGACAATTTTCATATAATTTCTGTCCTGTAACGAAAATAATCGTATGATCACATGAAAAATTACATAAAAACTTTAACCATGATATATTGTCTTTCATTGTTAAAGAAACCTGCACACACACACACACACACACACACAAACACACACACGCAGAGATAGATAGATAGATAGATAGATAGATAGATAGATAGATAGATAGATAGATATGTTAAAGAACAGAACACACAACATATACTTGCTATCATTTTCGACCACACAGTTTTCTTCAGGCAAGTCAGTCATTTATATATGTGGAACTTTTTTGGTTTGCTCAATTCCCACTGACAATATTCACAAGATTAACCACCAAATGGATATTTACTTTATCATTCACAGAAAAAATCTTGTTAGGGAAATCTTTTTATGAATAAAAATATATTCAAGAATTCATTGAAAATATTTCACCTCAAATATTGTCAAAATTTACTCAAATGGTACCAAAATGCTCTCTGTAAAATTTGATCATGTCAAGGCAAATAATAATAAATATATTTATTTCTGATTAAAACTAATCATTTTATTTATTCAATGAAACTGGTTTTGATGCGTGTTTCAGTATCAGGCTCACATATTATCTTCGTTTTTATTTTTTTAAGAATATCGTATATCTTTTCTCGGTAAAGGTTTCTGAGAAGTAATATTCGTCTTTGGGAGAAAATCATGTTTCTATCTATTTTTCGATTTCCAGTGGTCGGATGCTTTACTGTGCTTTTTGCCTTCTGCAAAACAACCGTAATGAAGCAACTTGTTCGCTCGTATGAAAACCTAGTGTTAATACAATGTGAGTGCATCTCTAAATATAACTTCCTCGAGAGAAACAAGAATGTATGAAGGACGAATACTGCAAATTGTATTGTTTTCCCGATGGGAAATCAATAATAATGGTACAATGAATCCAAGTGGTAAAGTACGTGTAATAAATAATAGTTATTTATCTTTGATTACATGATTAGCGAAATAGTTATATGGTTTTATCCCAAACAACAAAAAAGAGAATTCATTATACTTGGAAAAAAATATTACGTTGAATTAGTTTCTGTTGTTCCAGAGGAGTTCGTTCGGAATTATATCTGATACGAATCAATCTGGGGCAGAAATATAATACTAGATATAATATCTCTGTTTTATCTGTAAGTAAATCTTGATTTTATTCCTGACCATCGGCAATACATTATTTACTCGTTTTGATTAAAGACCAATCTCATAGAGTATAAATTATTATTGGCTCGCTTTTTATTTCATTTCGGAGTAGGCAGGCAAAGGTTTTGTCGGGTTGGAAGATAGCGAAAGCCTTCATTAAGGATTTTTTGGCAATGTTCTACCCAGTGTTTTTGCCCTACAAAGAAGTTATAATGTGTTGTGGCGTGTGACATGTAATTACTTATGTTTTGATACATTTCGTTTTGCCCGTTTTGTAAGTCTGATACATGCGCGCTGTCGTTCTAAGAAGGCGTGCACTTTTTAGCACCAATAGATTTAGTTGACTGTTTGAACCAAATGCTACATAAAATGATGTTAATTTATTTCCTTCAGAGATTGACATTAATATTTTGGCACATAGCATAGATGTTAACAATACTTTTAACTCTACTGATAAGGAACATAAAATTTTCAGTGTTCCAGGTATTTTATGCTCGACTATCTAATCTTCAACTAGTGTCCATCGATAAATCTAGCGACTTTCGATTCAAATTGAATGATTTGGCTCATTTTCAAGCTATATCTCCTATTTCTTTCTCTGAAATAAATGAAGAAGTGAACACATTACATTCCTTAAGAATAACCACTTTTCGATTATTACAAAATCGGCTAAAGAATCTAGCGTTGTTTTTATATACCGTCAGATTGCATTAATGAAATGTTAATTATACTGAAGGATCGTTCGATAATTTAACATATTGCTTACATTGACACTCATGATTATATTCTGTCTTCTGAAATTCTTTTTCAGAAATGTCTTGTCAAATAGGTAAAAAGTGCTTTTAATTTTTTTCTGAAATGGCTAAATAAATAAGACCGTCTAACTCCATTCGTCCCCTTCTTATTGATTACCAAAGACTCATAAGGAGGGTGACTCGTTGAGACCCATACTCTCTAGGACGGGGCCTTCTCAGTATAAGCTCACAAAGTAGCTGGCTATAAAGTTGCAACCAATGTTTGCAGCATTAGATTTCTTCCTATTCTAAAGATTTCTCTTCCCAATTTAATCGGCATTGTGATAGATTTCTGTGTTCATTTGATATCTGCAGCCGCTTCACTTTGTGTTTGTTTGTCGGAGACTATCGACATATGCTAAATCTTAGTAATTTAACTCCCCCGACCATACAAGAAGTTGTTTTCGTTGAAGTCAAAAAGATTACCACCATGTCTATCGGTTTTAATTTTGATAATATTATGTATCGTCAGATTGATGGTGTAGCGATGACCTCTGATTTGGGCCCTGTCTTCGCGAATATTTTTGTTAGATTTTATGAGGAAAGCTGAGTAATATGTTCTTCCTGGACCACGTTCTACTTCCTTTATATGGATGTAACATTTTCTGTTTTTAACAATGAATCGGATGTTGACTATATCTTCTCTCTACTCAGTGGTATTCATCCTGCCCTTAAATTTACGGTAGACAAAGAAGTCAATTGTTCATTGCCCCTCTTACATACCCTGGTCTAAAGAACACTTTCCTCTCTTATTAATTCAGTTTATAGGAAGTCTACATTTATTTATCTCTATAATCGATGGGGCTCCTCATATCTTAAACATCAATAGATTAATCTAATCAAGATTTGGGCCACAGGGCGTTAATGATTTGTTCCGGTGATACTTTGAAAGATGAAATTAGTTGTATAACTAGTATTTTTGTGAACAAGGGTTATCCGTTGGACATTATTCAATGGTTTAATCGGGATAAGATTGCTGAGTTTAATAAATTTAAGCCTCTAACTGTTAGTAAATGTCTGGTCTATTTCCGAGTACCGTGTAGTTGTGGACACGATTACATAGGTAGAAAAACGCAGTCTGTGGACGTTAGGATCAAACAGTATATATCTGCTAAAATACTCGATAAGAATGTTTTTATCTGGTGACACCATTCGTCATACATACAAGTCTTTCATTGTGGATCATTTGTTACCTAGTACGAGATCTGCCGCGGAATTTCTTGCTAGCTGGTTTTTTGTTTTGGCAAGAGCACAAAGGTTGTTCCTTCTGAAAGTGTTAGAGACGCTGTTTATAAGGTCTAGGCAACGCTTTCTTTGTAAAAAAAGAGACTGTTTGCTTGGGCTTAATCTACTGCGTCTCTAGCAAGTTCAGAATAATAACTTTTTCTTTTTGGCCTTTCTGTTTAGTCATGTCATTTTTGCAATATTTTCTCTTCAAACTGTTTTTTCCCCTAACAGTTCTGATGGATTGGGACAAACTCGGTCACCTGGTCTTTTCAATTTAAAATTCATCATACCCTATTTTAGTAAAAATTTCTTGTTTTCAACGCCATAATATATATATATATATATATATATATATATATATATATATATATATATTAAACAAATACACCGAGTATACACTTACAATTTTTCATGTATTAATATATGCGATTGTGTTTTAAGACTATGCACTATGTGAAGCCTGTTGATAACGATGTCATTTTTTATATCCAGCTTCACTTCTTGTTCTGTAGTGGTAATCTGTCTTGATGGAGCATTTCTGGGAAAAAAAACTTATCCATAACTCTTGCAAGTATTAGAAACTTCACCGACTAGAGTAAGTTATTAAAATATGCATATTCAATATCTAAAGAAAAATACGAGAAAATTATTTTCGCACTTCCAGCCTGTATAATTACCTTCCGTATACTTGCTTCCCTGACAGCTCAAATCTCAAATGATTTAAATGAAAAATCAGTTGATAGTGGGTCATCTCTTTAGTTAGGGTAATGGTGTCGTAAATTATCTGATTCCCCAGCCAAGTGCAATTATTGGCCTTTGCTAAAAGTAAAATGTTTATTCCTCTCCACCTATCAAAAATCGCCATTTTTTCTCTCATATCCAGTGGATAGATTCTATTCAGAGTTGAATTTCTTCAATGTAAGTCATTTGTTGCAGTTCACTACGACTATTAACATTTCTTTGCTCGACTGAACGTTCTGCTATTTAGTTTCTCTTTAAATTGTCAGAAACGTTTGTTGCAGGTAGTTTGGACTTTAACTTGATTAAAACTTTTACTTTATTTTTTATCGCTCCGTTCACACATTCATCAAACAGGTGTACATACTCATCCCTTGTTCCCTGTTCAGGAAGTGGTGTCCGGTTCTCTTCTTTCTCTATTTTCCTGCGATGTGTGTGGTCGTTGGCAACGTCTCTTCATTGTGAGGGTACCAGGTTGATAGTTTTCTGTTTGCTGCTTCCGACTTGTAGTTAGGAGCCCTACCCATTGCGTAGCACCAAGAGCGGCCGCTTTGCTCGACAGTTGCCTAATATCGGGGTTCTTGCAGTGCCATGTCACGCATGGATAGGTGTCTTTGCAGGAACGTTCCGGTGGGCAAACCTGAGGCCACACTTTGCTGCAGCACGGGCCAGGTTCCTTCCAGTGCATGTTGCAGGTAATGATAATTTGCCTCCTCTACTCAAGGTATCGCTACAGAAAACACATTAAACATGAACATCCATATCTCCGCCAAAAATCTAAACCAGGCAAATTAAAACCTAAACCTCTTAACATTTCCTTTACTAATATCCGGTGTATCCGAACAAACTTCAGTAGCCTTGAATCTTTCCTCTATCAAAAGTTTCCTGACAACCTAGCTCACTGTGAGATTAATATCAACCCCTCAATTCTCTCTTCTGACTTCTCTATCATTAGATACCTTCCCCTCTTCTGAAAAGACTCCATTATCAACATGCATAGGCTTGGGGTTTACGTCAGTGAACGCCTTTCTCTAGCTAGGATGATCTCTCTTGAATCCTTACATCATTCTTATATGTGTTTTCTGTCTCTCCCTTCTAAGCTCAGTTAGCTATCCCTTTATTCTCTACCGCTCCTAATCCTCTCCAGTTCTTGACGGTATCACCAACAATATCAACAAGACCATTTCCTCTCATCAATTTGCACGTATATTTGTGTTTGGCGACTTTAGCGCCCATCATGCTAAGTGGCTGGATAAGTCCGTCACAGATCTTGCTGGTGTACACACCATAAATTTTTTTATTTACTCAGTCCCTTACGCAGGTAATGGACTTCTCCACGCGTTTCTGTAATAAGGCTAATGGACACGACTCACTACTAGATCTCTGTTTTACTTCCACCCCTAACTCTTGCAATGTCAAGCACCTTTTCTCTCTCGGAAACTCTGATTTGCGGTAATTTCCGTCAGCATTTCCTTCCGCCTCCACCCAAGAACCTCAGACTAGCAGACTATCTTACGGCTACCAAAGAGCTGATTGGGACTCGTTCCGCGATTTCCTGAGAGACGTCACTTGGAATAAAGTATTTAGCCTTCCTGCTGAAGACTGTGCAGCTGAGGTCTCCTCTTGGGTTAAGGCTGGCATCGAATGCTTTCATCCCAGCCAGGAAGTTGAAACTTAAATCCCACTTATCTCACTCGTTCTCCCCTGCCTGCTCAGCCGGCATCGCCTACCCAAATCACTTACTTCGTATTTACCGGAGACACGTTTTTGACAATAACAAGCGTCTCTTTGCCTTGGCTTGCAATCATTGAAAGAAGATAATTAAAGGAGCTAAGCTGATGTTTGCAAGAATGAAGCAGCGAATGGCATCCCGTAAGTTCGGCCCCAAAGAATACTCGAGGCACTGCAAAAGCGTGTTGAACAGCAGTAAGCCATCAATCCACCTCTAAGCAACGAATTTGTGGTCCTCACCTCTTCAACAGACAAGTCTGAGTGCTTCGCTCGCAGATTCTCCACTAACTCGACACTGGAATCGTCTGGAGTATCTGTACCCGACTTTTCTCTCCGAAACCAGGCACAACTGACTGACATACTAATTACTCCCTAAGTGGTCTTCAAAATAACTTATAAGCTTGACCCCCATAAGGCGAGCGGTGGCGACGGATACCCATCCTTGTCTTAAAGAAATGTGCTCCTGAACTCTCCTCTAGTCTCTCTGAACTCTATAACGACTGCTTCTCTGCTTCTTGCTTTCCTTCCTGCCGGAGATCTTCCTCCGAGGTTTCTATATATAAATACTAGATAACTCTCTGACTCCGCTAATTATTATCCTATCAGACCTCTACCGATCCTTGGCAAAGTGTTCGAAGCCATCAGTAACACCGAGGTCGTACAACATCTCTCAGTCCACAGACTCTTCTCTGACAAACAGTAAGGCTTCCTCTTCAAAATGTCTACTGTTGGTTTGCTCAGGACCATCACTGAGTATATACAACAGGTCCTCGACAGAAACGGCGAAGCCGGAACTGTTGCCAGTGACATTTCCAAAACGTTTGACAGGGTCTGGCATGCTGGCTTTCTATGCAAGCTGCAGAGCTATGGTATAACTGTACAATTGTTTGACCTAATCCACTAATCCCTCAAGGCTTTATTCTAGGTCCTACACTTTTTCTTATCTATATTAACGATCTCCCTGATTTAATAAGATCCCAAGTGGGCATATACGCTGACGACACTACGATTTACTCTCGTCTCGATCAAAAATCTGCCGAGGTCGACAAAGCAAACCTCGCTGCCGGGATTGAAAAAGACCTCCAGTCCGTGATGGACTGGGGTAAGAAATGGCTTGTAAATTTTAATGCTTCCAAAACGAAGCTGCTATCGATTAACCATCACAGACAATCGATTCACCCGCCCATTAACATGGATCAAACTTCTCTCCCTGAAATTAAAACACTGTATTTTCTAGGTTTAACTCTCACACAAGATCTCAAGTGAAATAACTATATAGTATTCATAGCTAAATCCGCTGCTAAGAAAATCGGTTTTCTGTTAGGGACAGAAAGTTTTTTCCGTCCGAAAAATTCCTGCACATATACAAATCTACCGTCCGCCCATGCATTGAATATTGCTGCCATATCTGGTCGGGTGCTTCTGCTTTCAACCTCGGTGTCCAACGGAGAATCTGTTATGTGATCGATCTCGACTTGGCTGCTAGGATACAGTTACTTTCTCACCGACGCAGTGTAGCTTCCCTGTGTCTCTTCTACAAATACTTTAACGGCTGATGAACTTAGCTCACTAGTACCCCTTATATATATGAATTACCTAGAACCACAAGATTAGCAACTGGGTCCCACACTTTTACTGTGAAACCAATAATTTGAAAACACAAATTCTACTCCAACATTTTTTCTCTGGCACTCCCACTTGAGAAATTCCCTCCCGCATACTTTCTTTCCTGACAGCTATAATCTCCAAGAATTTAAATATAAAGTCAATAGTCATCTTCCGTCTCACTAACTTACATCCCCTGTTTCTCATGCATTTTTCTCCGTCCACACCACTCTTATCATTATTCTTTTCCTTCTGATACTCTCTTCCTGACACCCCCTTCAACCTCTCATAACATTCCTCCTATGTAATCCTTTGCACAAAAGTGGCAGTGAAATGCCTTGCTTAAGGCAACACGATTATATATATATAAATATCTGTTATCTATTTGAATTACCTTCATTTCCTGGCAACGATTTTATCATGTACTTCTCCATTTCCACTCTAATTCCATGCAGGATTCTTACCACTAATGTTCTCATACTTCGCTTATCCATTCTCTGACACCATCTGTAACTTATTCTTCTTTTTCCTCATTAATCACTTATCAAACCCTATCTGCACCAGAGGCAGTACTGCCTTATTTGGGTGAAATGATTTTAAAAAGAAATTTAATAAATAATTGTTGACAGTTAACATCATATATACATACAGCAGGTGTCATTTACATTAATATATTAGTTATATTAGATATATTTCCTCGGATTGCAGAAATTCGGACACTGCCGCAAATCTTATTCACATATTACGTTGGCTTAAATTAGTAAAAATGATCAGAAATATTACAGATGTGGTACTATATTTTCAAGATACCGGGTTGGCCGATGGTTTTGTTATTACCACATATTCCAGACTGGTTGTTCTCTGATTTTTTCCGCGCCCACCTTGCTTCTTAAGATCCGCGAAAAGGGGTGGATTGATACAATTCAGTCAATGGATTGTTGAATTTAGCGTCGGAGAGGAAGGAAAATTGCCACACAATCAAAGAAATGACGAAAACGCGTTTGTTATAAACAGTAACAAACGTTTATTTACACAGGTATACAATAATTTTTATCAAGGTAAAAAAAACAACCGCGAAGTGAGGGGTGAATTTAGTTGACTGGCGGAAAATTTTCCTTAGCTCGAAGAAATCTTAACTGCAATTAGGCAGTGTCAATGATGGAGTATGCAGTAACAACGGATTCGGTTCTGGGCAGCGAACAATGAACTGACTCGATTTTGTGCTCTGTTTATTGGCCCGAATCCCGAATAGTTAAATCCTGATTGGTCAGCCAATAGGGATGTCCAGCCAATGGCTATCGTCGTAACAACTCCCCCTGAGTTGCATCGTATTTATTTAGATAATCAGCCAATCAGTCGCAGTCATCGGGGTGGTCTAACAAGAAGAAGTCCCTGTTGTTGGTTGAACAATGATTTATAACCTTGTGCCATACTTGCACTCAGTCCCGGGTAAAGCTACTCAACATGTTTGTCACGCTCAATATATGTTCATATTTTGAAATTGAAGTAATTTTTGACAAAGTGTTTTGTTTTAGTGACAATTTATAGGTCAGCCTTTTTCGCTCCAGTCTAGATAACTTTATACTTAATGACTTCGGTTTACTACAACTGGTTCTTAAAAATGTTGGATACTCAGAATAAAGTTATTTTACATAATGGTTTAATAAAATAATAAAATAATGTTTATCATGATTTAATTAAGTTTCATTTAATTAACTTTTTGGCACTTAAATGAAAGTGTCACATAGGGCGTGGAATAATTTTGATGACTACATTTTAAATCTCAGAAATACATCATGAAAATAATCTCGCGTTCATTATTCACGATAAACGACTATTCACCTTCATGAAACACCCAGACTTAGTTTACAAAAAACAAAAATAAATAAATAAATAAAAATAAAACCAAATTAATTTACATGCAATTGTCTTCATTTTAATATTCTTCTGGAATTATTTTCAAGAATATTGTACAACGTAAATTTAGGCTAGCTAATTAATTCTAAATAATGTATCTTATAAATAATGAAAAAAAGGTTGAGAAATATATATTTTTGCAGCAAGACAACTGAGGAACTGCAGGCGTTGTTTTTGTAAGGAAAGTATCCCTCTCAGTTTCATTTTTAATGTATATATTTGTGAAAAAAATATCAATTTGCATTTGAGTTGGAAACAACACTAGCAATCTGAAATGATATCGGTAATTATACATATATATCAACTAAACTTCCATATAACTACTTTTAATTTAATTCTAACTCACAGTTGACAGTAATATTACATAACTAGTAATTAGCAAACTGAATTCAGCAAAGTAGACGAAAAATAATTAATCTTTCTTGTTCATTATTTTTTATATTGTATCTCAATAATTATATCGAAAAACATGAATATCTATCATCGATGTTTTGTTTATTTTTATTTTTTGCATACATACATGAAACAATTTTTATTAACGGTGTTTGTTACTGTCTACTGATTCATTGATATGCAACTATTTTGGTAAAAAGCAAATAGAAATTGGACAATATTAAGAGTTTTGTATCATCTTTGAATAACGGGTCATGAAATCCATACAAATATAATCAGTTTCTTCATCAAAAGATATTTGTTTTGCTTGGATACAATGATTTCCAATACTAAGAGAGCTCATTTATACGGTCTCGTAATTTTACCCGAGACTTTGTTGATATTTCCAAACAAACTTTATGTAATTCTATTAAGAAAAAGGTCAAATATAATAAATGTGTGTTCCCATGTATATCAAAAACTTTAAGAAGAAATATATGAAAAGAAAAACGAAGAAATCAATGCCTCCCATTTTAATTCAGTAGTTGGTGATACCAGAAGCATGTAATCGCGTTGTGGATGTTTATATCGAACTGATTTTGTTTGTAAATATAAAAAGTGAGTGATGGCAAAATGTGGTCTGGCATTAAACGTAACCGGTAGACGTACATTTTGATACCTCTACACGAAAAAATATTTCTTTTGATAAGCAATAAATTTTTTTAAATTGTCTATAGTGAAATTATTTAGGTAAGGGTTATTATATATCGGCAATTGTGAAGGTTATGCAAAATTTTGAAAATATGGTCATTTATATTGGTACATATTTAAGTGAATCTAATTTACAGCCTCTTTAAAAATGTTAGTAAAATTACATTGGGCAGTGTGAATGATGATGTGAAAAACTGTCATATGTTGTTGAGAATAATTATTTCTTCAAGAGTCTTACTGAGTTCTTTATATACAAGTTGAAGTAGTAATAACCAAATGACTTAGAAATAAAAAACACACAAATAAAACAGATGGAAAGAAAAATAGAAACAACTTTTGCGTTTGATATGCTTCATCTTTTATAATCAATTAAAATGTAGTTACACCTTTTAATAATAGCAGTAGTATTATTAATACAAATAATAATAATAATAATAATAATAATAATAATAGATAGAACGAATGAAAAATAAACCAGAACAGACATGGGCTGGAATTACAGAAGAGGATGTTGAATTTGCACTAAAAAAGCACACAATTGGAAATTCCCAGGTATAGATAAAATTCCTAACATTTGGCTATATTATTTAAATACAGCACATAAAAAAACTAGCCAAAGAACTTCAAGAAATGGTTGACGATCCCACTAACATTCCTGCATGGATGACCAAAGGAATTACATTTCTTCTACTCAAGAATGGTGACACAAACAACCCGAAAAACTACAGACCAATTACATGTCTTCCGACAACATATAAACTATTAACATCTATTTTAACAAAACAGACATATTTATTCTTAGAAAGAAATGACATGATACCGCTAGAACAAAAAGGGTGCAAACGTGGCTGTTACGGATGTAAAGACCAATTGCTAATTAACAAAATGATCCTGGAAAACTGCTACAGTACAAAGAAAAATCTTAGTACTGCCTGGATAGATTATCGAAAGGCAGAGTCTGATGAAATAAACATCAAAAGAGGTATATTTCAAGGTGATTCTTTATCTCCCTTACTATTCTGCATATCATTAATAGCACTAACCAGTCAACTTAATAAGACAGAATGTGGTTATAAAATAGGCCAAAAGAAAATAAGCCATCTATTTTACATGGATGACTTAAAGTTATATGCTAAGAATGATAATGAGCTGGAAGGTCTTCTGCAAACTGTAAAATGCTTCAGCGAAGACACTGGAATGAGATTTAATTTGAATGAATGTGCTAAAGCTACAGTTTTACGTGGATCAATACAAGAAACATCCTCAATTAGCTTAGACCCTGCTGTAACAATAAAAGAATTGAAACCAGAAGAAGCTTATAAATACCTAGGTGTAAATGAGAGTGAAAACATTCACCATAAAAAATGAAAGAAATAGTGCGTAAAGAGTAATATAGAAGGCTACGAATGATATTAAAAACTGAATTGAACTCTCAGAACAGAGTTATGGCCATTAATAGCCTTGCAATCCCAGTTGTCCAATATAGCTTTAACATCTTAAACTGGACTCTAAACGACATCAGGCGAATGGATGCTAAAACAAGAAAGCTTCTTTCTAAGCATAAGATGCATCATCCAAATGCTGATGTAGACCGTCTATACATAGCCCGTAAAGAAGGTGGAAGAGGTCTTATTCAGCTGGAATTGTCATACAAGACAACAACTATTGGCTTACTAACATACATAGAAACAACAAAGGATTGGATGATACAATTAGTAAGGCAACATGAAGAAAGAAAGAAAAAATATTCAATAATAAAAGAAGGCAGTAAATACAAACAAGATTTACAGTTAGTAGATTCTGTAGAAAAGCAAAGCAGAAGCCAAGAACCAACTATTGCGGCAAAAAATATGAAAATGAAAGCCAAAGATGAACAGCGCTGGCAAGACAAACCTCTGCATGGCCGATATCCAGAACGTGCCAATAAATCCAATGTTGACAAAGTTAATATTCATCGATGTTTACGTGCATCTGGATTAAAGTCTGAAACTGAAGGCTTTATTCTTGCAACACAAGACCAAATTCTTTTCACTAGAAACTTTCAGGCAAATATTATGCATAATAATATGGATCCAAAATGCATGTTTTGTGATAAACACCAAGAAACAATAGACCACCTAATCTCAGGCTGTTCTGTGCTTGCTCCAAATGAATATAAAAATTTCCACGATAGAGTTGGGCAATATTTACATTGGGCAATGTGCAAACATTATGGAAAATTTGTAAACAAACACTGGTATGAACATCACCCAGCACCGGTTACAGAAATAGAAGATGTAACCATTCTATGGGATTACACCATCTACACAGACAGAAAAATTGAAGCAAACAGGCCAGACATTATTGTTAAAAACCAGAAGGAGAAAACTTGTCTATTAATTGATATGGCTTGTCCAGCGGATTGTAACATAGCAATCAAGGAATTTGAAAAACTGTCAAAATATAAAGACCTGGAAATTGAAATAGAAAAAATGTGGAAATTGAAAACAAGAGTTGTGCCAGTGATAGTAGGTGCACTTGGAATGATAAAAAATGGAACAAAACAACACATTGAAAGAATCCCTGGAAACCCCAGCTTAGAGATATACAAAAAAATTTCTTATTAGGTACGGCACACACACTAAGGAAAACTTTATCTATGTAATGCTGGGGATGATAGGGAAGATAGAAAAACAAGAAATGGAGTCATAACAACACGCCACGACCTGCCTTAGGTCTCCCCGCAGACTTGGTTGGTAGTAAGACCAAAGCAGAAATCGAAATATGATGAAAAAATGACATAATAATAATAGAAACACCCAATTCCCCCACATATCTCTCTCACTCTTTTAAGCGAGAGAAAGAGATAGATAGATAGATAGATAGATAGATAGATAGGGAGATATATATATATATATATATATATATATATATATATAGAGAGAGAGAGAGAGAGAGAGAGAGAGAGAGAGGGAGATAGAAATGCAACCAGGGGGTTAGAGGTGTCATAACCACAAAACAAGTTAAAATTTCCATATCAACATCTACGTAAAAAGAGCTATCTTTTTAAATCAATATCAAACACATAACAAATGTTAAAATGTCCTCCCTATGCATCTCAAACTGTATGCACCCATTGGATCATTGATTGGAAGACCTTTACAAGGTGTTCATTGGATTTGCATACGTTTATGACACGTTGATGAGGTATCTCGGCATTAATGATGTTTATTGCATAAACCAAATTGATTGAGGTTGGAGAACGTGAAGCCGATAAAAACGGTCCACCAAAACCTATCAATGTTTTATGGAGGTGCATTGTGAACAATGTGCTGTAACACTACCATGTATGAATCACATACGTCTTTGTATTAGAACGGGTACTCCCACAGTCAGAATTTTCTGTGAATAACTTAATTAAGTCAAGATTCTTGCACAATGTGAACTAATATGTTATATATTTTAAAATTTTATACTAAATGAATTTCATAGAGGACATCCTGGATGAAATATCTCATGAGACGACAAGATTCATCCACGGATAGACGTAAGTGTCCTGTGAATTATTTTTTTCTTTTATTTTCAAAATAAAATTTTGTCGTTGAAAAAGCGAGTATTTCTCGCTGAGATAGACACACGATCTTCTTCTTCTTCTATGTGCCCTGTCCCCTCAGGACGTAGGCGATCATGGATCTCCACGTCTCCCTATCCCTTGTGGCTCTTAGTATGTGTGCTCCTGTTGCTACTGGCAACCCCCGTTCCGTCATCCACCTGATCAGACCCTGCAAATATGTTATCCGCTGCCTTCCTCTGTCTCTCCTTCCTTCTATCTGTCCAGTCAATATCAGGTTCTCTAGGCTCTCCTTCCCCATTGCATGTCCCAGGAACTTCAGTTGTCTCTTCCCGATGCTCAGCCTCAATAAATGTAATAAATATAATTAGTTATGTTTCAAAGTGTACATATTTTGGTCTGTAAATAGATAATATTATTTACATAGAGCCTTCTACCTGGAATATTTAAATATTAATAAGATTAATATTAATAGAATATGCTTTTGAATTTTACCTACATACCATTTTCGTTATATAATGAGATTATCGATTATCCGTTTAGCTTCAAGCCGGGATCGAAATTTAATTTATCGTTAGAGGAACATCTTACCACTGAGCTATCTGCCCGACATCAGTGAGAGAGACAGCATTCACATAAGGCTATTTGCAGAATGTAAACAAGTCCTGGTGACTGAGAGCATTCAATTAGACACCTGAAACAAACTGTGTTCTATTCAGTAACCAAAGAACGTAGAGGAAAGCCATGAAAAACCTTGGTTTACATGAAATTGACCCCGCTCTAAAGTGCTCTATCGTGTACTGAGAGCTATATAAATATATGAGCGGAGGGTCTGTAATGTGATCGATACTGACTTGGCAGACCGTCTGCAGTCTCTCTCTCACCGGCGCGACGTGGCTTCCCTGTGTCTCTTCTATAAATACTTTCATGGCTTCTGCTCCGATGAACATTCCTGCCTCCTAGGTTCGAATTTGCACGAGATACTAGATTAGCAACTTGATCCCACCCTTTTAAAGTGAAACCGATAACATGTAACCTCAACTTCTACTCCAACAGTTTCTTTTCTCGAACTTCCCGATTGTGGAATTCCCTTCCACATGACAGCTTAAATGTAAGGTCAATAGACACCTCCTAACACATTAACTCGCTTCCATTCTTTCAAACACTCTTCCCATCCTCGCAACTATCTATCACCCCCCTTCTGACATTTCCTATATCTAACCACTTTTTCTATTTACCTTACCCTATGTAGCCCCAAGCGCAATAGTCGCCGTGGAATGCCTTGCTTGGGGTGAAATGATTAAAAAAAGGGGTGTGTGTGTTTATATGAGAGAGAGAGAGAGGGAGGGAGGGAGAGAGAGAGAGAGAAACTTATATGGCAAAAACTATTCAGTATCATGTATTATGGGTCAATCAATATAAAATGAAACAATGACATCTAAACTGATCTGCAACAGTTAGTTTAAAGCTTGAACGCAAAATTGAGAAATATTAATAAGGAATATATATATATATATATATATATATATATATATATATATATATATATATATATATATATAGCAAGGAATAAGCATAGTTGAAATGACATTGTTACCTGAAAACTAAAAAGGAACCGGTTTCGTCCCAGCCTTGTCAAATTTTTATCTGGGAAAAAGAGACCTGTAAAATTAAAGATGACTAATGGGGGAGAAAAATGCAAGGAAAAGTAGAGCCCAATGACATTAAACCCAGTAAATAACCCATCTGTTTACAGAGGCAAGACCTTTTGGAATATATATATATATATATATATATATATATATATATATATATATATATACTTTAGTCATCCATATATAAGCATTTTTCGCTGTATCACATCTCATCAGTGTGACTATACACATTCACTTGACTCTGACCGGGATAGAAACTCGACTGATATTGTATTATCTGAGTCGCTACCCCATAAGCCATATGCGCATGAAATCAGGGAAGGGAATTTTTAACGTGTTTTACACACCGAAATAACTCAATTCATTTCTAAAGAGTATCGCATATATTGCAGAAGTGGAAACTGTTTTTAAAATTTTCTTCTATAAAGAGCACAATCTTAATGAAAGCATAATATATTAGTCATTCACATACAAGCCTGTTCTGCTGTATCACAGCTCATCAGTTTGCTAGACACATCCACTTGCTTCTAGCCGGGATCAAAACCCGACCGATTCTGCCTTGCTTGGGATAAAATAACTATATATCTTACTTAGGGTAAATGACTATATATATATACATATATATATATATATATATATATATATATATATATATATATATATATATATATTCTATCCAAATCAAGATATATAGTTATTTTATCCCAAGCAATGGTATAAAATTACTATATTCAGCCGTTTCGGAGCCTGTAGGTAACGGACACACACACACACACACACACACACACACACACACACACACACACACATACACACACAAAGTTCCATTTATACATAAATTTAGATTTTATAATAAGTTTTTGTTTTTGCGATGATATCTCTGGTAATAATTGTTTTGAGTTAGCAGTATTTACTATTGTTTAATGTCAATTAACTATACTATTTCTATTTGTTTTCAGTTGAGCAAAAATAACATTTAACATCGCTATCAGAATGGTTTCTAGTGCTCTAAATCATACTTCCAGTCAACTACTGGCTGTTTAGTGGGCTAGATTTTTCTGTATGAGCTTTTATTGATCAATATTTTCCTTTAATACAAAATGATGTCAACATAACTTCCATTTACACACAGCCTGCCGGCTTATAGATGGGCTCACCAGAAGGTCCTACTTTTTCTAATTTTTGCTGAACCATTCAGAAAACCAGGTGTATAGTAATATATACGTTTATATATGTGTTAAATTTAAGATATGGCTAATATATGCATCGGTAAACGGTAACTCTGAATAAAGACAAAAGAAAAATATATCTTATCCGAAGCGAGGCGATTTATTCTCTGATGAACATGATCAAGGCAAGAGTAAAGATTTTATTTTGCAACAACTATTTTTAAAAAGTCAATATTTTGTTAATTTTCACAATTTTTAGTTAAAGAAACAGTGCTAAGTATGCATCTGGCTATCTCGATAATTTTATTTTATCTAATTTTTTATTCAATGAATAATGTATTTTTTCAGATCAAAGCTTATGTTGAATATATTTCTATGTATAACTAATTTTTGAATAAATCTTTCTTCACAGTATATTTTACATTTTCATAGAAACGCTTTTTCGACAAGTTTACCCTATGTATTGAGAGGAGTAATTGTGACTAGTTACTTTCTATATACATGCTGCACAATTATTATTGGTAAGGATATTTTTATATCTGTTCATATAAAAAATAATTTGGATGTGGCTATGGCCATTTTCATATGTCAAGATTGGTTTAATGGTTTTGATTAGTAGTAGTTAAGGAGTTAGTAGTTAGTATTATACGCCTGCCTTTTTCTAGTTTATTATGATTTTATTGTTGCTAATAACAAGAGTAGACACTATGTATAAAACAGTCTTTCTATGAATATAATCAAAGGTGAAAGTACATTGATTAGTAATTAAAGAGCATATATTTGTGATCGGATTTTTGGAATAGGTAATTTTATTATAATTAAGTACGTATTTGTAAAAGTTATACATTTTTTAGAACGATCCTTACCAGTAAACTATATAAATTTCATAAACTAGTCATATATTTTTTATGTTTGCTTCACAAAATCAGCAGCATTTCTATACGTCAGGAATTTATGGTACCAAGAAATGGGGTTATCATTTTGGCTAATTTACCTGATACTACCTATTCCTGATATAATCGGTTAACCGGGACCATGTATCTTTGGTTATCCGTCAATTATGGTTCATTTGGGTTGACCTTCAAATATTTTAAAACAGTATATGTATTCATTTTTAGTATATTTGGTCAACAAAACAAAAATAAAAATGAAATGGTGTCGAGACACCAAAGATCTTTTAAGCTAATTTGAGGGCGCTAAATCTGAAATTGGTTAGCTACCAAGTTTATTGTACAGAAATGTCTTATTTTTAGAATTTTTTTCATCTGTTTCCTGTATATATTACATTGACCCAATGGCAATATTTCTCAAAGTAAATCGTTGAAACATTCAGTTTTTATTTATACAAACAAATTTTTGACTGCTTATTGAAAAATATTATTTGTTCAAAATAAATCACACCTTAAATCGAAAAAAATAACACGATTAAATATAGCAAGACCAAGATAGATTTTCATCAAATCATTTAATAAACTAACAACAGAAAAATAGCCTCCATAAACATATGGACTATGGTATTTTGTTTCTTTCATGATTTTCTGTCATTTTCAGTTTTATTTAAGTCCCTTCTGATACCCCAGCAGCAGCAGTCAACCATTATTCGTTTGTCCCACTGTTTTTCGTAGCTCGATTACATTGTTTTGATAACCAGATGGATTCATTTTCACCGCTCTTCACTCCCATCGCCGCAATTATCCGGAAATTTATCGAAATGGCTATGTAAAATTTCATCTTAATACTCATATTAGCGTAGTAATGAAAAAGTCTATTATTGCTAATGTTTATTAGTTAATTTGAATTTTGTCGATAAAAATAGTTTATTTCAGGTGGCTGATATAAAAGAAAAGATTGTAATTTTATTAAAAATGAGCAATTACAGTAAAGCAAATGTGGTATCTAACATGAAAATCTAAGGACATTTTCGGAAGCAGCACTATCACAATGGCTAAAAATTTTTTGGCATGAAAATCGTCTTGACTAATGTACACTATTTATTGTGGGAAGGGATAGACTCGAAATGTACGAGAGTTTGCTGTAATTTTTAAAACTGAAAATAAAGATTACGAATTATTACAATCGGAAAATCAAGAAGCAGCTATGCATATTTTGTACATTTGTAGAGAACAAGAACCACCGTAAGAAAATATTTCTTCTAGATTAGTGGAGGAAATCATTCACATTGTGGGAATCTAATATATAAGTCTTATTAGAAATCAATGAGGCATCATACACATATCTCATAGTAGTAGATTCTCCGTTCTAGTTGGAAAATCTGGTAGTTATACTCAAGATTAGCAGAAAGTGGTGTTGCAGGAAAACTTACATGCAAAACCATCTGCTTTATCTGAAGTTCGTGGCAAACATTCAAAATGATTGAAGAGAGCTCGGACCGAGGTCTAATATTGTTTAGCGCATCGATGCATAGTCACTGAATATAGAAAAAGCCAAAATTGTGATATAAAATACGTCTCATTGTATCAGCAAATACCGAATTTGGTTATTTGAGAAAACACTTGCTCTTATTACGCTCAATGACAAAGCGATATCTAGTTTTATCATATCTGTCAATCTGATATAACCGGAAGTAGTGATTTCTCTGTGTTGTAGGGGTTGAGCAGGCAGGTGATAATCAAGAAGATTGTGGTGGTTTCACTTAGTATGTCTTTGTTGGAT
Source organism: Ascarosepion bandense (assembly GCA_037127315.1). Taxonomy (NCBI): domain Eukaryota; kingdom Metazoa; phylum Mollusca; class Cephalopoda; order Sepiida; family Sepiidae; genus Ascarosepion; species Ascarosepion bandense. Next base: position 220,057 of record JBBBDQ010000190.1, read on the forward strand.
TGAAGGTAGAAAAAGAAAACGAAACATTTCTGAACCAGATAAATAAAATATCATTACAATGGATATCTCGACGGAAGTCAGGAAACGTGACTCAGGCATTGCTTTGAGAATAGAAATATTTTCTGTTAGCAGGAGATTTGTGGCAAAGGTGAGAAGGAAAAGACATATCTATAAACATTACCACATGTTCACAGTTGCCAATGTGACAAAGCTGCAGTTCAGCTAATGGGACCGAGATGTCGGTAACGAAGATAGCAAATAGTCTGTTTTCAGAATTGTTGGCCAAATGCTACGCTTAGTAAATTCTACTTTTTAAGTCAGAAATTTAATAATAAGCAAATTCAAAGTCGCGATTTTAGAGGGTTTATCGATGTTTATATGCGTAGTTTATTCAAATAAAAAAAACAATAAAACAGTCACCAACGTCTCACTTACAGTCAGGAATTATATTTCCAACAAAAAATAAACACCTCATCATACACTCCGAGGCCGGGGTATACACGATTGAATGTGGAAATTCTTTCCAGAAATATGTGAGTGAAACATTTAGAACCTTAAATACACGAATTTATGAACACAAAAGAAACATTAAAAATTGTATCTCTACCAATGCGATAGCAAAACGTACTCTGGATAGAAACCATAACTTTAATTTTAAAAACTCAAAAATGTTAAACTTAATCTACTACAACAAGTGAAGAAATATCGTGGAGGCTGCCGCTATTTCGAATTTCCAAACTATCAAACAACGACCGGGTTTTTACAATTTATATCCATACCTAGCTAGAATAACCTAAAAGTTCGTAAAGTCAACTTACCTTGACCTATAAATATAAGTACATCTACTAACTACAAAATGTCCCTTACTATTATAATACAATAATAACCTTACAACACATATTTTACGATATAAATATAACGATAATTTAATTTATCGAATAACAATAATCTAATTAATTACAATTGATACTTAAAATAATCCATTGGCATATTTTTGAATTTGTCGCCGTTATAATATTTTTTTATATTATTTACTATTAAATTAAACCTCTCCCAAAAGTACTACTTAAACACCGATTTTAACTGCAATCTCAGTTTTTACAATGAAGCAAATTAAAATTCGCCGTCAGTATATCTTAGCACTATTTTACACCTCCTATAATATCCAACTATATTTAATTAATATATATCTTAATTAATATAACACATAAACATCAAGAAAACATAAATAATTACAACCAAAAATACACAAAACTATCAGCGAAATATTTAAATTCCATCTCAATGACTTTTTCAAATAACAAAACGTTATAAATATTTTGTGACTGGTTTATTACAATTCTTTCAAACAGCCTTAAAATTCTAAATCTGTGTCACATTTCTTAATCTATTCACAGGCCGTAACAAAAAAAAAGAAACACAAAAAAAAACAAATCTTCGCAAAGAAAGACATAGAAAAAAAGAAAGAAAGAAAAACAGAATTGAATATATATTTGTTTCACGGCTGTTTATTTTAAAAAGATAAAGTTTCGAATTTAAATTAGTTTTATTTGTATTCACTTCTTAAAATGGTGGCAACAGTTCATATTTATGATTTTTTTAAAATATTTTTAAAAGTTTTAATGTCAAACATTTTACGAAGCGTATAGGAGAGTCCTACGGATATTTATTTCATAACATCCATCAGCTTACTCAGTGATTAACTTAAGATGTATCAGAATATTAAAATAAAAAGCCGTGAAATTTTCATGGATTAAAACGAATAGAAAATAAATGGCCGTGGAAAAGTTATTCTATCTTTTTTAGCAAAGTTTTTATGAAACAAATATTAAACAAAATTTTATGTTTTCGTCAAATATCTAAATTTTCAATAACGTACTTCTTTAAAATTTGTAAATATTTAACAAAGAAATATTGAAATGTCAGATGCATAAATATATCGGTCAGAACAATAAAATTAAATAAAATAAATTTGAATTTTAACAAAGCTGATAATTACAGTTTATAAATCACTATTTATCTAATCACATATAATAAATTTAATTATATTTTTGATAATATTGAGACAATATGAAAATAGATAAATGTTTGAATTTTGACATTATAGTGATATACGTAGCGTATCGGTGGCAAAAATCAAAAGTATGAAGCACCCAGTGAGAATCAAATTCATTACTGGTTCGTAATTGATCTAGCGAGGCGAATATGCTAAAGATTAAAAAACGTCGAAGTGCTCACAAATTATTTTATATGTATAGCTAAAAAGTGGTCAGTGACAAAATAGTGAGACATCAAGGAAGGATCGAACTCACTATTTCGTCTTAGAATGATTTTCAAAGTGTAACTTAAATATGGCACGAGGTCGAAACTATGAAGCACTGAATGAGGATATAACATACTTCTCTTCCTTATGAGGCGTTTTCCTTCAGGATGTAGGCGATTATGGACTTCCACTTGCGATTATGGACTTCCACTTGACTCTGTCTCGTGTCACTCTGAAGATTCTTCGTTTCGTATCTCTTCCGAAAACCCCACTGCCATCAATTTGCTCAGGCCTATCAAGTAGGTCTTGTGCTGCTTTTCCATGTTTCTTTTTCCTATATCCGTCCGCTGAGCATTAAAATTTCCAGGGCCTCCCTATAATAAACCTAAATTGTCTCTACCCTTTATTAAGTATGAGCTTCATCCTCGTTTCCATACTCTCTAACACCTAGTCGCTATTCATGTGTTCAGTCCATGGTGTTCTCAACATCCTTCTGTAAACCATATTTCTGCTGCCTCAAAAATTTACTTCATTTTTGAGGAGATCGTCCAACATTCATTGCTATACAGAAGAACATATATCACATAGCAATCTAGTACTCGATTTGTTTTCAATAATTTTTTCTGGCTTTCAGTAATCTAGTTTGCTTTTGAAATGCATCAATGGCCATGACAAAGCGTCTTTGAATCTCAACACCGTACTTTCCTTCCTCTGGAAATACGTTTGCACGGTATTTAAGTTTCTTTATTCGTTTTATTTTTGTTTCTACGACCTGTATTTGGCATTTTGTGGTCTTCTTTTTGCGCAGGTTTATGCATATTCCTTTCTTTTCTGGTTTGCATTTGAATTTCATCCTTGGCAATGACAAAGCGTCTTTGGATCTCAACACGGTTCTTTCCATCCTCTGGTAGTATGTTTTCACAGTATTTAAGTTTTTTACTTGTTTTATTTTTGTTTCTCTAACATGTAGTTGGCATTTTGTGGTCTTCTTTTTTTTTTGCAAGACCATACATTCAATTTTCTTGAAGTTTATGCATATTCCTTTCTTTTCTGGTTTGCATTTGAATTTCATCCTTGGCAATGACAAAGCGTCTTTGGATCTCAACACGGTTCTTTCCATCCTCTTGTAGTATGTTTTCACAGCATTTAAGTTTTTTACTTGTTTTATTTTTGTTTCTCTAACATGTAGTTGGCATTTTGTGGTCTTCTTTTTTCTTTTGCAAGAAGACCATACATTCAATTTTCTTGAAGTTTATGCATATTCCTTTCTTTTCTGGTTTGCATTTGAATTTCATCCTTGGCAATGACAAAGCGTCTTTGGATCTCAACACGGTTCTTTCCATCCTCTTGTAGTATGTTTTCACAGTATTTAAGTTTTTTACTTGTTTTATTTTTGTTTCTCTAACATGTAGTTGGCATTTTGTGGTCTTCTTTTTTTTTTGCAAGACCATACATTCAATTTTCTTGAAGTTTATGCATATTCCTTTCTTTTCTGGTTTGCATTTGAATTTCATCCTTGGCAATGACAAAGCGTCTTTGGATCTCAACACGGTTCTTTCCATCCTCTTGTAGTATGTTTTCACAGTATTTAAGTTTCTTTACTTGTTTTATTTTTGCTTTACTGACCTGTAGTTGACATTTTATGGTCTTCTTTATGTGCGATTTTCTTGAAGTTAATGCAGAGGCTTTCTACTCTTGTTTGCTTTTGAATTTCATCCTTGGCCATGACAAATCGTCTTTGGATCTCAACACCGCATTTTCGTCCTCTGTTAATATGTGTTCCCGGTATTTAAATTTCTTTACTTTATTTTTGATTCTCTGAACTGTAGTTGGCATTTTGTGGTCTTCTGTGTGCGCAAGACCATACATTCAATTTTCTTGAAGCTTATGCGTAATATTTTCTTCTCTCTTTCTGTTGCTGCCTTCTCTCGGGGTTCTATGCTTTCTAGTTCGTGTGTGCTATCAGCACTGTGTCATCTGCGTATCTTACATTGTTGAGATTGTGGCCACCATTTACGAATACTGGCAAGGGTTTTTTTCTCAGAATTTTCGTTGTAAATGTTGAATAGATCCATTAAGAAAACACATTCTTGTTTTACGCCACATTCAATTTTTGAATACCTGCTAAATTCAATTCCTATTAGTACACAGTGGTTTGCTGCCAAGAGATATTCTTAATTATTCTAATAACTTTTCCGATATATTCGAGGTTGTTGAGCAAAGCTATGAAGTTTTGTGCCGTAAATTGTCAAATGTCTTCGCGTGGTCTTTAAAGCACATATATAGTTCCTTGTACATTTGTCTCGTTATGTTAGGCATCATTTTGAGCATAGATATCACATGCTTTGTGATATCTATGATCTTTAAAAATGCTACACTGTTTTTGTTTTATTTGTGGGCCAATTCTGCTGTCCGATCTATTCATGAGAATCCGGATGATGGGTTCATTTATGTGACTCATTTAAATTGATTGTTCGGTGGAGTTCATATTCTTTTGCACATGGCTGCTTAAGTCCTCCGGTGCATAGCTACTGTTGAAGATTTCGTTTGTCATTTCTGTGAGACTGTCTATGCTAATGTCTTCTAAGTGTGTCAACATCTTTATTACAATCTTATCGCGTCCTCATCATTTTTTCTGTTCGATTACCGCTTTTCAGTTTGGTTTTTAATGTTTCTTGTCCCTCCGTATTTTTGTGTATATTTGATTGCTCTCTCTTGTCGTGGACGAGATCAGCAATATACTTATCCCATTTCTGAATTATTTTTTTCTTTTTCTAATGTGAGTATGCCTCCCTTTGCTTTCATACATGCTGTTGCTGAGCAGCAGGTTGTCTTATTAATACTTACGAAGTTGTAATCTATCGAATGTGAAAAGCTTACTGAGCATTATCCTTTGATACGCCTTAATATTAAGAGTATAAAAAGTCAGATAAATTTAAATATATTTAAATAAATATTGAACGTCACACCAAGTAAGATCATATGTTAATTGTCCTCATAATCATATGTACAAGTGGCCGTCGTTGCACCTGAACAGAGCAGCTCATAATAACTGTTCAAAATATCATCTCATTGCATCTATTTACACATCTCTCGAATAATTAACTGGCGGACGTTTTAAAATACTCCTACTCGGTATCGTTTGTTTTCACAGTCATCGATGGCACGTTGCTAAAGCGTTTCTGAATTATAAATGTTAGCTGCAATAACCAATTGTTTTAGGTGTCCTCACTGATAAGAATCCAAAGGATTGCGCACAGCGTAAGTGAAGGCCATGGATCCAGTCCGAGCCTACATATTTTTCTTTTATAGAAGAGATAGTCGGTGCGTCGCAATGAATAAAATGTGCTGTAGACACATCATGCCTGAACGACATGCATTTTCCTATTATTAGGGGCATATCATCTAGCAAGTCTGGCAGTGTGTTTGAAATAAAGTCGCTGTAGGCAGCTTCTGTAAATCATGCTAGGAGTATATGTGAATCTACAAAACAATCATAATTCCAGCCAAACATTAATTGTAAAATGAAGCTAGTGACTAGCCTGCATTGCACAATGAGGATTACTACATTACCACGACAGTTGGCTGTGTAAATTTCTTATTCTATATATTTCAAATATTGCATAATCCATAAAAATGACTGAAAAGTTAAAAAATAGATAGTTTGTGCAATAAACTATAGTAAAGGTTCTCCCAAGAGCGAAGGAGCATCCAAGGGTGGAAAATGAATAAAGGAGCTGTTCTGGAAATATCTTACATATGGTACTATGAGATTCATGACTTTTACTAACACCATTGACGTCTACGCCAGACTGTAGAATGTGCTCGTCGTTGTCAGGCCTGAAAAGATATTTTTGTCTTCCTTTTACCAGAGCTTGTGTTGCCACAGCAATTGTGACTGCAACGCGATGATAAACAGCAGCAAAGGTTTGATGAAAATGCTGTTCTGGAGACCCTGCTGCCTCGCCTTCATTACATTTTGTGCGGCAGTATGGGAAATTCATATCTGTCTGCTAACTAAATGAATATCCTATCATTGTTAAAAGACATTTCCTATTCGAGCAGACTGAAATCTATTGTTTGAGTAAAAAGATTAAAATTAATTCATTTTTGTCAATTTGTACGGTGAAGTTTCTTACAGAATTATACAGAAGTGCTTCGCCCTTTAGAGTTGATCAATGTAGCCTAAATAATAACGAGGCGTCTACTATAAAATCATGATATCTGTTAAAAATAATCCACATTACACAAAGCCGAACATGTCAGAAATTCAAAATCTATCACAATCAACCATCTATAAGCTTTTAGTGAAAGTTATGTACTCAAATCACTATGCTGTTTTGGTAGCAGATGATTTGAGTAAAATAATTTTTTGGACTGCATTTCTAACTTTGATCTGCCGGAAAAAGCTATATAATTGTAGTTAATTGGTAACAATGATTAGAAATGGATCATTTACAACAATTTTCAGCGAAACGTATCCTGAGGTAAAGATGTTAGATAATTTTAGCCATCCCAAACGCAAATCTTCAGCCTAGGAATATTATATTGCGCATATGACCGTATTTGAAAAGAAACCTGTTCTATGAGTTTCTGCCAAGTAAACATTCAATTGATTCTGCTCGCAACTAGACAAATAGGAGGCAGAAACTGAAGAAAAATGTCCAGATTAACGAAGACGAATGGCGTCATTTTCTCCAGGATGATGCTACATCTTTCGTTTATTTGGAGACACGACAAAATATTCTGCAGCTTGGCATGTATGTGTTACACAACCCACGATATGAATCTTTGAGATTTTCATTTATTGGGGTCTTGCAAAATTATATCAGTTGTGAAAGATTTAATATTTGGATGTCATATAAAAAAATAATTATGAGTTATTTGCAGAAAATCCACCGAATTTCTGGGAAGACGAAATCATTAAGTTGAAAGAAAAATGGAGAGATATAGTACGAGAACAAAGTACATATGAAGGGGAATAAATATTTACATTTATTAAGCTTGTTTTATTTTTTATTATAACTCTAAAATATACATTTACTTTCCAGGATACACACACACACACACACACACACACACACACACACACACACACACACACACACACACACCTATATATATATCCGAGTTAATACAGAACGAAGAATATTTACAACGTCCAAAGCATTAATTTAAAACAGTGCTCGATATATAATATATAGAGCTGTGAATATTTATTATAAATTATATTTTAGAACATGTACATAATTTCTCTATATATAATCCCAACGAAGGTACGTTCGTTTCAGCATTGAAGCCTCAATGCCTGCATGAGGCATTGAGGCTTCAATGCTGAAACGAACGTACCTTCGTCGCGTTATATATAGAAAAATTATGTCAGTCAGTTAAGTGCCATACGTGAAACACGTTTGGGCGATCATGTCTCGAAAGAGACATGACTGCACATGTTCTAAAATATATATATATATATATATATATATATCTTTTAATCTTAAATAGTTATCTTTGTGTTATCTTCTCATCATTCTCTCTCTGTCTCTGTCTTGCTTTCTTTCTCTCTCTCTCTCTCTCTCTCTCTCTCTCTATATATATATATATATATATATATATATATAAACTTTGTATTTAAGTGTTGTAGTTTTAGACTAGATGAGGAAGTGATTTATTAGGCGATACCGCAGAGAGAGACCATTACGACAACGTAATGGAATTCACTCATCCTCATCTGTTGAACTTAAGACAGACCTGCTGATCTCTACAATAATTTCTTTTAGATTAAGACCAACAGGGTGGCCTAAAAATCAGCGAATAGCACAGCAAGAACTTCCGGCAAGCCTGAAAGCTTAGTAGAGCCATGCTGTGTAAACCGGTTGCATTAGTCAGAGAATATTGGCCGATCACTATGATTAAACTCTAAACCTGTAAGAAATAAGTTTCCGCCTTTATAAAATGAGTGTTATAGGCTTGTCTCTTTCGTAAGAACACAATGAAAATTATTTCGTAAAATCTCCAAATTTAATATTACATAATGCATGAAGGATGCATCTTAAATGACCGTAATAAACATGGTTTTTGATGAATAGGACACTTTGTGTTCGTTTCGTTAAAAATATGTCCTATTGGATAACGGTGAAAAAGAGATTAAATTTTGAACCATTTATAACCTGCCATTCTAATAATAAGATATATTATTAATGAAGCGTTGAACTAAGAGCGCATGTATATTCTTTTAGGATTAAATCAAACTACATTGTTCAGGTGTTTTAAATTTATTTTTAATGCAGCTTAATAAATTCTTGCTTTGAGAAAACCTACGTATTAATCTTACAGTATCTCGTCGGATATTTTATATTGCGTTTGCTATTCAGAATATTGACACGTGGAAATAGACCCCAGCACATGAGCACACAATGAACCCTGAATTCAAAATGGTCTTTAAAACGTTGTATTATTCTGACGCTTAAGCTTACGCTATTACAAAAAAGTAAATGTTTCCCTGACGAGACACAGAAAATCAGTTTTTTCTATATACAGCCCTAATAAATGTCTCTACATGAGAAATTATGAATCTGTAATTTTTTCAGTCAGATTGGAACTACCTGAAAAAAATATGAAATCAAAATAAATACCACGATTATGTGTACTGATAAATTGTTCATGCTGTGTGTTTTTTGCAATTTTATATCCTTATTTGATACCGGCAATTGCATTACGCTCAACTCTATTCTGCTCTGGTTAATGGAATATTTTCGCAAGCTTCCTCTAACTATTTGACCTTTTTACAGAGAGCTGTCTATTTACTTCTTATATTTCACTCCATAGGGGTTTTGCAGTTTTTTTTTATATCTATATATCTTCAAATTGCCAGACGTAACACTCGCCATTATAGATTCATTTGCGCGGTACGAGTTTTAATTTTTAGGTATTGTGCTCTTATATATTCGTTATTCAATTTTATAGTATATTGTACACTGGTTGTATTTTAGTTTGATCCCGCAGAGATACATTTGTGAGTCATTTGCCTAAAATTAAATCGGTATTATATACTGCAAGTTTCATTATATATATTTTAAAAGATAGGACGTATTTAACATTATCATTTATGCCATCTCAATATATCCTTATCACAATGTAAAAAAAAATAAGCGTGGTTTAAGACTATTCAAAATATGTGATCAATATAACATCAGTATATCATATATTTGAATGGCGCCAGTTAAATCTTATTCTTTTTTTAATATATGTGTTTCTTGACTTTTATGACACCTTGCAAATCTCTCAAAATATTTGTGTGAAATGTAAATTTTTCTATTTCGTGTTTCTAATTATATTTCCGATGTTCGTAAACCATTAAATGCGTCAATTATTAATTATAGCAGAATGTAATGTGTTAATAAGGTTAATTTTTATAATCATTTTTTTGTCAGCGCAATAAACCTTTGGAGTTTTACGCATAACACGCAATAAATAAGAGACCAATATACATCAATCCAAATTTCGTAATGATTCCAACTAACATAAATTATTTTGTATAACAGTTACTATTTTTATACTATTACGGGTGGCATAATGACCGCTGACGAATTCTTTTTAACTTTCTTATTCATGCCGATTTTACTTAACGCTTGTTTGAGAGGCTCTTATTCCCGGACATTGAATTTTAATATTTTCCTTATTTTTCATTAGTTTTAATTATCACTATAAATCATCACAGTCATGATTAAATGAAAGTAAATCATATTACACAAATTGAAGCAAGCAGCAGCTGCATAACATAGGTTCCAAAATAATATTTGCTTTCTTTAATAATCTCGTTTTATACATTAATCTTTGTTTTAATTCCATAAATTAGATTTAGCTTCGGCGATTAATCAGCCGATATATTTATATGGTTTCAAGTAGAATTAGCCAATGAGTATGTAATGGATGGAATGAAGATTTCCTTCATCAAACTAAGAATCTGAAACAAAATGTCATAAATATTAGCATACATTTTCATCTAAGCAGTAATCAGTATAAATCATTTTTTATTAAAAATATACCAATGCAATCATTTTGAATTACTTCCACTTTCGCTGTTTATTCTTATTTGTGGTTTTTTCTAATCAGGACGTAGAAGATCATGGATTTCTCCAACTGCCTGTCTTCTCTGGCTTGTTATCATTTTTTTTTCTTTTTGATATATATGTTAATCCTAATTCTTACAACTAATTGTGCTAGACCGTTAAGTAGGTTATTTTCTGCTTTTCTTTTGCCTTCAGTTTGATCTACTAGTATTAAATAATCCAACCACTCTTTTAACATTATGTGCTTCGCATTTGAATAGCCCCGTTCTCATTTCAATATAAGTACCATTTATGTTTTAATTATCATTAAAATACGCTCAATACACATATTTTCTCTCCATGGAATTCTCAGCAACATTTATAGAATACATATCCTTTACATAATATATGTTTTACATTTGTGGATAACATAACAAGATTCGAGGAGACACAAGACGAAGACTGACGTTGTATTTAATGCTCTGTAAGATCTTAAAAGCCTAATTAAAACTATATTTTTGTGTTGACTCGTGGGTGCGTCTGGATTTTTTAAACTTGCTTGGTAGTTTATCTTCAGGTAACTGCATCCCGACTGAAAGTAAGGAGCTTTACCTTACTAGGAAATTTAGAGAGAATTTTCTATTGGACACTAAAATAATATAGCAGTATGTCCACTTCAATACACCACACGGTTAGGTGTGCTTTCATCTTCTTTCGGTGAGAAAGCCTGAGGAATCATTATCGCCCAAACGTATTGGCTTAATGGATAGATTTGTGTATTTCTCATGTTGATTTATTGCAATACAAGCTAAAATAGTAGGAATGTAATAAGCATCCGTAATATAATGAAAACATACAATGTATAAAATTGGAAATCATGGGTACAGGAACTATAAATATATTTCGACCGATATTATATTAGGTGTAATTCTAGCACAAATACTATTATTCAAATAGATTTTCTGAGCCAAACAAATTTAATAAAAGGTAGTTAGATATCAGAAAATAGTAAAAAGCTAAAGGTGTGGAGGTGTGGGGGTGTAAGATATGTTTTGGGAAGCATTCGTTATCATTTTAAAATTAATTTTGTTATGATTCTCATATGAAACTGAATCTAATATATCTAGATTCTGAGAAATTCTAACAGTGAATATGTATTTTTTTGATAGTTAATTTCGATATCGCCCTGCTAGCCTTGCTTCGGGACCAAACTTGTAGAAACTCACTTTGATTTAAAAAGTGATTTCCCTGGTGAAAAAAGGATTGCATGTGTGATTCCAGTCGAAATTGGTCATTAAAACAAAAAAAAATGCCTATTATAAATTGCGTTAACCGAGGAAAATATTATAGCATATGTTGGAAATACACTCTGTGAAGATATGGTCCTAAGCATGACGGTAAACTGCATCCGGCAGCAAACCCTCCGCTTGGGAGATTGGGAGGTGTATGGAACCACCTCTTAATTGCTATTGTTCCGAAGACAAACCTGACCCTGGGTGGTAACACCTGTTAGGGTCCGAGCTATGGACAAATTATTATCCTCTAAACTGTGGTAAAAAAGCTATGAAATTTTATTTCAAAGAAATATATACATAAATTTAGTCTTTTAGAGAAAAATATACATTTTTGAAAGAAAGATATTACCTACAAAATATATTTTTGAAGAAAAAACTATTACCATAACACATTTTTGAAAGAAAAAAATTATTCTCAGAAAAAATATTTTTGAATATAAACTAGAAGACATTTTCAGTTTTCTAAAATAAAAAAGAATAAAAACAAAAATGTTCATTAAAATCTGACAAAATATACCTTCTCACTAACACTGAATGTTACCACATACCTCAAAACTCCACATTTTAGCATTAAATAACCCACAGAATTTGATATGCCGTTAAACAAAAATCAAATTAAAATAAACTGTGAAGATAATTTTTTTAGAATGTGTCTATTGGAGTAGATTAGAAAAAAAAAGATGGAATGCTACAATGTCTATCAAAAGTGCATTTACACTTGTTTGATCTTTTCCGCTCAGGGTGAAGTTTTAGGTCAGTTAGTTTTAGGATAACACAAGTCAATTTTTTTATATTTGGTTAAAATAATTTCAGAAAGTTGATATTTTAAACGTAGTTTTAATATCATTTTATATTCAGTGCTATATCTCCTTAGTGGTGTTTCTTATATGCGTTATTTGTTTAAATAAATATGTAGGTGTTCTGTATTTTGTCGAAGTTAATCCGGAATGGAGTAGTTACATGATTAATTAAATGAATAAATAAAGAAACTAATACCTGCTTAAAGAAACATTGGTGATAATTTGACTCGAATATCTTCCTTTTCTAATTAAGACTTAATGAAGGTAAATCTTTCAAAAATTACTTTCAATATTTCACAACGAAACTTGATGAATTACTGACATTCAAATTTATTATTAAAATGGTATTCAACATTTACTCTGAGGTGACCTGAAATAATCAAGATTCATTATTGACAGCCGCAATTCTAAAAGCACAATGCATGCAGACGTCACAGTGTTAATAGCAGGCACAGGAAATAAAATAAATTAAATTCTACAGAAGTTAATAAAAAAGGAAGAAGGAAGTACAAACCATCAATTATAAGAAGACAAAACAAATAGTTATTCGCAAAAGATTCTAGATACCAAAATCTAGTTAGCATAATAATATAACTATATATAAAGTGTTTTAAACAGTGGATGGAAAATAAAACAGCGAGATTTAAAGGAGCATTGGAATAGTGAAATATGATTTACAAAGTATGTAGCAGGAAAACTTTGTTAAAAATAAAGAAAAGGATGCCGAATTATTATGTAACCATATAGGCCGTCCTATATGGCTTGGAATGCAGAACAATCTTATCACACAGATTTCAGGCAACAAAAATGTAATGCTTCAAATGGATATTGGAATACAATGGACTTGACATGTGATCAATAAGGATGTTTCCGGAATAATTGAAACATAATTAATGCTTACATTTGAATAAAAAGCAAAGTGATTTGTATATTTTAGAGAAAGTATTAAGGAAAGAGTTTGGCAATGTGACACTTGAAAGACATACTGAATGCAAAATTGACAGATGAAGGTAGTGAATAAAAAGACTAACAATCTTGTACAAATGTTTTGAAAATCTGGGATTTGAAGAATTAGCAAGAATGCAAAGCATACTGTGAGTTACAAAGGTAAAAAATTGTTGAGACTTGTGATCGCACGTGGCTATAAAATCACGATACAGAGAAACAGTAGTATTAAAGTATGAAAATCTTTTATTGCCTTTTTGCTTCCTGCTGTTCTGCATGGTGGAAGTTCTCTTCAGTCGTTCCTGTATTTAAGAATTGTGGTGAACCCTCGGACCCATCCAACTGTCGCCCTATCCAACTATCGCCCTATCAGTCTTCTACCCAGATTCGGAAAAGTATTCGAGGCCATAATCAATGCTGAAATAGTTCATCATCACACTGCCCACAGACTCTTCTCTGACAGGCAATATGGCTTCCGCTTTACCAGGTATACGGCCGACATGCTAACAACTGTAACGCGGTTGCTCTGGACATCTCCAAGGCTTTCGACAGGGTTTGGCACTCTGGCCTCCTATGCAAGCTACGGGGTTACGGTATTACCGGTCGCCTGCTTAACCTAATCCAATCTTTTTTAAATAACCGCAAAATGAAGGTCGTTTTGAATGGGCGTGCCTCTTCATCATAAGCACGAATGCTGGTGTCCCACAGGGCTCTATCCTGGGCCCGACGCTCTTCCTTATTTTCATCAACGACCTCCCAGAATCAAGTCCCAAACTGGCAACTGGGTCCCACCCATTCACAGTCAGGTTAGCCAAATGCAAACGACAATTCTACTCCTTCAGCTTCTTCTCTCGCACTTCCCGTCTGTGGAACTCGCTCCCATATTCTTGCTTTCCTGATGGCTACAACCTCCAGAAATTTAAATGTAAAGTCAATACTCATCTACTAACCACTGGACTCTAGCTCTCTCCACAACCCGCGTATAACCTTTCCTTTCTCTCCACCTATGTATCTGTCATCGCACCTGCATTCTCAGCTTTCTATTGCTCATTTCTAACTAATTTGTACTCCTCACTCGTTTATAATTAATCATTTTACATTTATGTTCCCCCCGCTCATCAGTGGCATTTCTGCCTTGCTCGTGGTGAAATGATAAAAAATAGATATGGCATATAATTTTAATTGTATTTGTCAAACTACTGTGATATTTGGATTTACTAAAGTTTATTTTTAACAAAACAGAACATCTCATATTATGGAGAATACAGCATAGCTGGTTTTTGCATGGCGAAGAAGCATTCCAGAAGTTGAGTAACGTATTAAGAAACAGGACAATTTTGCTAGAAACTAGGAAGAAAATACTGGATTGCTATCTGCGGTCTGTCCTTCAATATGGCAGTGAATGCTGAACAATACCATCAAAGATGAACGAAAAAGTTGAAGCAATTGAAATGTGGTTCTACAGAGGGATGCTGCGAATATCATGGATCGAGAATGTGAGCAATGATGAGGTCATGGAAATGATGGAAATAAAAATGAAATTAATACTGAGCATCAGGAAGAGACAGCTAAAGTACCTGGAACACGCAATGAGGAAAGGAGGGCTTGGATAATCTGATACTAACAAGCCAGATACAGGGAAAGAGACAGGGGAATGCAACGGATAAAATATTTGAAGGACCTAATCAGGTGGATGACGGAATGAGGATTGCATGGTGTAACAGGAGAAGGCGTGCTCAGAGCCACCAGGGATAGGGAAACGTGGAAGGCCATGATCGCCTACGTCCTAAAGGGACAAGGCACATAGAAGAAGACGGTTAGTCATCGATATGTAGAGAGGATGGCCATTTTGGCTAGAATCGAAGATCAAAAACATATATAAACAAATGAGATCTAATTTTATTTTTGAAAACATTTTCTTGGTACATTCTATTAGTAAAGTAAGCGAGGAAAAAATAAGCTTTACTTAAAATACTTAATAAAACACTAACATAGTAGAAGAACTACTGAAAGGATGCTACAATCTAAATCTTTTGATATCAATGTTTAATCAATAACCATCCTACCTATCCATTTTATATGCTGATCTTAACATTTCCTTTTTCCCTTCTACATTATAACATTCTCAATCAGAAACACTCTTATTGAGTAACTCGTAGTTCTTGTATTGAGTTTAATACAGTAAAATATTTGAAAGACATATATAAACATATTGTATATGAAACTGATATTTTTTTATAAGATCCTTTCAAAGATTTACAGAAAATGTATAAAAATTATTTTGATTATATAAAACGAACGTTTCATAGAAAGCAAAACTGCTAACTTGTAGTAAATTTACAGAAATATTCTGCCTTCTATCTTCTTTAAATAACTAATGGCTGATTCAAATTTACGCAAGATCAAAAATCGCGCCTCTTTTTCAACCTACCCGAAGAGGAACGTCTACATCGAATCTATAAAACTATAGCTGCATTTACTGTCAGAAAACTGGTTCATTCTGTTTTTTTTTTAATCGTTTCACCCAAGCAAGGTGATTATATAGGGGAAAGAGATGAGAAAGAGTGGTTAGTTATAGGAAATGTCGGAAGAAGGGTGAAATACGGATGAGGATAACGAGGATTGTGGTTGGGTATATGGGAAGCATGTTTGAGAGAATAGATGCGGGTTAGTTTGATTAGGGATATCTTTTAACCTTACATTTAAATTCCTGGAGATTGTAGCTCTCGGGGAAGCAAGTATATCGAAGGGAATTCCACGGGCGGAAAGTGCGAGAAAACCTCTTAGAGTAGAAATTGCGGTTACATTTTATCTGTTTCACTGTCAAAGAGTGGGAACTAGTTGCTAATTTAGTATCTCGTGTAAATTCATACCTAGGGGGCACCAGTGATCTAACTTCATCGGAGCAGAAGCCGTGAAAATTATTTATAGAAGAGACAGAGGGAAGACACATCACACCGGTGAGAGAGTCACTGCAGCCGAGATGGGCTAAAATGTTTTTCATCAGAATCAATTTTGCACATTTAAAAATCTACCATTTGGCATCGCTTTAAATACTGTTGCTATATCTGGTCACGTACTTCTGCTATTAAAAATCAAAAAGAAAATCTGCCATGTAATAGTTCTTGACATTGTATCTCGAATTTAGCCACTTTCTTACCGACGTGACTTGGATTCCCTCTGTCTTTTCTCTTAATATTTTAATGGAAACTACTATATTTTTTCCTGGTACACAGTAAGATAAATTTTGGCGCGCTGTTTGTTCGGCATATAGGCGCCACTCTTTTATCGTTGAACTATAACAGGTACTTCTATTATAACAGTTTTTTATGCACTTCTCGATTATGGAACTCTGTTCCATTTATTTGCTTCCGATGGCTACAATACCCAAAACTTTAAAAGAACGAGAGTTACCATCATCTATTTTCTTCAATTCCGTTTATCGTTTATAAATTCCTCAATACATTATGTAACAAGTTTTTTGTCACTGTAACTCCCTGCATATTATTTATATTCCTGCCTTGCTTGCGGTGAAATGATTAAAATAAAGCATGATTGATGATAACAATAACCTAAGAAGAAATTAGTATTAAATGGAATTTTAATATCGAATCAATTGTTAGATCTGCTGCTAGAAAAATTCTAAACGAAATCGTGACAGACAAACAGTTTTACTAGAACACATTTCACGTATTTATAAATATACCATTCAACTGTCAATTCAATGATGATGTAATTAAAGTTTTTGTTTTGCTTGAAAAGATTATCGACAACTGCCCCGAGAATATCTGTAATATTATCAAACCTAAACAGATATCGCGTTTTCATTTAGATATTAACATGTCAATCGTGCTAATGTAGAGGTAGTAATGGACTGGTAAATATGTCTACATTCTTTACTATTTAAAGAAGCTAGATACAGCCTTAATTACCATTCAAATATTTTCTTTCCTCGCAGAAGGAACACTATTCCAGTTTCTTGCTTCCCGATCTTCCAAATTAAAAACAATGCCAATCGATCTCTTCCTTAATCCTATTCATTTATTTTTCGTGTTTCTCACAAACATTTTCTTGTTTCCATCCCCTTTCAGTAAACCTTTGCGTCTTAGTTGTTATAATCCTGTTTGGGTCGAAATGACTTTTTAAAAAAGGATAAAATTTATAGATCAAATCTTTCCCAATGTCTATCAAAAGTATAGTTACACATCAGTCCATGTTTACATAGATTTTTCTATGCAAAAGATATTTCTTTTAGTTTTTATCTGTAGTATAAGCAAAAAGAATAATAAGGAAGTGTTCTTAACATGGATTAGCATCAATATGTCATCTCAATTATATAAGAAATTGTCTGTAGAACCGAGTACCAAAAAGATGTTTCCCGATCACTACAATCTTAAGCTGTTCTAGTCTAAGGTTAACCGTTAACTTAAACTATCGCTCTTAATCTCTAACCCTCTATCTCGATTGTTTCCCGGGTGTTGTAAAAAGTGAACCTTACAGTTAAAGGAGAAAAGGATCTGTTTATATGTGGCCTTCACAAAGAATTTACTGTAAGATCCAAATCGAGCAATAATTAAGTCAATAACTGTTTTCTTATTAACACATGTTAGCCTTCAGATGAGACACTACAGTAACAGATTGAAGTAATCTTCTTTTAAAACAATAATTATAGTTGAATTTTAGCACCAATGAATTTGGAGAAATAAGCAGTGTTTCTAAATTCCTTCACTTCGGTAGTGTCAATGCCATATTTTCAATGCAGAAAACGTAAGAGTTAAATTTATAAAATTAAACGGCTTAGGTATATTTCACTTCCAATCCCTTTTACCACTAACTTCATAATGAAGCGATTTACATCTCATTGAACTAACTTAGAGTTGAAGGCATGATTAAGAAGCATTCAAAAAACTGTGCAGATCTTTCTCTCTCATCATATGACATTGTTACGTGTCCAATTTCTGGCCAAATGAAAAGAAAGGACTAATTATGATATTATCGGAAAGTTCGACAAACTAGCAAGAGGGAGGCGCCTGTCTGTGAAACAAGCTATTTTTTACTCATTGGTAAACTGCGACAAAAGCACGCAACTTTTCATGCACGAAATCTCATTCGCATAATCGCATGTGGACACACATATATCTATCGCAGTTTTTTTTATTAAAATGAGTCAGTTACAATATTTTATAGCTACAGTAATACCTATGCTTTAAAAATAAACGTCCACTATAGCCCATAAGAATTTTGCACACACACACACACACACACACACACACACACACACACACACACACACACACACACACACACACATCTGTAAATCTGTTTTAATCAGATATTTTCTCTAGTTTATTTTTGGTTTTATTATTAAAATTCCTGAACTTCCATTGCTTACCTATAACATTTAATAACAATTAATTAACTAAATATTATTATATTTTTCATGAGAGGTGTATGGTAATCGTTATGTTAAAATTCACACATAAAATATATTCCTATACTGAAAATCTTAAAAACATGAGTAATACTGGATGTTAATTTTAACATTGCTTGTAAAATAATATGAGTGGACATCGAAGTCGTGTTTCCGAATAATGCACACCATCACTTTGAAATTTACTTTAATAAAATGTAATATTTATTGAAATTACGTAAGGGAATAAACTTAACATTTGAAACATCAGACACAGTACACAAACCTTATAACACATAAAGAAATGACAGGTTAACGTAAGACGAAGCAAATCCCACATTTTTCTTGAATTAATCATACGCCCTTTGTTTCCGTAGTTTTTGTTTAACTAATTTGTTTTTGGCTCTTGCCATCTTCAACGAAAATGCAGTATTTACTATTTTGTCAATTCCTTAGGTTATGACAGATAAGCAAGTAGCTACATTGGTTTCAAATTCTGCTTTTTTGTGTCTTTGATTGTTACTAAAAATGCACAGAGATTTTCTACAATACACTCACGTATCAAAGTTATGCATGATCAAAATTAAATTAAATTTGAATTCATAAAGCCAAATATTACAATTGTGACAATGGAGCTGAGATTTATTATTTTATAAGTTCAATTAAAACATTATAGAAATATGGCATACAGTACTTATTTTTTTGGTTTCAAATTTGATGACTTTGAGAAACGTTAAAGGGGGATGACCGGATTAATCTTTATTTAAAATGCATATATAAACATGTATATTATAAAAGATATACAATACATAAAACACGTTAAGTCACCAAGAATAAATTGAATTCATTTTTGAGAAAAACTCACATCACTTTAAAAGTATTCTTGTCTTCATCTTTGAATTGTTTCATATTTGAATTTACTGTTATACAATATCTGTCCCTTTGTTTTTCTATTCACACTATATGAACATGTGAGATAAGCGTCTAATCCATTTTCCCTTTAGATTACACTGTGTAACACGATTTTTTGTCCGTGGGTAGCAGCTGCTCTTTCCTATTTGATTATGCTTCTAAAGTATGTAAAATGTCTACTCTTTCTTTCGAACTATGCTTCATGACAAGGATATATTTCTAAATTTTACCTATTCACATTAGAAAAAACTGGCGAATATTAAAATGGTCGTTCCCTAAATGGTAGGAACAAAACGAGATAAGATTAAATATACCAATTATTTATTCAGGGAAAACACAAGATTTCAAAATCTTAGAAGTGAGTAGTTTTTCTGCATTTATTCCTATACTATAAATTACTTTAAAGGAACAAACCATAAATACAGTCTTTAATATTTTATTAATACAATCCTTTGTAGTGTCGTTCAATTTCCAGTATATCTTCTTGAATCTCTAGCATTGCTGCTATGAGTAGTCTCCCCTACTATTCTTATAAAAATCAAAATGAACGTCAAAGATATGTGCTTTGAAGGACACTTTTCAGCCATTCTCTCGTATATTTTGTTTTTACCAGGGTGACAATAAGCCCCAAATAATTGTCGATCTTGTGACTCACAAAGAAACTAAATAGTTCTTTGATTCTTTCTCCGTCCTGATAAGCTTGCAGAGGAAAATCCTCATACTTTATTATTTTCTTTATTTGTTGCTTAGTACAGAAAT
Source organism: Ascarosepion bandense (assembly GCA_037127315.1). Taxonomy (NCBI): domain Eukaryota; kingdom Metazoa; phylum Mollusca; class Cephalopoda; order Sepiida; family Sepiidae; genus Ascarosepion; species Ascarosepion bandense. Next base: position 240,489 of record JBBBDQ010000190.1, read on the forward strand.
TTTTGCCTCAATTACTTTAGGAAAAATCCTTATAGTACTAGAATGCATGAAACTTTTTTTTCTAAAGATATGAGAAATATGTTTCTTAAGACATAATTTTAAGTGCAGTAGTGGAAACAATACTTTTCTGAAGCCTAACAGTGGCTTCTATTTGACGTTGTGCCTATCCACACTGAAATCGGTCATCTATGTCTAGCAAGTGGTAGTGTACTACGGTGTCACTAGTGTCTCGAAAGTAAATATAATATTGAAACTGATTAAAGCTGCTTTGGAGACACCATTTGCGAGTCTCTTTTAACTTCCCTACCGTACATTTCATATATCAAGTATCTAGCAAGTGCTGGACACAGCTTTATTCATCATGGACATGAACAGTGTGAGCCAAGTAGAAGATGTATACATCTTCCCGTTATGAAGTAGTCCAGGTCTGAGGCTCTTGGATGAAATGTCGATAAAAAGATACAACATAGATTATTACAAGTGATTCAAACGAACTAAAAAAGAGCAGTGACATTATGCACAATCAATTTCCCATTTGACTTTTTAAAACATCTTCGAAAACATTAGTGGCTCTTTCTTTGACGTGCAACTTGTACACTTTTGCAAAATAAATTCTACAGTTTCAATCTTGACGCCAAAAGCTCAAAATTCGATTTTGAGTGATGTTGATTTCAGGTCAGATTGTTTAGAACGTTTTATCTAGATTATTAAATCCCTCTCGATCCTGCAGTACATCTTTTATGATTATTTCAACATCATCTGAATTTCTGTTCTCTTCTGAAGACGACTTCTCTCTCTTTGAAAGAGTGGATATTATGTGCTTATTGATGTTTTAAACTGTGGCTTTGGATTATAGAAAGATTGGAAAAAGATAGCAAGGAAATATTGCCAGCTACATGTTTTGCCTGAGTGTTAAGTTTTTTGCCTCCAAATTCGTGAAATTGCGAATATCATGACTGTTTGTGCCCCACTGTACATTTGTGCAAAATGCAAAATAAAAATATGATCATAAAATACGAATATATTTAAAACATTTTTTGATACTTGAAACTTCTAAAAGTTGTGCAATATATATTAAAATTCTGATATAAGCCTTTATCTAATGTTTCAAATTCAACAAAAATACGAAAACTTTCATACTGAAATCTCTAATATTACGTATTGTTATGGCGCTTGCAAGTAATCTAGTAAAGTACATCCATTGATACTTGGAGCAATAATGCGAGAGTATTAAAACAAAGATTTTAAGAAAGATGGTTTAAAGTAATGAAATTAAAAAGTATTTTAATTAAAAAAGAAATTCTCAAAATTTTACACAAAAAGATTCAGTTATCCAAACAAGCCCAATATTACCTCTTATCTTCTAGATTATTTTGCAGAGGTCGCAGGTGAAATGAGATAACCAGCATTTGTTATGTTTTCTATAGGCAGAATATAGCTTGTAGGCATCTCACATATTAACAGATGTTGCCAAAGATTACATTTTATCTTTTACCTTGATAAATCTGCCACAGACATTTATTTTTAGTCGTTTAACCCCAAGCAAGGCAGGCAAGCCTCTAGTGCACAGGGGTTTACACAAAGAGAAAAGGCAAAAACAGGCCAAAGACAAGTTACAGTGTGTATCGAAGAAATAATAGGAGAAAAATGAAATTGAAGAAGATAAATATGTCAAATGAAATTACATATAAAATTTTTGAGATTGTATCTATCAGAGAAGAAATTATACAGGAGAGAGTTCCACTAGCGGGAAGTATAACATACGAAGCTGTTGAAGTAGAAGTAGAGTTTACATTTTACTGTTTTGAAGGTGAAAGTTAGGAAAATAGACGCCAAACTTATTGTGCAAGTAAATTCCTCTGTTCAAAGCAATAAGGAAGAAACTACTAATAGCAGAAACCTTGAAACTATATAAAAAAAAAGACAAACGGAAACCACATTCCAAAAATAAGAATGAAACATATGTGGAGCTGCTAAATCTAGATCGATTACGTTGCAGCTCTTTTCTTTGCATTTGATCAAGAACCTGAACATGAATAGGTAGTGAAGTGTGTTGTCTTTCGAGAGACTAACGTCATCCATACTGATGGAAGGCAAGAAAGTTTCTTTGTATTGTTTAATAGCTTTGTTTTGGAAGAGCATTATAGTTTCCGTGACATTTCTTCAGAGATTAAAGCAGCATGGTTAAGTATGTCAGACTAAGCAAATTTTACTAAGACGAGAGTAAATAGTGTTGTCATCTGCATAGCCGGCGATTTGGAAACTGAAGAACATCAGGAAATAGTATAACCTAGGAAAGAGCCTTCAGGATGAGTGTATTCGTATCAAAGGATATGGAAGCATGTCCTTTCAAAACGACATTCGTTTCTCATTAGATAAGAATGATTACATTAAATCAAACTGTCGTCCAGTGATACTATATTTCTGTATCTTGCGCAGGAGACCAAACCATATCAAAGGATTTAAAGATATTCTGGGCAACAGCTTGAGCTTCGCCGTTCTTATCAAGTGTCTGGTATTCATATATTCTGTAATAATCTTAGCACCTGGAGAACAAGTAAGAGGTTGATAGGGGGATCATTAGAGGGGTCTTATATCTGCTAAGAGTTTTTATAAACAATAATTTAAGAGGAAGTCTTCCAAGAATCAGAAAGACTGGAAACAGTGTGGCTGTAGTTTTGGAGGTTTGAGAAGACAGGAGAAAAGAATGATGATAAGAATATTGTCCCCTTCTCTTGCTTTATGGGAATTAAGTTTAAAAAATATATTCGAGACCGGAAACGTGGTTTTACATAAATCACTTAGTTAAGCATTAGTTCTAGTTAGGGAGTAAATACTTCAGACGAGTCATGTACTGTTAGAAGAGAATGTGCAATCTATGAATTCAGATTTGTCCGTTATGGATTGAATACTATCGCTTCTTATCAACATTAATTAAATACCACAACTATACTGGTATATTTTAGAAAACTTAACAGTAAACAAATCATGTAACTCAAAATCACGGCACCAATCCTATTTCTGGAGTTTGAGTGATACTAATCAACTGCAATAATGGAACAGCTTCTGCGTACGCCACATTCGAATTCACATTCTGAATATTAATCTGTCAACAATGAAATTTACGTACAATTTTACAGAGATATTCTTAGAACAATGAGTCACTTTATGAAATGAAAAATAAATTGCAACCTAAAATGTCTACTATACTCTTGTAAAACAGATATTGGGTGCAGAAGACAGTCTCAGTGGCGAGAATCCACCAACGCTGTTTAAGCTCGATTCTTTTTTATCTAACAGGTGAGACACTTTGTGACTTAAAACAGCCATTGGAATTAACATCAATCATATTAATCTTCTTCCAAGTGCCCTGCCATTTTAAGATAGAGGCGATCATGGCTTTCCACGTCTCCCTATATATGGTGACTCTAAGTATCTTTTCGCCTGTTACAACTAGCAACCCCCGTTCCATCATCCGCCTGATCAGGCTGTTCAAATATATTATCCGCTGCCTTACTCTGTCTTTTCTCTTCAGTATCAGGTTTCTAGCTCTCCTTCCTCACTGCATGTCCCAAGAATTTCAGTTGACTTTTCCTGATGCTCACTATTAATTTTCTTTTTGTTGCCACTCTTTCCAACACCTCATCATTGTTCACATCCTCAGTCCATGATATCCTTCTGTTGAGCTACATTTCCGTTGCTTCATGTTTTTTCCTCATCTTCAATGATAGTGTCCAGCATTCACTGCCGTATTGAAGAACTGACATCACATAGCAATCTAGCACTTTCTTCTATTGTTTCTATTGAAATTTCCCTGTGTCTTAGAACTGCCATTCACCTTTACATCAGCGGAATGTATAAGAAATGCTTTAAGACTTTCGATTTCAGTATTGATCAAGAGATCACTTCAATTGCTATTGTAAAGAATCTCTAGATGTCAACTAATAAACTATACTGAGTGGGAAAATGCTATTTGGGATCAAAATAAGAATATGCATGATTTGCAACTTTCTAAAGAACAGTGAGAATTATGGAAAAGCAAAATCCTCTGGTAGGCCCCCAAAAATTTCTCCAGCATTGAGTAAGAGAATAAGACTGGTTGTTATGAAAGAGGGGGGACTTTCTTCTAGTCAAATTAAGGCAGTCACAGATGCTGATCGCAGTCTTGTGACCATCAGACGACACTTACGACAAAAAGGCATGGTAAATAAAAAGTGCAAACAAATTCCTCGGCTGCTTCCACGTCACAAGGTGGACCGCTTAAAGTTTGGTTGTGAATACCAAACATGGGACGTTGAGAAGTGGAAGAAAGTCATGTTTTCTGATGAGAAAAAATTCAATCTAGATTGTCCTGATTTCTAAATAAATTGTTTGGAATATAGCTTTTTGTTTCCATAACGTTTTAGATTGTAGAATTGGTAACCTTAATTGGCAGAAGTTTAAAATCTATCCGTAAAAACATATTTATTTTTAAAGATTTTTAAGTTGTCTTAAAATTTTGATCAGGAGTAGAAGCAACAAAAGTGAATGTAGTAATAGTTGTTTTAACCGCCGCTTCAGTTAGTCAAAATAGTTTCTTCGCTTCATTAGCAGAGAAAGTAAATTAATAAACCGTACGAAATATTTTCTCAAAAAATATATTGAAAGTTGGAATTTATTTGTTATTAACAGTTGACTTTTACATAGTCTATCCAGTTGTATAATGAATATATATATATATATATATATATATATATATATATATGGATTCTTTAGCGGATTTAAATTTAATTTACTCCCTTAAAATTTTATTTCTAAATAAAATTTTATTTCTAAATAAAATTTTATTTCTAAATAAAATTTTAGGGCAGTATTACAAATAGTATATATCTAGGTACAACCATTATTCCTGAGTTTTGGTTTTCTCTTTTGCAATTTATAATTTTTTCTTTTGGTTACTTTGAGACACCGGTCCACATTCTATCAATAAAATTAAGCAATGTTGAGACTGGTCTGAATCGGGAGCGATGAACACGAGACACCAATAGAGACATTCTCGTCAAAGCGTAGATTGCGAATCACATCTGAAGAGAAAATAAGTTACCTTTTCACGTTTTTTTTCATTCTCTGGTATGAATAGCTACAACAGAGATATCCACCATTAAGGTATTTCTCTTGTTTATGATCGATGCATTTTAACGTCTGTTCTGAATATCTTTCTGCGTAGAGATGGATAAGGATACTTTCAATTTATATATCAAGTAATGATGCTTACATGAGATTACATAACTTTTCTTTCAGGTCGATGTTGTCAAGACACTTGATTATCTACTGACCACCAGCACATATGTCTCCGCATGTCTCACCTCAGTTCGGTTAGTTACCTATTCTTTCTTTACCGTTCTCCCTCCTCTCCTGATTGCTTCCTACTAGATAGTATTGCTGACGACATAGATAAGGCTATTTCCTATCACCCATTCGCCCACATATTTGTATTTGGAGACCTCAATGCCTATCACTCTGAGTGGCTTGAAAATGCCGTTACTGATCCAGCGGGCATTCACGCCATGAACTTCGCTATTTCCCAATCCCTTACGCAAGTGGTGGACATTCCCACTCGCTTCCCAAGCACACCCTCGCCTCATTCCTCACTACTAGATATAATTTTCACCTCTGCGACTGACGCCTGTCAAGTCTCGAAGGTATGCCATCTGGACAACTCCGACTACGCTGTAGTCTCTCTCAGGATTTCTTTCCAATCTCACTCCCCATAGGAGACCCCTACCTATAGGACCTTCTACCTCTACCAAAACGCTGACTGGGATGCCTTTCGCGATTTCCTCTGCTACGCCCCTTGGGGAAATGTGTTCGACCTATCAGTTGATGACTGTGACTCTGAGGTGTCGTCATAGGTGAAAGCTGGCATAGATGCCTTCATACCCACCAGGAATTATTGCTTAAAACCTCATTCCTCTCCGTGGTTCTCTCCGGTCTGGTCAGCTGCCATTGCCCACAGGAACCATTACCTCCGTCTATTCCGGAGACAGTCATCTGATCACAATAGGCGCCTGTTCATATCTGCTTGCAATGAGTGCAAGAGAACCCTAAATGGCGCCAAACGGTTGTTTGCTGAGAGAATGCGACAGCGCATAGCTGACCTCAAGTTCGGCTCCAAGCACTATTGGAGGATTTGCAAGCGAGTGCTCAACAATAGGAAATCCTCAATACCTCCTTTAATCCATGAATTTGAAGTTCTCACGTCATCTGTAGACAAAGCTGAGTGCTTTGCTCGCAGATTCTCATCCAACTCCACATTTGACTCATCCGGAGTACACCCACCCGACTTCCCTATTAGAACTGAGGCCAAACTGCACGACGTATATATTACCCCGACGGTAGTATACCGAGTAATTTCAAAACTCGACCCCCATAAGGCCTGTGGAGACGATGGAATCCCGGTGATAGGTCTTAAGAGGTGTGCTCCTGAACTTTCCTCTGTCCTCTCTAAACTATTTTACTATTGCCTTACTGCTTCATGCTTTCCTGCATGCTGGAAGTTCTCTTCAGTCGTTCCTGTATTTAAGAATTGTGGTGAACACTCGGACCCATCCAACTATCGCCCTATCAGTCTTCTACCGATGTTCGGGAAAGTATTCGAGGCCAAAATCGATGCTGAAATAGTTCATCATCTCACTGCCCAAAAAATCTTCTCTGACAGGCAATATAGATTCCGTTATGCCAGGTCCACGGCCGACCTGCTAACAACCGTAACGGAGTACATGTTACAAGCCCTTGATGAGTCTGACGAGGCTCGCGCGGTTGATCTGGACATCTCCAAGCTTTTCGACATGTTTTGGCACTCTGGCCTCCTATGCAAGCTACGGGGTTACGGTATTACCGGTCGCCTGCTTGACCTAATCCAATCCTATTTAAATAACCGCCAAATGAAGGTCGTTTTGAATGGGCGTCCCTCTTCATCCTTCAGCACGAATGCTGGTGTCCCACAGGACTATATCCTGGGCCCGACGCTCTTCCTTATTTTCATCAATGACTTCCCAGATGAGATCAAGTCCCAAGTAGGCATCTACGCAGATTACACTACAATATACTCCCGCACCAGTGAGAAACCTGTCGTGGCGGACAGACATAATCTCACTGTTGTCTGTCAACCATTACAGGCAACCTCTCCTGCCTCCCATAAGCATGGACCAAGCGATTCTCCCGGAGAACAATACACTACGCCTCCTCGGACTTACCCTTTCCTAAGACCTCAAATGGAACCACTATATTGAAATGCATAGCAAAATCTACTGCTAAGAAGTTTGGGTCACTATGTCGATCCAGGATGTTTTTTCTGCCACAATCCATCCTGCATATATACAAGTCAACCATCCGTCCGTGCATGGAGTGCTGCTGCCATCTATGGTTAGGCGCCCCTGCCGTTCTCCTCAGTGTTCTTGACAGGCTCCAAAGGAGAGTCTGTGATGTGATATGTATTGCTCTGGTGGCTCGACTGCAGCCACTTCCGCACCATCGAAATGTGGCCTCCCTTTGTCTGTTCTATAAATACTTTCATGGCTTCTGCTCGGACGAACTTAAGTCACTGGTGCCTCCTCAACAGGTGTTTACTCGTGCAACCAGACTGGCAACTGGCTCACCCATTCACAGTCAGGCGACAATTCTACTCCTGCAGCTTCTTCTCTCGCACTTCCCGCCTGTGGAACTCGCTCCCGGATTCTTGCTTTCCTGACGGCTACAACCTCCAGAAATTTAAATGCAAAGCCAATACTCATCTACTAACAACTAGATTCTAGCTCTCTCCCCAATCCCGTATAACCTTCTCTTTCTCTCCACCTATTTATCTGTCATCGCACCTGCTTTCTCAGCTTTCTATTGCTCTTTTCTAACTACTTTGTACTCATCACTCTTTTCTAATTATTCTTTTAACAGTTATTTAACCCCCTGCACATCAGTGGCATTTCCGTCCTGCTCGGGGTGATATGATTAAATATATATATATATATATATATATATATATATATGTCTTCTTTGATTACTTTTAGAGATAATTCTGACATTATTATTCAGGCATATTTTGCGGTTGAGCTTTATTTTCATCAGTGTTGTGTTCTTGTGCTTCGAACATAGTTTTGATGTAATTTTGTTTTATTTCAATGAATCCGCATCTGAATTTCTTGATATTTTAAAATAAATTCTTTTTTTCTTTTCAACAATTCAATATATTCTGGCTGAGCCGTTAGTATCTTTTGTCCTTTTTTTTGCAACCGACACAAATTTCACAATTAATCATTTCAGATTATATTCTACTATCATAGCCGAGTGTTATATTTTGTTCTTTGATGGTGGTGTATAATTTGCTAGGATGTGTATTAGCATTGAACGATAAATGGCCGGCAAGATATGAAAATATATTGTTTTCAAATGTCAGAAAGTGCAAAAAATCCAGATGCATGCTGGATTTTCTTTTAACGAACAGAAAAGTCTAGTTCAAAATAATAAACATACGATATATAGATACAATGCAGGACGAAAATGCAATGTGTCGAGCGAGACTAGACTATTAAAGGTGGAGGTGATGTCGCGTAGAGTTGATATCAGAGATAGAAGAAGGAAAACTCCAGCTGTTGTTTGTCCTTCTACTCCACACAAACCATGTTACGGAAGAAACAGAGTGAAAATATATATGTTGTATATTTTATATATGATGTCGGCCGTTTATCCATTAAAAGATCGTCATTTTGATTTCATTTTATTCATCGTAGAGAAGTATTATTTTAGATCAGGATTATTACAATTATTATTGATTTTAATATTTCCTTGGGACGTAAATCTTATATAGAGAATTATTCAGTAGGTCTTGCAGATTGTTCTTTATTAGCAGTTAAAATTATTTAATGATAAAACTGTTGAGATATGTAATGGGAGATGAAACCAGTAATGAAGTTATTTCATTTTTTTCATAATCGTGTGGCCCCAAGCAAGGCATTTTACTGCCATGTTTTTCAGGGGTTACATAGAAATGTTATGAGAAAGAGTGACAGGATTCAGGAGATGTCACGAAAAGGGTATAAGAAGGAAGAGAATACTGGAGGAAAAAGAATGAGAGAGAGGGAAAGAGAGAGAGAGAGAGAGAGAGGGGGGGGATTCAAGTTAGAAATGACTATTGATTTACATTTGAATACTTGAAGATTGTAGCTGTCGGGAAAGCAAGCGGAAGGGAATTTCACAGGCGGGAAGTGCGAGAAAAGAAGCTGGGGAGTAGATTTTATCGGTTTCACAATAAAATGGTGAGACTTAGTTGCTAATCTAGTGGATGGAGCAAATTTATATATACGGGGTACCAGTGAGCTAAGTTCATCGGTGAAGAAACCGTGAAAGTCTTTGTAGAAGAGACGCACGGAAGCCACACTGCGTCGGTGAGAAAGAGACTGCAAACTAGCAGCAAAATTGGGTTTGATCACATTACAAATTTTCAGATATGGTATTCATATTCAATGCACGGGTGGATGGTAGATTTGTATACGTGCGGGATTGTTTCAGATGGGAAAAACTTCCTGGCCCGGTACAGAGAACCGACCTTCTTAGCAGCGGATTAAGCTATGGATTCTATACAATCATTTTACATGAGGTCAGATGTGAGAGTTAATCCAAGGAGGCGCAGTTCTATACTTTCAGGGAGAGAAGCCTGATCCATGCTAATGGGCGTGAGGAACGATTGTCTGTGATGGTTAAAGATAGCAGCTTTGTTTTGGCAGCATTAAATTTGACGAGACCTTTCTTACCCCAGTCTACCGCAGATTGAAGGTTCCTTTCAAGCTCGGCAGCGAGGTTTGCTTTGTTAACCTCGACAGATTTTTGATCGAGGCGATAGTAAACCGTAGTGTCGTCAGCATATATGCCTCAACTGTCTTCATAAAGAGAATCTACTCCAATTATTTTCAGTTTCCCTTATCATTCATTCTGAAGTTAGAAATATTGGAAACCTATTAATATTCAAGCGTATAATATAATGCACTTAATTGTTTTAAACTTATAACAATTAATTATATAAATGTTCCCAATATTCTCTCTACGTAATAGGTTTCTATTCGATTTATTAAATTTAATCCACATGTGCTTTTAAAATAACCTGCTATTTAAGTTAGATATATTTGTTAGATATATGAAAGTTTTGTTGGTATGTTATTTGATATCGACCTTTTACAAAACTTGATTCTTAACGCATTATTTTTAATCGTAATGAGTCTGCGAATATAGCCGAATGAAAAAATGAATTCTGATAGAGTCAAAGGAACATTTTATTTCGTAAGACGAACATCAATAAAAATTGCAGAGATATCCAGTTCATACGTAACATATTTGCCCTCAGTTTCAGAAAGATCTCAACTGTCGGAATTCAACAACTCTAAAAAAATTGTGTTGTTTATGTCTCGCATGTGAAACTCAACATATATAATTTTAAAAGAAAATAATTAGGGAGAAGAGAATGTGTCTTCCTTAAACATGAGAAAGATACTTGTTTACTGCGACATTATTTGTGGCACAATAACTTTTATTAGATTTCCCCAAAAAATTACACAAAAAGTAGTAGATGAATACCGAATCAATTCATCAGCTTTCTTTAGTTTAGCAAATACATAAATCAGTACAATATTGATCAATTTCTAATCAGTAAAATATTGATTAACAACTAATTTTCAGCAATAAAAAATATTGATGAAAATGAAGAAAAGTATGTGAAAGGCCTTTTGAAAGCAAACTCAAAATACATATAGAATACATAAAGAAAACGGTAAACGTAGAAATAAAATAAAATTATACCAAAACGTGTGTAACAAACTTTAAAGCCTTGATGTGAAAACTAATGTCGATAGAATAATTCTCAACCTAAAAGATAAATATTTCAAATTTCAAAATTAAAGAAGATTTTTTAATTGAAATTAATATAATGTTCAGACAGGGATGTGTGAGAAATATCTAAAAATATATCATCGTAATAATAGTTTACTGAATAAAAAATATCATAAAACTATTTATACATATATACGTTTATATGCATACATACATACACACACATGTATATATATATATATATATATATATATATATATATATATTCAAATATATGCATATACATGCATATATATGTATATATACACATATAGGATGAATTACACATATTATGTATGTATATATACACACATATATATATATGTATATATATATATACACACACACACACACACACACACACACACACACACACACACATATATATATATATATAATTTGAAAACTATATATTTATTACGCACTCATAATTTTAAACAGAAAATTGATCCTGTACATACATATACGTACATTAAAAATAAATGGTGTATTGCTTTATAATAACTCTCATGAATCCAGTATACTGTCTATTTGATTTGTTCAAATAAATTTTATTTCTTGTCTTGAAGCAGATTTCTGAAGAAGTTTTAATAAAAGAAAACCATGTTAGATCGAGATTCATTCCCTAGTTAGCGCTTTTTCATACATTCTATGAAATTTAAACACAGAACGCACTCAGACTCTCATATATATGCATATAATAAACGCGCGTGCGCGCGCACACACACACACACACACACACACACACACACACTCACACACATGTATATATATATATATATATATATATATATATATATATATACATGCTTATACTTATACATACATATGTGTATGCATACATATATACCTAATTATAGAACTATTGTGTATTTGTGTAACAGCCACTCTTTAATCCACGTTTATTGAAAAATGAGTGGTAAGGTAATATTACTAAGATTTTATAGGATGTTTATTTGTTAGTGTATTTCTTTTTCTTTTTAAAATTCAATTTATATAAGAATTCATCAAAGGTTTTGTACTTTCATGTACAAAACGTTTAAACAAGTTTTATTAATTTATATATACAAAGAAATATATCATACGAACACATTAAATTTATATAAAACTTTAATGAAAATAGCTTGTCTACTTTTATTTAATGAAACATACAAATAAATATACATCGTCTATACATATCTATCTATCTATCTATCTATCTATCATCTATATATATATATATATATATATATATATATATGGTAACGTCTTAGACTTCTCGACGAGGAATAGCCTCCAGTCTAAACAAGGTTTTATCAAGCCTATATAATAAGCCAATTTAACAATGGATCGAAAATTGTGTTATATATATATATATATATATATATATATATATATATATATATATATAAACTAAAATAAATTTTGATTTTCAAATCAGTTGTATGGCCATTTCTACATGAAATCCTTAAGAGAAATTTCACGTATCATCGGCAGCTTTATTTGAAAATAAAGCAAGATGCATTACCGGCGTAAATTAAAAATATATATACATCACAGATAAAATGAAGGGGTGGGATTGAAAGAAAATAGACAGAAAGCAATGTCTATATTTTTCGAAACCTTACATTTAAACTGAGTTGTAAGTTAAGACTTAGTCTTGTCTTGCTCTAAGAAATGTATATATATATATATATATATATATATATATATATATATATATTAATTTATTTATTTATCTACATGTACATACACACACATATATACACATTCCTATATAATAAAAATATTTTCCGGTTCACACTATGGTTTTCCTCTCATTCTTAAAAGGATCTCTGCCCAGTTAACTCACTTTTATACACCTTTATAGCTGAAGAGCTGTTATTCAGAAATGTACACGACTGACAATATGTCTACATCATAGCACATCGGGATTTACCGTAAACTTGTTAAAACTTGATGTCTTACAATTTAAGTAATTGTTTGAATTCTAATTTTCAAGCGTTTATGGTGAATTGAAGGCTAGTACATTAGAGCTTCTTTTCAACGGAAAATAATACATTATTTCAAGCATGGGGAGATTTTGAACAGGATTAAATAATTCTTTTCGGACAAAAATATTAGTAAAATATGGGAATATTTCTAAAGACACCAGAGTATTGCATAATGAATTATGCCTAATCGGAAAGAATAATGGATTAGCAAAACATAATATTATCACTTCGATGGAATTTAGGAATGTTTTAAAGCATGAATCAAATAGTGTATTTTTCTATTATTACGAATAAATTGGCAATGCTTTAATTTCAAATTCACAATTTTATTATTGGTGACATTGCTATTCTTCTTAAAAATTATTATATAATTTTTTTATAATGATAATCATAATAAGTGCATATAAAATTTAGAGCAATTGATTTTACAATTAAATATTCTCATTCATGTCTAAATATTAATCGAATTGTAATAAAATGAAACTGGGAAAATAACTAGAAATATTTGTAAAAATTAATAAAATTTTATTTGTTCAAACGAAGATTGAATTATAACAAGACAAAGATTAAAACAAATAAACAAACAACAAGAAATGAAATGTAATAAAATCTTGTTTCCTTCTTAAATGTTTCTATCATAGTCGAATTTAAACTCCAAATAAAGTCACCATTTGCATTTGCCAGGAAATATATGTTAGATTTCCAGGTTTTTTTTTCCAATTTCCTTTTGGTTCAAATATTGATGTAGAACTTGATTCCTTGTACAGAATCTCTTTTACTTTTATGATCGCTGGTTTTTCCTTGTTGATTTTATTGGGTTACTGTTCTCTTTTTACGTTTGAATCCTGTTTTTTACGTTTGCTTATCTTATTAACTCTTAAGCATCAGATGTAGCTCGTTTCCACTGACACGAACAGCCTAGGAAAAAGAAGACCGTTTATCGACATTACTTTCACTTTAAAATTGATGAAGTGAGATCACGAACAAATCTCCGCCGGAAAATGGAAAAGACAAACTAATCAATACGATTTCATTTTTTCTTTTCTTTTTACATTAGAAAATAGTAAAGAGTAAGAGAAAAATAATTATTTGAATTTTAGATCATCTGATATCTGATTATCTAATTGAGTTGATGTTCCTCCAAAACAGGAAATCTCAAATTATTTCAAACTGCTAATAGTAAAATATATGAATCTGTGGAATAGGCAGATTGGTAAAATATAATGAATATTTGACAGGTTATATATATATATATATATATATATATATATATATATATTGTACTTTAGTAATTATTATAATTACATATATTATTTTCATTTTCAAAACTTTTGGGCCGTTGTACGCCCTGTCCTTTTACTGGTAATTAGAATTTTGAAATGTAATATTTTTTCTTTCAGTATCTATTAAAATAACAACATTTATGTCCAGTGCGTCATGTATCATTGAGTACATAAATTTTTGTGAGTTAATTTTGTTTTTTACCAGAGCGTTTATTATAATCTTGTTGTGCGTATTTTTTCTCTAGCGCTCCGTATTTCTAGTTCGGATATTCTATTCATGTCTCTGCTTAGCTTAATTAGAAGAGTTTTGTGACCTATAATATGCACTGATTCGTTTAGTTTCCGAATCTCTATGAATACTCTCTATCTATTATTTTAGAATAATTTCGAGATTCCAATAACCTGAAACAATCATCAGAGAATACATCTGCCGAATTGTCGTGAATATGACAGCAAAAATTTGGCAAATATTCCGAACAATCTAAATAGTGCAAATAATTACAGTAGTTCATCTCAGAAATGGAGACATATTGTGAAGAAAGTCAGAGTATATAGAGCGACCCAAACGTCATGAATATGTAACCGAAGATGAGAACAACAGTCCGAACAATATAAATGGTGTAAATTAGTATAATACTTCAAATCAAAAATACAGACAAATACTTTATTAGTCGTTACTTATACTTGAAATAAAACCTCATATTATTTTTTCTAAACAGAATGCTTAAAAATTAAACTATGAAATTTAATTTAAATACTAGTAGCTACTAAAATAACGTTCAAAGTAAGAAAATGTCCAATTAAATTTAATTCCTTTCTTTCAGAAATATATATTTTTTGTGTCCAAGCGTATCAGTCTTTGATTGTGTGCGTGTACTTTCTATGCATGCAATAGACCATGTCTCAACATCCACTTAATCAACTGACGGTTTGATGCACAGGATAGCGTTTCAGGGCAAAAACTTTATTTGCACAATTGCAGAATATTTTGCCATAAAATTATGATGATAAAGTATATTTTAATTCAACATCGAGACATGGAAATAAAATCAAAATAAAACGACACTGTGATCGGATAGCATTTAGAGTTTCCCCGAGGGATCAAAGAATTGGAATAAACAGAAGATTAATATGCATCAGAACGCTCAAAGCCAGTCATGTTCTAAACGTTTTAATTCTCTCTAGCACAACCCTCGTCAGGTTTTCGAAAATAACACAAGATATGAATTTCAGGTACTTTCCAATGTTGCTTCATCCTGCTAACGACTGATGCCTTTAGGAGCACAGGTTTTTATTCATAAAATATTCCACTAACATACACACACACACACACACACACACACACACACACACACACACACACACCCACACACACCCACACACCCACACCCACACACACACACACACAAACACACACACACACACACACACACTTGCTTTTTCTCTCTGTAATTACTAGCTACTGATGACGAAAATACAGTTTGGTTAATTTTGTTTTACGGTATATCAAACACAATGGAATACTGATTGCTTATATGGCTTTTAGAATATGTTCGTATAAACAGAATATATATTATTTGCAAGAAATCAGTTTATAGATAAGAAATCATTGTTCTTGTTTTCTTTTTCAAAATTTATTAATAGCAATTGTTTTTGTTTTTTTTCAAAATATTCTGTTGATGTTTTTGCAACAAAAACCTAATTCTAAGTATTTATATTGTGTTGAACTCAGACTGGGACATAATGATTTGCCCACGGCTGGGACACTATCAGTTAATATGAAAACAATAGAATTTAAGTGATGTTTGTACGCTCCTATAAACATCCAGATCAGAGACCATGCTGTTATATGCAGTATATCGTCATAACCAGGACATCGAAGATGTAGGGGCCTCGATGATGGTTGGTAAATTGGCCTTGTGCCAAACACGTCCGAAGTCCCCACAATTTAAATTTTAGAAGAGTGAAGGTTGAATGTTAATATGTGAAAGTATAAAATTATCACGTGTGTACATTAAACAAAGATTTATTTACAGAGTGACAAAAATGTAAGAAGGAAAAATATAAGTGAAATTTTGTTAACTGAACAATATAAAATATTTGCCAAAAGAAAAATGTTCATTGAGAAAATGCATGCAGTTTTGTAGTTAAAATTGCTCGTAATAGTAATGTAGGTATTTAAATGTTCTTAAAAGGTTAGAGTTCATGTTTGTGTAGTAGCAGAATGTAAAGTCTTCGCTTCTTCCTCTTTTAGTAGGTTGCTACAGATTAAGAGAAACAGAGAGCAAAAAAATAATGAAGTAGTACTTAACGCTTTCATTTTGTCATTGTACTGTTTTCTTTAGCAAGTGTGGTGTGAAAATGAAGAAAAGGACGTTGGAAAGAGAGGCCGAATGAAAATGTGGCGTGCTCTATGTCCGGGTTGGCGTAGAGTAAAAAAGAAGAAAAAACATTGGATGAAGAAGTTGAATGATACAGTGACCTGCCTTGCGTCCAGGTCGGCTTAATGAACATTGCTTTACAGCTCTTAAGAGATCTGTGTAAGTGTTGTTTAATAATTATCAACATAAGAATCTAATTACAGTAAAATATATATATTTTGACGAGAAATCAAAGATTATCTACATGCATAAAAGTGAGTATGTCTATCTGTGCGTTTGTATGTATCAATTCTAACGAACCCTGCTCCATTAAAACACTCACATCACCTTATAGGCTCCCGTAACGCTCGCCTCAGTTCTTCCAATCGTATATCCATCATTCTCATGGAAAAGTTGACTAAACATTAATTCCTTTATTACAAGTACAACATAAACTATTATTTACTTTGCCTTTTTCAAACTTACCCCTCACAGCAAACTCATACTAGAGATTTTGGAAAAAGTACATGAGTTTACCATTTTCACATACCACTAAAAAAAACGTGCAACACCAGGCTATATAGCTAGTATATAATGAATCAACAAATTAATATTAGAACTAAACTCCTGAACTGATTTTTTTTAATTTAAGTATGTTCGTTTATTAGAACTGACTAGTTGTTCCTATTTATTTTTTATCATATTGGATTTCTGGAATGTTATGGCTGATTTTTACTTTTTCAACAACAATTTTTTTATATGAGTATATTTTATGTAACCGAGTTTTAAAGAAATTAATCCATTTAATATTATAAACATTATTGCATCTCGTGATTTGATGTTTGGTGAGTATTGCAAACATTGCTTTCCAAGTAATTTAGCAGCCATCTTCGATTAAAGTAACGGACACTCACACTAGATGTGCTCAGTTTTTTGTAGTTTTTCATATGCCTCCTAAAAAACAGCTCGATTAGGTACGAATAATACAGCAATATGCATTCAATGTTTTCTTCATAATGCTGAAAATGATTACTAACAGCCGCATCTCTTCTTTCCAACTTTCAATAAATTATTCTTCTTTACTCCTCTCATTAGCATCTTCTGATACAACTAAAATGTTCTTAGTTGCATGGGCAACGCCGGACCATAAAGCTAGTACATAATATCCTTACATTTTCGATTAGCGCACAATTTAAAATATTTCTTGAGAAACAAAGTTGAAAATTATTTAATTCCTGTCAATTTAGCATACCTACGTAAATAAAAGTTTATAAAGCGCATTACAGACATTGAACATGTTTTTAATTTTTATTTTTACCGCAAAGGCAAAAATGCCTCGCAAACAAGAGAAACGGTATGTGCTATGTACGGTGATGTTGTATCAGTTGATGGAATTTAGTTTTACTGAATGTTGACTTGCTGATGAAGTAAACTCCTGCAGGACCGTCACTACAGAAAAAGATCAAATCCTGGCATTGAGTAAGAATACCACATATTACACAATGACAAAATTTGAAGAAACACTAACTCTATTAAAATCCTCCATTCAAAACCGGTTGGTGAAGTTTGGGTAGTCAAATCATTATAATGTTTGGGTAATACATGACCTGATTTAAAATAATCTTTTGGGTGGCAATTCTATCAGTGATATATGCAACATAAACGAAAAAAAAGTACTATTTCTGACAAATTGTGACGAATGATGAGAAATGGAACCCTTACAACAAAAGATCCTCATGTAAGCGGCCTGTACTGATTTTAACATTCCAAATAGCAGGTGTTAATCCGTAAATTATACTGTACATCTGGTGGAAGTGGAAGGGAAACCTGTACTATTAGCTTCTGCAAAGTAACCGGTCAATTGGTTCCAAAATTTAATGATTTCAACTAGACGAATTCAGAAAACGCCTAGAATTGGCAAAAGGGAAAGTTGTAGTTTTCATTTGGATAATGTCAGATATCTAGTTTTGTGGTGACCTAGCAAAAATTATTTCAGATTATCTGAGATTTGTTACTACACATACAATACTCAACAGGCATTTCACCTTCGGATTTTCATTTATGTAGGGCCAAGTGAAAATAATATCAATGGCAGGAATCATTAGTTTTTAGAGGGCATAAAACACTCACCTATTGCCAGAAAACCTCTAATAATTTGGGAAGGCGGAATCTATTAAGTTAAAAGAATAATAGAAAAAGGTTGTGCAAACAAATGGGTCATATTTAGTTGGATAAATATTTAATGGCATAATTCTGTAGGGTGTTTAAATTTTCCCTTAAAACCATATAAGAACATTCCAAACAAACAAATACCCTTCAAATTTTAGGATAAAATCGAAATTACTTGATGAAAAAAAGTAGTTTTGATTAAATGTCTAAGATTCAGTTTTTTTTCATCAAGAAATTTCGATTTTCAGTCAATATAAAAAATGTTTGTTGTGTAGTGTTAAATCTATTTTTTTAAATATTGTATCCTGATGTTTATTTGAAAGCTTGGTATTTAATATTTGGACAATACTAAAAATCTTATCCGAAAATTATAAATGTATGATATAAAATAAATAGACATTTAATTCTTTTCAATCAAAGGTTTTAGGATGATTAATTTGTACGTAAGTGAATAAAGAACGAAGAAAGTATTAACAACGTTCGAAACATTAATTTAAAACAGTCCTCAATATAGAAATAGAGCAATTAATATTTATTATAAGTTATAGTTTTGAACATGTACATATTATAATTTACTACAAATGTGCAAATTTTGTTTCGACATCGAGAAAAACAATGTCCCATAGGTAGTTAATAATGAAGGTACAAACGTTATTTTTGAAAAAAGAAAATTAAAAAATCTCACTTCCCTTTTATTTTTGGAAAGTTGTACGAATGAAAGAGGATAGATAAGAAATGACAAAAAAAATGAAATCGAAAAATATGGGTTAAACAAAAAGGAAATAGAGATACATATGAAATAAAGAGCGTAGAGAGGAGAGTAAGAAGCAGCTAAGAAGAAAGGGCCGATGATAACGTCTCAGAGAGAAATAGACCGAAAATTTGGTATGAGGGGAAATATCGATAGATACACATAAGGGTCACGCGACGTCTAAGCTTAACGAAAAGGCAGAATTGAGAAAATGTGTGGAGTGAAGAAAGTGTGTGAAGAGAGGTAGCAGTAAAAAACATAAAAGAAATAGAAACGTCAAACAATTAGCCGGAAGTCGTTTACAGTTAGATACTTTCAATGTTACATAGTATAAACCGAAATCATTGGCATTTAAAAAAATGATGAAATCACATACAAAAACATATGAATTGTTTAAAAAAACACTAAAATATAAATATATTAGTGCTAATATAATAAATTGATGAAGTAAATTAAAAATTTAAAAATTAATTTGTATAAAAATTAAGAAGTAAAATATACCAGGAGAGATGTCACTGAGTTAAAAGTGAATATATTGGCACTAAAGTTAATATTATACAAGTTTATCGTTTCTAGAGATCCGAATTTTAGATTTAGTAATATTAGCAAGATTGTAAGGTTAGTTCGTTAATGTGTTTGCAATTTCCTGTGGTTTCATATCTCTGGTTTAGTAATATATCACTCCTCATGCATTTAATGATTTCCATTTTTTCATGTAGACAGCGAAAACGTGGTTCTTTTACCGATCTAGATATTCTAAGCTGATTGAGGATTTTCCATTTAACATTAGGTATCTCATTTTCGTTTTTTAAATTCCAAAATTATTTAGAGGTCACATTTTGTTTGCCCTTGTTATTGTAGGATGAGAGGTGACTGTAAAAACGCTTTTTAAAAAATTCCATAGATTTTCCGATAGATATTGTAGCATACTCAGGATTTTCCACGAATGAAATCAAACACATGTATCCCAGGGATGTTGTTAAGCATTTATTAGGTAGTGGATATTGATTCAGGTTTCTACATTTACATGTGTTATTATTATGCGGCAAAATGACATGGATGTTAGAGTTGTTTCTGTTGCATGATTTCAAATTTTTATTGTTATGTAATTTAATTATTTTTTCTAAGTTGTTAATGCAACTAGAGGTGAGTTTTATTGTATTCTTCTTGGACATTTTGCTTAAAGGGTTATTCTTGGGGAAATGTTTTTCAATTAGTTTAAGAGTTAACTAACTAGTTTAGAATTAACTAACTTATTAATGTAGGGTTAGACTATATTATTTTCCTGCTTCTCTAATCAGAATATTTTAGCCGAAAGCGCTCAAGACTACGAAACATTTTGACAAGTCTAATAAAATTCGATATCCACTGTACCCCAACGCACATCCACTCTGTATGTTACTTAAAATCCGAAAACTGAAAATAATAAATAAATAATAACAAATAATCAATAGTTTAATCTCAGCAAAAATAAACAAATTAATAACCGATTGCCGCCACATTAACCATTAGAAAAAATAAAATAAAAATAAGAATAACGAAATAAAAACATCAAATAGAGTAACATAAAAACCAGCAAGTAGTATGTCGTTCTTTTTGTGCACTTGTTTGTGGTTGTCATTCGTTAGTCTATAAGCTTGATATGGACTGAACTAAATACTGTGAAAATCCGATGTTGACATGCATTTGTGTCAAATTGTGTAGTTCTTTGAGGAACATTAGTTTACACGTGCTTATTTGCAAGAAAAAAAATTAGGTTTAATGATGGCTAAAAGTATAGTCGAAAGCGTAAGTACAAGACCTTTGGAAAATTTTTATATCAATTGATTTCCGAAGAGAAAAAATTATACGAACTTATGAAAACTTATATAAAAAACATAATGATAATAACCTATCTATCTATCTATCTATCTATCTATCTATCTATCTATCTATCTATCTATCTATACACACACTAGAATTTCTTTTAGATATTCTACAATTTCAGTGGTAATACAAATTACGTTAACTATAACTTCCTTTCTCCTTCTACTATTTGTTCTCCTTTCCTTTTCTTCTATTTCTTTTTTTTTTTTGTCTGGAATGGGAGAAGAAAAGTTTTTGCCGATTACCGTTCCAAATCTTTCTTCTCGATATGGTCACGTAAATATCTGTATATAATTCTTTGCAAAAAGATTGAGAATATTAACTGTTGTATCATTTGGATCTGACGAGCAGCAGACTTTGCAAAATATGTATTGCCCCTGAAATCGATGAATATCTAAATTTTTTTCTAGCATTGAGTTCTTTTGAGTTCGTCTCTATTGAAATTTAACTGAATTAAATATCATATATTCTACAATATATATATATATATATATATATATATGGTCACCAAATTCTTAATACCGCTGAAGAAGATTTAATACATATATTTTTTGTCTAGCATACTAAATTTTCTGTTATGTTTTTTGTTAGGAAGATAATAATTTTCATAATTTTAACGTTCAAACGCTATAAATAAACTAGTTGAGACATATTATTTCTATTTATTCTTATTTTCTCATAATCATTTTGTAGACCTGATTAAGTTTCTTTGTACAACGCTCAAATATTCATAAAGAATAACTTAATTAATTATATCATAACAGTAAATTCTTGTAGATTATCTTGCATAATCATGAACATACTTTTGAAAATGTATCTAATGAAAATATCTACCTCGCATTCTTAACATGTTTACTTATCCGAGAAAGCTTATTCCCAAATCTGAGAGGATTAAAATAAAATAAAATATATACACCTGTCTAAATTATTTAGTTGAATGAAGATATGCTGAATAAATACACACACACACACACACACACACACACACACACACACACTCATATATATCTATATGTATGTGTATGTATATAAACTATTGTTATGACAAACATCGCTTGATGGAACTTTGACAAGGATATAATTTCTAATTTTGTAGCAGGAGCAGTATAAATGCATCTCCATATTAGCGTGTGTCAGAATTCCTTTTTTTACGCAAACGGTAAAGTGTTTCAATTTTTCTTCATATTTCAAATATAAAAAATATCTAGAATTGAAGAAGGATCATTCTAAATAGCGTTATCGTTACTAACTCTACATTTTTATGGTATGGATAAACTAAATTATTTAAATGTTCCCAGCATAAATGTTTGATAAAAACATATTCAATTAAGAGTATCACATTGAATTCATTCTTAATAAGAAACGGTAGTTTTATGACGAACTTTAATAAAGGAAAATTAATAAAAATTGTATTTTACGCTCTGTATTAACAGGAAATATATCACATTCTGAGCATATATGGCATAAAAGAAATATCTTCACGGCTAACCAAATATTGATATTTAATTCATTTCTTCTATAAGATGTTTCACTTCCGAATTGTGGCACTCATATCTATTTACAAGTTTCTACCATTTATAGCTCTTTTATGTTTTGCTACTTGATAGAATAATCAATTAACCATTCTAACAAGGTAGCTAATGCCCTGCTTTTGAAAGAAAATCGTAACTAACGTGATTGCCATCTGCAAGGACGTTAAAATATTGTCGCAAGAAACGGCATCCAGGAAAGGTAAGTTACTTTCCATTTTAAATTGTATGGACTCTGCTTTAGTGCTTATTATTAAATAAGTAGCAAGTTTAAAAAGAACTTAAGATGGAACAGCATAGTTTTTTTCCCAATTCGTTCAGAGTCTAACCGTGGAGTTAAGAGATACGGTTTGTTCGAATACATTCAGCAGTATAGTACGCCGGGCGGAGATAGCATGCGTTGGGGGTGCAGGCTGGAGAAATGAAATCGACGGAGAAAATGAAGTTGAAGGGGGAAATGAAGTCGTTGCAAAACGAAGAAATATTTTCGACCACATCAAGTTATTGAATGATATTTTGATAATTTTGAATATAGTAGAAGTCCACTTAATGAACTTAGACACAGTCTTGAGTAGTTTGCGTAGGTATAATTTCAAGTAGTAAGCAGCTAAATGTATGTTCTTTTACCAGGAATTCAAAATCAATGTAAACTGAATACAGGCAAATTTTGATATGGCCATGACTGGAGGTGAGTTTCGACAGTAACCAATGTAAGACAAGTAAGTTTCGTCATTGAATGACCTCATACTATCGCCTCATTTTTAACATAAAAAATCGAGGAAAGCCGCTATAGATAAATATTTTCATAAGTTTAAGAATGTAGAGCTTTAGGTTTGTGATGTCGTCTACTGAAAGAACCACTATAAGTAACGTAGTTTGGACAAGCGTAGGCTGTGAAATAAGTTAGATAAGTAAACTACGCGTGAAACGAGGAGCGCATGGCATACCCAGTTAGATTAGCTTCCTTGTAGCAGTGCAGGGGCAAGTTGAATTCCATGTGGAAAACAATAAAATAAATAGTATTTAGAGTGTGGCCGGTTCGATATTTTAGACTGTACGTGAAACGACTAATCTTTTAAGCAAAGTGATTCAACAGATAAAATCAGGCCTTTAAGTAATTTTTCTTAGATTTCTTTGTTGTTTAGTCAGTTAAACTTTGAATGACATATACTGCAGGCAATGGCAGATTTCTGTGTCCAAATATATTATCATTGGAATTAAGGAATTTACATGTGTGACGCTGAACTTGAGCTGCTGTATACATGGAGTTAATCAAAGGTTATTTACCGGATGTCAATGTGTAAATCAAGGCGCGGTTACCGCTTGTGATCTGATGGTGTTACACAGAGGTGTCTTCTGCTATGATACAACACGAAGAAAAACAAAGTTATAAAATATTACACAATTTTCTTTAGACTTGTGTGTTTTTAGAAAAACAAAAAGGAATGAAAAAATATGAACTTTTGAACGTTACAGAATATGCTTCTGACATATGTGCTCTTAAAATACAAAAACAAAAAACAAACATCTAGTCAACCAATGGCAAAACAACAAGAAATTGATACACTCTAAAGAATTGAACTTTGAAATAAAAAATATCAGCAAAGAATGCGTGCTCTCTCAATTTTTCTTCCAGTAAATTATGAGTTATTTTTTTGTTGTTTAAAGATTTTCTACAGGGTATCACAAAAGAGTTGGTCGATACCACAAAATCGCTAACGAGAGAAAAAAAAGAGACTGAAGCAAACCAGTGTTTTAGTTAGCAGACGTGGCGGCCAGTTTAAGTCCCAGAATGGACTGTGTTAGCACTTCAATGAATGAATAAATAAATAAATAAATAAGATGATAAAATAAACTAAGAATACAGGAACAAAAGAGAAGTATAAATAAACAGAGATAACGTCTAACTGAATAAATGGGATAATGCCGTAGCAAAAGATGCTATGATTCAATTATCGATATCATTGGAAGGTGAGACGTGCAGAAAAATTTGAAAGTTTCCAAAAATACGCGGGAGATAAATTCTCTAGCGATTATGAGTTATGTAATCGCACATCTCGGAATCGTGATTTTCCAAGTATGTCTCAGATGTGCCATAAGACTAGGATTATTGAGCATCTAGTGAGGTTTGGGTTCACCACTTAGTCGCAACTTTTCTTGCGATAACAATTACAAAATTTCGAGGTATCTAATGCATCTTAGAATGTATTGACTTGCGATATACTCAGCGGTAGTTACAAAACAAAAACTAAAGAATTCATGCAAATCGCCTTCTGATCTTATTAATTAATATGCCTAAATTTAGAGACTATAGGAAGAAACAGGCCTACAATTGCAGCGATATTTGATATTAATAATTTTGTATTATTTTTCTTTGCATTTATTGTTATGTACTATTGATTGATTTTATGAGCCCGTGCAATGTAGTAGTCAGACAAAGAGAGATGCGATGAGCATATTTTTGAAAATGAAAAGAAGATAATTTGCTTTCTGCATGTTCTTATATGTATATGGCTTTAATATATAATAATTCACTGTTAAAATTCCTAGCCATTCTAACTAACCTTATACTGATATATGACTACCAAACATTGGGTATAGGCAGTAAATTGCATATTATTGAAAAGTGATGAAAACAAATGAAGCTCTGATATTTATATTTTCAAGAGAAATGTTTTAATTTTTCCAGAGTCAACACTAACTCATCATCATCATCATCCACAAAAACAACTACAAAATAATTCATTTTATAACCAGCTGTGATCTTGGGTGACTTGGAACAAAACAACTGGTCATATATCTTGTTTTAAGGCCAGATTCCCTGGCTTTCAAATCATCCAGGAGTAGCAAAGTAAGACAAATAAATATCCCTAGGTCAAACCACAGTCGATGTATTGAATTTTCAGACTTATCTTGATCATAGAAACGTGGTTCTTGATTTTGTTGGCACGAACACATGCCGGACTAGTAATTTCAAAATATGAAGACACCTAGCCTGTGATGCGATATTAAAAACGCAATGCACAAATTAATATCTTTGGAGTCCTCTTTGTTCTATTTTGGTAAATGCTGTTGATTTGACAAAAAGTTTAATCTGTCCATTGAAGTTTCTTTTACTCATCCTGATGTGTGACCTGATCTACTCACCTCCACACCAGAAATGACTCAATAATTGATGCACTGATAACCAAATCACGGTGGATTTTCTCCTGTGTAATATTGTGTCATAAAGTCTAAACTAGTAAATTGGTCAGACGAGGACGGTGATATTTGAATGCATTATTCGATGCGTCATTTTCTTGTCTCAGTAATATTTGTCATTTAACCAAGTGACTGAAATGCTTTCTTAAATAGAAAACTTTAGTAGAAATAAGTCAATTATAAACACTGAAATTATGTAATAAACATGCAACGTTTTTCAAAGAAGAATTAGATAATTAGATATAGAGTGAGCTTCTTTGTGTTAATGACGATGACTCTTTGATTGAAAATAGGCTTTTGATATATTCGTATAGCTTTTGTATCTCGAAGAACAAAAAAGATTCATTGATTTTCTATAAATCAAATCCGCACAAACTGAATAATTTTTTATTAGTTTTTCTGATTTCAAATTGAATTACCCATGTGTTGACGAAATTTATGTTTCTTCATTTTGTAATACAAGAATACGCATAATTTTAACATTAATTTTATAATGAATCACCAACCTAGTCTTAATAAATAATGTTAAGCAAAGTATTTCGAATCTAGGCTGCATTTGTTTGGATATATTACCTATGTCTTTAATTATATTCCGAGAATGAATGCATGCTACACATTGTATATAATTAACCCTGTAAATAAGTGAGCGTAAATAATGAAAATATCTAATTTATCATAACGTTATCAATATTGATGTCCCCGTAATCACTTCAAATTATTAATTTTTTTCTGGAACGGAATTATATTATTTCCAAAAGCGAATTATTTTAAATTAGAAGGTACAATAAGCTATTAAGAGATAAATTTGAAATTGGTATCTTATTTTCAGTCGTGAATTTGACAGGAATCTACAAGGATGGAAAGGTAACCAATAAAATCTTTTCCATATCCACTTGTGGCATGAGAAAATCCGATTTAATTTCACTAAGACCGAGAAAAATTCGTCTTTGGCACGTTATATATATATCATAATCTCTCAATATTAACTTTAGATTGAGATTTGGTATGAAATTGTGTAGCGCTGACGACCCAAACCAAATATAACTAAACTAATAAATTTTCAACGGTAAAATCATTGAACTGTAGACATTTTAAAGTCACCAGGGAATATTTCAAATTGTAAGCTTTTCAAACCTGTTTCAGTTTTTTTTAAGTATAGCGTATTTTTTAGAAAAAAACTGATTAATATTGGTTCAGAACAATATAATCTACTAAAATATCTAAAATAATTGATTGGTGGTTTTGTGTTAGAATGTGTGCGTTAGAGTTTGTGTGTATGTGTATCTGTGTATGTGTGTATCTGTGTGCGCCCGTGTATTATAGAGAAAGGGGCTTGAAGTGAACTGGGGAATATAAAAATTGAATGCAAAGACATGTTTTGTTGAGGGAAGTATCTATTTGTTGCATTTTAATGGAATGAATATACTAATAAAAGGCTTTCAAGAATCATGACTTCGACTGAATCTTTTCAAAATCATCAACACTATAATATACAATTGCAATTAAATTAGCGATAGCACCTATCCTAAATCGATCATTAAACAATTATAAAGCGTAATTTTTATGCGTATTCTAAACGTTTAAAATACCTCCTTGTAAGGATCAGTTATGAAACAATTAAAATGGGGGATGATGTACTTGAACAAATGATAGATTGAATTTAATTTAGTTCAACACAGCAAGATACGACAAACCTTAAATACTGAACTGCAAAATATAGTCAAGCAGTTAGGTTCACATCAGATATTGAACGTCATATAGAAACCATACATTGAATCCAGCATTTTAGTCTTAACTATCATCTGTATAATCCTTTTCTCTGATCACTAATTAAAAATGTTTTTCAAAGAAATACACATTTTATAATTTTAAAAAATAACCAAACAAAAAACGGTAGAATTTCTAGATACCCAGACAAAGAATATCTGATATTTCCTGTATAGAAACTGCAAACTTTCCTATACAAATCATCATGTCAGTTCTAAGAATATTTACGATCTGAAAGTGAAAATAATATTTTAAAAATCAATTTTGAAACTTCTTTTATTCATAGTGTAAATTAACGATAAAAAGCTCATTATTATGTCCGACTATATATTAATGATTACACAAGCATTAATACAGCTATATAAAATAATAATGAAGTAAGGAAATTCTCTAAACAAATGACCTCGTTTCTATTGTATTATAAGATTGAACATACTGGTAATATCTAGTAAAGTCAATTTCAGTCTAATCAATGGTAACTTTTAAAATAGCGTAATAGCAACTGAATTTTAATTTGCAAGATATAAAATTATTAATTTGTTTGAAAGGTTGAATAAATTTAACTTAACTCTTAAAATAATTCATTTTCATTTGATAATTTCTATCCTTTTAGTCTAACAATATGAACAAGACAATAACTTTCTTTTTAATCTATACTCACTCTCTAAAATATAATCCTGGTGTTTAGAATAGGTTTAAAATTCATTATTTCTACTATAGAATCACCATCCTAAATATATTATTGTCACCCATTTATCTATGATAAATATTCTTCTTCATCATGTAACATGTCATTTCAGGACGGAGACGATCGCGGATTTCCACTTGGCTCTGTCTATTGTCGCTCACAAAATTCTTAATCTGGTAACTCTCCTACACCCCACTCTGTCATTCTTTTGCTCAGGCATATCAAGTAGGTCTCAAGCTTCTATTGACTTTGCATTTTAAATGGTACATATATCATAAACATCGCATAAATTTATTATATATTATAATGCGTACGCATAGTTAAAGTTCCTTTATCTTATATTTCTGAGAATATACCACGATATGTACAAGATTTGAAGCATCTGTAAAATTTATTTTAAGTGTATGCATCCGATAGTCATGAGTTTTACACTCTAGAAATAATACATATGTATTGATCTATATCAACAGTTCTTCAGTATAGACCTAGTAAGAAAACATATGTACTGTTTTATGTCACTCGTTCTTCAGTACAGCCCTAGTAAGAGTACATAGGTACTGTTCTATATCAATAATTCTACACTAAATCCCCGGTAAGAATACATATGTATTCTTCTATAACAATAGTTATTCAGTATAGCCCTGGTAAGAATACATATGTACCGTCCTATATCAATAGTTCTTCAGTATAACCCTGGTAGGAATACAGGTGTAATGTTCTTTATCAATAGTTCTTCATTATAGTCCTGGTAGGAATAGATATGTACTGTCCTATATCAATAGTTCTTCAGTATAGCCATGGTAAGAATACATATGTACTGTTCTGTATCTATAGTTCTTCAGTATAGCCCTGGTAAAATATATATATACTGTCCTATATCAATAGTCCTTCAGTATAGCGCTGGTAAGAATACATGTGTACTGTTCTATAACAATAGTACTTCAGTATAGCCATGGTAAGAATGCATATGTACTGTCCTATATCAGTAGTTCTTCAGTAAAGCCCTGGCAAGAATAGATTTGTACTGTCGTATATCAATATTTTTTCAGGATAGCCCTTTAAGAATACATATGTACTGTTCTATATCTATAGTTCATCAGTATGGCTCTGGTAAGAATACATATGTACTGTTCTATATCAATAGTTCTTCAGTATAGACCTGGTAAAATACATATGTACTGTCCTATATCAATAGTTCTTCAGTATAGACCTGGTAAAATACATATGTACTGTCCTATATCAATAGTTCTTCAGTATAGCCCTGGTAAGAATACATGTGTACTGTTCTATAACAATAGTTCTTCAGTATAGCCCTGGTAAGAATACATATGTACTGTCCTATATCAGTAGTTCTTTAGTATAGTCCTGTTAAGAATATATATGTTCCGTCATATATCAA
Organism: Ascarosepion bandense; assembly: GCA_037127315.1. Classification (NCBI taxonomy): domain Eukaryota; kingdom Metazoa; phylum Mollusca; class Cephalopoda; order Sepiida; family Sepiidae; genus Ascarosepion; species Ascarosepion bandense. Next base: position 270,365 of record JBBBDQ010000190.1, read on the forward strand.
TAGTTCTTCAGTATAGCCCTGGTAAGAATACATATGTACTGTTCCATATCAATAGTTCTTCAATAAAGCACTTTTAAGAATACATATGTACTGTCCTATATCAATAGTTTTTCAGTATAGCCCTGGTAAGAATACATATGTACTGTTCTATATCAATAGTTCTTCAGTATAGCCCTTGTAAGATTATATATGTACTCTCCTATATCAATAGTTCTTCAGTATAGCCCTGGTAAAAATACATATGTACTGACCTATATCAATAGTTCTTCAGTATAGCCCTGGAAAGAATACATATGTACTGTTCTATAACAACAGCTCTTCAGTATAGCCCTGGTAAAAATACATATGCACTGTACTATATCAATAGTTTTTCAGTATAGTCCAGGTAAGGTCACTTTTAATTGATTGATTCTGTGATATCATATCATAAATTTTCATCCTGACTGTAAAGTATGGAAAGAGTCAGAGCATGTTTCTGAAAATTTCAGAACTCATTTTGTAGCAGAACAGAATGAATGACTATCTTTATTTTTTATTTTTTCTTTGTTTGCACCTACAGGAATATCTCCGCTTAGGTCCTACAATTACATGATGAAAATGGCTCAATCTTCTTTGGTAATGCTCTCTCAGTTTATCTTAGAAAATATGTTATCGTGAGAAAACGAAACGGCGTGTTTGCCTGAAGATCATCTTTCGGGAAGAAGCTCGAAAAAATCACGCACGGCGTGTCAAATGACTTTCGTCTCAATCTTCTTTTTTTTTCTTGCTGGTGTGGCATTGGCTTGCCCTCGTCTTTTTGAGTCCAACTGAAGAGGCATGTTTTGTGTCTCGCCTTCCACATTTCCTTTGGCTTCTGAGGCGACGATGAAGCTGTTTCTAAAATTTGAAGCATCGTCGTTTGGTAGATTATCGGAATGACGTACGTTGTTTATAAAAAGTAGAAATAATTGGGATTTGAGAAAGAAGGATATCGGTTCAAGATGGACACATATATTACTGGGAGAAAAAACAGAACATAAAATATAATTCTATGATGGATTGTGGAAAAGATTATATTAAAATAATATTGTGCAATTGAAACAAAACAATTACATAAATGTATATCGATAAATATAATGGCAATTTTCATTTATTAATGCACATCTCATTTAAAAGATTTAATGCTGCATATTCGACTGTTATCTTGAGTGAACAACAATTACTGTTGAATAGTTAGCCTTTACAATGAATTAGGTTATATTCGGGAGTAAATGCCTCCTATTTAAATTAATCACTATTTATTTATTATACAAAATCTTTGCTCTCTCTCTCTCTCTCTCTCTCTCTCTCTCTATATATATATATATATATATATATATATATATATATATATATATTGATCATAGTTATTTCCTAAACATAGCTTACTCGTGGTACACTCTGAAAGTACGGCGAAACAAAAGAGGATTGAAATCGTAATCAGCGAATTAATTTTACTGTCAAATCAATTGTTGTTTCAATTTTTCTCTCTCTGCATCTTGTGTAATATGCTGCCGTCAAGAGAGATACACTGTTAATATAATACTTTTTTCGTCTTTTTTATCGATAATCAAATTGACTTAATAATGCATATTGTTTAAGTTGTATTGAAGAAAAGATCAAGATTGAATATATGTTGTGTGATGTGATACAATGCTTTAGAATGATTTTATTTTTGATAGTTTCAATTGTATATTTTCAGATATTAAACAAGAATTAATGCAGTTATCAATACCTCATAATGCATGCATTTAATAAGATATCTAAAATCATCAATATGATAACAAGGTAGTTAATATGTTCGGGCAGCTAAAGAATAATGTCACAAATATATTTATTTATTTTGAAATCTGTTCATCGGTGAACCTACCTTGACTCTCACCTTATATTTCTATTCGGTATTCCCACATGTATTATTGTACATTATACTAAACAGCACTGAGGTGAATTAAATCTCATATAGCGAACCTGTTTCATGAAAAATGCATTTAACTATTTCATGTACAAATTCACTGCTATTAATAAGTCCGAACCCTGCAAAATTCCTGGCATTTATTGAATCTAAGCAAAGATGCGTAACCCATGCCTGGATATAAATAAATATCCCATAATATATAATCCATGCAAAAAGAGAATAATAAAAGAACAAAGATTAATTACAAAATATTCTGGTTAGTGTTACTTTTAAATTTGTGAGATTTGAAGTTGATTCTGAAGCAAAATCCGGAAGAGAGTTCTAAAAGAATAAAGTGCAAGAGAATATAGAGATTATCAGAAAAAGTATTATAAATATTTATTGAACGGGCCTACGTAAGGTATGTTAAGCCTACGCGAAAATGATAGAAGCCAATATGCCAGAACAAGGCCAGTGATATAAAAAAGTATTATTCGTTTAATTTATTTCATAATATTCTCGATTTTTAATCAAGAATATTAAATATATAGAAAGAAGTACCAAACCAGATATGACAGCAATAATAAATGCATGGGCAAATAATGGGCTGCAAGGGAGCCTGATTTTTTTATAGTGTATAAGATTTCTTCTCATTAGAGTCTATCTCAAGCAGTTATTTGTGAGTGCATAGACAATTGCTGCCACATCTGTTTTGAAAATTCTTACATCAATCTAGAGATTCTAAACAGAATGCAAACAAGAATTTGCAATATAAATGAAACGTACATCACGGCTTCAGTCACTTACCAAGAGATTTAACGTAGATCTCTTGTGCCTTTTTTATATAGTTAAATGAATATTCTTTTCAAAATCTTCTTTATGATACCACAGGTTAAGAAAATTCGATATCATATACTCTATGTTTAAAATTTAAATTAAAGGTGATCACAACAGGTTTGAAAAGTTTAAAAGCATTAAGAATGATTTAAGACCAATGATATTGGTTGCCTTACGAGCTGAAGGCGATAGACGTCAAACGACGTTTTGTCAGGCGTGAACAGTTGTTTATCGGCAGAAAAGAAAATGTTGTTTTGCATCGTATCGTGACCGGTGTTGCCTTAGTATCAACAGTAAAGCGGAATATCTACTGTTCGAAGCTTCTGATCTTCACTTGGTGGATAAGCTGTGTGAAGTTTATTGTGAGCTGTTCAAACTAACCAAAACGATAAAAGGAGATCACTATCGTCTAAAAATGAGGCGTTTGAGCCGAGTATTTTAATAGCCGTAATACGAGCAGAGATTCTACAATGTTATTTAGCAGTATGACAAAAGAAGGCCATATGCTTCAAAACTGTTGGAAATCTAGTTAAAGACTCGTAAATGGGAAGTTCTACTATACCCGCCGTATATACCAGACATTTGACCGTACGTTTTTCACTTGATTCAATCTGAGGCACATAGCCTGACTGAGCAGCACTTTTATTCTTAGGAAGATCCAAAACAATTGCTCTTTTTGTGTTTAGTATCATAGGAGAAGTGCCATAATTGAATGGTGAAAAGTTTAGAATGCTTGTCTCGCTAGAACCTATTACAACTGTGTAAGTTGCCGATTTAATAGGCATTTATTTCCTGGACACCCTGGGTAAAGTTGTAAATTCTAAACAGCTAGGTCTAAATCGGAATGATAGACTTATGTTCATCGCGAGTAGTAATAGATCCTTGAGTATGAAAAAGACTCCCAATATGCTAGGATTTAAAATAGAAATCGCATCCAAATTAAAGATAGTGAATTAGATAGACATTAACCTCAACCGCGACAATAATACTTTTAAAGCATACAATAAAGAAAATGAAACCCCTAGCTTCATCAATATTAGTTCTAACCACCCTAGCGCCATTATAAAGCAAATACCGATGACCTTGAAATTTAGAATTAACCGATTATCCTCTAACCTTGAATTTTTTAGGAATAATAAAAAAAATACTATAAGGCCCCCCAGAACTAGCAGATATAAAGAGAAATTAACGTACTTAACACCCACTAAGGATCTGGAACCTTTAAAGGCCAAAATTAAACATAGAAAAAGGAAACTCATATGGTTTAACCCCCGTTCTGTAAACCATCAAAAATTAACAATCTTCCTTAAACTAATAGGTAAACATTTTCATGGAGATAACGCCCTGAGTAAGATATTCAATAGGAAAACGATCAAGATTATTTACCCGTGTACCAATAGCATGTATAATATTATGAGCTCCCATAATAACCACATCTTGAAGAAGTGTAGGGAATTCAATACAGAAAATAGAATGATACGCAACTGTAACTGTAGTTCTAGAAACAACTGTCTGGTTGAGGGAAAGTGTCGATTGGAGAATGTGACCTATCAATCCACCATGTATCCTAAGGAAAATATTGAGAGATATAATGTTTATATCGGAATTTCGGCGGAACTTTGGAAGCAACGGCTTTATACCTACAGACACTCCTTCACCAACCCTAGTTTAAGATACCAAACAGCTCTTTTGAGAAAATACTGGGAATTAAATGAAAGTAACTCAGATCCCCAGGTAAAATTAGAACTTAGAGGCAAGAATAGGACCCCTTATAGCTTAAGAGATATGTGTAATCTATGTTTGACAGAAAAAATTAAAATGTTCAAATTTCAAGACTAAAATACATTCCTAAACAAAGAAAGTACGTGTCGCCATAGAAATAAGTATAAATTATAATAATGATCCTATTCCGCTAATTAAACCCCATTAAAATTGAAAAAAAATTAAATTTAGCCCAGTACTTGCTTCTCCACCACCTAACAATACTAACTCAAGTGTCAGGCCTCATAATTCTCACTAACAAAGAGAAATTTTTACAAAATCCTTCCTCCAGTCCCCCCCCCCAAAAAAAACAAAACAAAACATCCCAATCCCTTTCTTAATCTAAGCTTAGCTCTGGTCTAAAATTGTTTCCTCATTCTCTGTTTATAAGGGGGCAAAGAATGCATGTCTTCAAATGGCATGTTGAAAATGGCTATATATCCTCTAATTTCTATCTGTCTGTCTATCTATCTATCTATCTATCTATCTATCTATCAATATATATATATATATATATATATATATATATATATATATATATATATATATATATATATGGATGTGAGTTGAAGTGCAGTGGTTATTGACTCGGAACCAGAGATCAGAGAGCCAAGTTCGAATTCCAATTGCATTCATATACACATAAATTATTTTGAGAAAATGTATAAATCTGTCGTTTCCCTCCAGTTTTAAGTTTAATAGCAGGACAAATTGGGTTCTTAGTTTACTATCATTTTCCCGCAGAGAACAATGAAATCCTAGTAAGTGAAAATATTCTGTCGAGTCTTTCCAGACATGATTGCCCAAGCGTGTATCACGTATGGCAATTAACTGACTGACTGAATATATATATATATATATATATATATATATATATATATATATATAACGATTTAAATGTGTTTAGTCAACTTTGAAGAATACATACACATTATACATTAATCTTACAAACGTTATTACTATCCGAAAGCAAGTGAAAATATCCATACTTTTTTTCAGTTCGTAAGCGCTTCTCAAATTTTCTGTAATATATATGTTGTACTTTATATGAACATTTATCATTTGTAGGCATCCTTATTTTTTGTGAACACCTTTATTTTATATATTAGTTTATCTCTTTTTCACACGCTATTCATTTTTCATTTTATTTTGCCTCTTATTGTTTACCAAGTCATTCGTGAGAATATTCGACTACTTAATTCTTCCTCTCTTTCGATGATGAAATATGTTACTGTTTTATAGAAATCTATCATTGAACAAGCAAATATATTTGCATCTCATTCTTCCTTTATGTTTCATGACCATTCATGACTTATGCGGACATCGCTTTTCACACCTTCCTGTTCAAAAGAAGTTTTCGCCTTTTACTCTCAATCATTAACTCTACCCTGCAATAGTGGCACTAAAAAATCCATCGTGAACGCAGTCTTTTACAATAAATATCTTCGTAAGAATAAAATCAAATGGGTTTGCATTCATGCGTCAGTAAACAAAATAAAGGAACTAGCATAATAACCAAATAGATTTTCATCAAAATGTCTACATTGCTATATACTCTATTATATTGCATCCAATACAATATTTTGCCAAAAAGAATTAATTCATACTGGAGAAATATGGTAAAACATTCAGAATGCATTTTAATGTACGTGAGCGAGATATAATTATTATACATGAACACAAACGCATAATTACAGCAAACGCACACACCAATACACATTCTAATTACACATATACTATGTGTAATTAAACATAAACTGACCTATGAGGCAATCATTATTAAAAACAGCAAAGATATTGTATCGATTGTTATAATGAAATTTTCTCAATTACCACATAATTATTTATTTGGAAAAATGTCATTAAATTTAATTGATAGAGTATATATCTTTTTTAATAATGTTAGAGTACTTAACAAAGAATGGGGGCTAAGAGAATTTGATACGTACAAAGAAAAGAGGGATAGAAGAAAGCAGTGATATACAACCTCGTTAGCTTATGTAAATGTTTGGCAGATCAGTGATAATTAGATGTAGCAAATGAGAAAATATTATCATAGCTATAAATGTCAGAGAGTTCTGGGAGTAATGACAGATCTCGTTCGAAAAGAACACAGTGCATAAAAATAAAATTAAGTAGCAATACTCAATGTCAATTCAAGTTTTAAGTCAATTGTACTCAGTAAGTGACCCAGCACTGATGGTGATCCACCTTTTAATTCACTACCATTCCAACAATCCCTGAAAAACTGTACGTTGAAACATCCTTTGCCTTTCCTCAAATCAATAGCCGAGCATAGCTAGCTGTCAAATCTGCTAAAAGAATAATACATACTAAAACAGATACTCAGTGTTCCCTAGATAATAAAGCAGTACTTCAATACAGAAACACGCCTATCCAAACCATTGGGCTATCCCCAGCAAACTTATAGTACATTGTCGTCTAAAAGATATTATACCATCCCAATCCAGGCTATACCAGCCGCATGCGAAATGGATAGCTGCAGCTCAAAATCGTGAGAAAAGTCTCTCTCAACGTAATGCCAGCTTGATAGAAAGGTATAACCATACGGTCCATAACCTGCTTTCTCTTCAAAATAAAGACATAATATCACTACAATATCTAACCAATCACAGGTGGGACACGACATGTAGATTTGTCAAGATACTACCTAACCGTCAGTACCGAATCAGGATGGAGGACTCTACAAACGCCCTGTAGAATCCTTTGATAGCAACTGCCAGTAATCAATTAAAGTTGAACCTGACAGCTCAGTGCACACAGCCAATTGGAGGGTGATTTATATTACAGCCCGCGAGATTCCAATCTGCCTTCTCGGCAAATCTATTCGGTAGGTTTTGATTGGCTGATGATTCTAGTGTGGATATTGTGCTCAATACTTATAAGAACACTATCAACCCTACCGTGAGAGGAGAGAGGGAAAGTTGTCGATCGCTTTTGCGCTGTTTAGGTCGTTCCGAGAGGGTTGCCCACTGTCGTCCTTACTTAATGCTTTGGCGTTGGAACCGCTCATTCGTCAGCTAAGGGACAGGACGAGCAGTCTGGCCCTACGTGGAATCGCCGTCCCTGGTGGTGCTCGACTCAGGATTTCCGAGTACGCCGATGACGTCACTACTTTCCTGTCCTCCCGGAGTGACATTGAGGTGGTAAAGAAGGCGCTTGAACGGTATGAACAAGTGACAGGGGCCAAGATCAACCGCGACAAGTCTTCCGGCATGCGGTTAGAAGCCTGGAAGGGTGCTACCCACCCGGGGCCCTTTGACTGGACGGACGGCCCTGTCCGCCTTCTTGGAGTGTGGTTTGGGCCCGACTTCTAGTTGGAGAAACATTGGTCTGATGTACAGGCAAAGATCTTCGCGTCGGTCGAGATTTGGCGTCGAAAGTATTTGTCCTTTAAGAGTTTGACTGAGATGGGTGTTACATACGTTTTTCCAATTATCCTTTATGGGCTGTGTGTACTTCCACTTTGTGAACGGCGTGACATCACGTCGACAAAGGTGTGTGTTTACAACGTCCGTCTCTTGGTGGTCTGGGAATGCCGCACTTGGCAAGTCGCAAGTTCACTTCAAGGGTGGTTTTTCTAGGACGTGCGTTATTGGAAGACTCGTTACTGACGGAGATAGTGAGAAACATGTTCCCTAGCCTTAATTTCAATCTCCCCCATTCGGAGGCCGTAGCGCAAACCTCGGGGGCGATCGAGTTTTCTCCTAGAATATCTGGTGTCCTTGGGGGCAATTCCTCGGTCCACTGATCTTTTTCGCCCTAGTAAAGTTTTCTATCAGGGATTAGTGGCGGGTGTGGCGAAAGATACACTACACGAAGTGCTCGGCATGTCGGACAGAGGAGTATTGCTCTTATTGGTCTTGGGCGCCAGGTGCCGATTATCTCAACAAGTCTGAGTTTTCACTTACCTGGTGATTAGTTCGGAATAGGTAGTCTCTCAATGACGCGTCCTTCATATAGGGCCTGGCGGATTTGCCAGATTGTGAACGCTATGACCTTAGTTTAATGGAGACGTCTGAGCACGCCTTCTACCATTGTTCTCGAGCTCGCTCTCTATAGAACTTCTCGGCGAGTTGACTGCTCGTATCGCGCCGCGTGAGCTCTTGCTCATTGATTGTGCATACGCCTGTGATAATGTATCACCCTCGTTTTCGGGAGTAAAGTGAATGGTGTTTCTGTCGCTGCTGGCCACGGCTCGAATGGTGATATGAACGACGCGACTTTGGATTTTCACACCAGGATCTGATCCGATATTTTGAGCATCAGCTCAAAATTAAGATTAGATCTGATTGGAAATGGCTGACCCCGATAGGCTTTAGCGAAAGGTGGGTAAATGTGGCGAACCTCGTTCCCGTAAACGGGACTAGCCTTGATTTTCTATTTTAGATCTACTAATCTCATCAGAGTGGATTCATTGGGAACGCTCCCCTGGTTAAGGTAGTTCCTTTTTGTGTACCTAGTTAATGCGAATGTATGTGAGTATTAGCCTGTCCCCAGCATTGTTTTTGTTATGATCCAGATCGAGATTCCCAATTGAGGTAAGGAGAAAATATTGAACGCGATTCAAGATAGTGGAAAATGATGCTTGACTTTCATTTACATTTTAAAAGATTTTAGTTGTCAGGTAAGCAAGTGAAAGGAATGGAATTCACAGGCCAGAAACGTAGAATATAATCCCGTTTTTTTTTACCATTGTGAACATGGTGGACATTTTAATAGCACGTCATTCTCACTTCTATGCCAGATACATATTCCGGAATTGTCTAATTGACATCATTTCGCAGAGTCAGATTAGTTTTAACAAACTTTGGTAAAATTTGAAATCAATTCAGTGACAGTTGCTTATTTTATTAATCTACAAAATGATGTCAATGTTGGGTGACTTCCTTTATTTAGTCTGTTGTGATTTTAAATGACACTAGACAACTGAATATCATCAAGATAAAATTTATTTATTAATGGTATATGGCGATGGAAGAAAGACGATACTATTATCAAGTTATAAGTTGATAATAGTTTTCAGGAGTAGTTATTTTGTTAATACGCATCAAGAAAGCGGGCCAAGACGTAATTAGAAACGTTAGTAAAGACGTAAATCTATGAGATGCTGAAAATAAAAAGCGACAGACAAAGGGCTTGTATGTTTTACCATTATATAGTCATGTTAAAGAAAATCTATAGTTTTTCTTAAAACAAAATCTTTAAATACAAACGCTGCATGAAAATAATCTTTATCATATTTATCAAACATACGTATGCACCTGCTCATTTTTTTTTTCGCCTCATGTGACATCAGCGAACGTTGATCAAAAGTTAGACGCCTTCTTGATCTTTCTCTTTGGAGACATACCAAATAAAATATGAAAGTCAAATCAATGATATTTTTTCTGCCCGTGTGGTGTTTCTGTATTTCGTATGCCAACCTGAAATACATTTCTGAAATCTAAATCGATATTTTACCATATTCTGTGCCGATTTAAAAAAAAGAAAAAAAAAAGAAACAGAAATAAATATTGCATCAATCATTAGTGGGTTTACAATTTTACATTTACTGGATTATTACACGGATAAATGACGTCACATGCACATTAATATTAATACAAATCCATGTCTCTCTTTCGCTACTTTCTTGTTCAAAATTTAATGAGAACATGTTGAGCTCATAATATGCTAAATAAGAAGAGATACAATATAACAACTGAAAATATATAAATTCAGTTATTTGTAAAATATATTATACAACGAATAATATAGGAATATATTTAATGTATTGATATTTATATACAGACTCACGCACACATATAGTGATTTAACAAGAGTATTTTAGATATGGCACTGCGTTGAAAGTATCGGGACCACGAGGCTATCGAATTCATTTTTCGGTTGTAATTGATTTAGCAAAGACTGCTTGATAACCAATAAACGAATCCGACGTGACCACGCACACACACAAACACACACACACATATATATAAATATATATATTAGGGTAAGTTGATTTTTCACTTTTTTTTAAATATTAAAAAATCTCACTTACCGAAAGTTGTGTATGGAACTATTAAGTACTGATACAAAATATTAGATCAAATATTTCAACGGTTTTTTGAGCGTTTGGCATCAAAGATCGCAGACAAAAATATACTGAAAATTCCTCGTTTTCGCAAGATTTGGCTTGAATATTAGCAAGAAAACCAAATAATTTTAGTATTTAAATCAAGGAATGTCATTTTATTTTATAAAAATGATATTAATTAAAGAAATTGAAAATCTTAAATTGAAAATCTGTCCCGCACCAATTTTCAGTATCTGCTTTAAAAAACATTATGAATTAAGAAGTGAATACCTTAAATAATGTTTTCTGTGATAAGTGAAAATATAACAAACAAACAAATAAGGAAAAACAAACACTAATTTAATAGTGCTTAATATATAGAGTCAAATTGCTCCATGTAAGAGCCCTTATACAAAAATGCTGGTCTCAATTTCTGACTCAAAACTTTGGCTGTAATATTTTGATGCCTTGCTTCAAAACTGTATACAGTTTGCAAAGCTTCTGTTGTTAACTTGACAGCCCATTCCATGCCTTGGAAAAGTGAGGGCAAATTTGGCAAGTCAAGCTTGGTTCCATTTAACAATGATTCCTGAAGTTGAGATTCAGAAAAACTCCGTCATTGGTGGTTCAAAAATGCCACAATGATAAATCTATCAATTGTGTCCAGTGTGTGGCATTAAAATTAATGGTTGGTATTCTTTTTAACCTTTTTTGAAAGAATATAAAATATTATTTATTGATTTATTTAAAAACTTCCAGTCTCTACTATAATAATTATGGTGAAATTAGATAAAATCTTTAAAATGATTCTATAAATTGCAATAAATAATTGAGTCATTGATATATAAATAAATATTTAATTACCTAATGGCTAAAACTCTTTTTAAAGCATCTTCTCTTACTTCAACTTCATCAAATTTGACTATGGAGTATAGGTTTTAAGACAGTAAACAAAATGTACTTTTTTTTTTTTTTTTTTAATCATTTCAACCCGAGCAAGGCGGAAAAGCCACTGATATGCAGGGGTTTACATAAATGTAAAAAGATTAATTAGAAAAGAGTAAGGAGTACAAGCTAGTTAGAAAGGAACAATAGAAAGCTGAGAAAGAAGGTGCGATGACAGATACATAGGAGGAGAGAAAGGGAAGGTTATACAGGGGAGGGGAGAGAGCTAGAGGCCAGTGGTTAGTAGATGAGTATTAACTTTGCATTTGAATTTCTGGAGGTTGTAGCCGTCAGGAAAGCAAGAATACGGGAGTGAGTTCCACAGGCGGGAAGTGCGAGAGAGGAAGCTGCAGGAGTAGAATTGTCGTCTGCATTTGGCTAACCTGACTGTGAATGGGTGGGACCCAGTTGCCAGTCTGGTTGCACGAGTAAACACCTGTTGAGGAGGCATCAGTGACTTAAGCTCATCCGAGCAGAAGCAATGAACATATTTATAGAAGAGACAGAGGGAGGCCACATTTCGACGATAGGAAAGTGGCTGCAGTCGAGTCGCCAGATCAGTACCTATCACATTACAGACTCTCCTTTGGAGCTTGTCAAGAACACTGAGGAGAACGGCAGGGGCACCTGACCATAAATGGCAGCAGTACCCCATGCACGGACGGATGGTTGACTTGTATATATGCAAGATGGATTCAGGTGGAAAAAACATCCTGGATCGACATAGTGACCCAACCTTCTTAGCAGTACATTTTGCTATCCATTCAATATAGTGGTTCCATTTGAGGTCTGAGGACAGGGTAAGTCCGAGGAGGCGTAGTGTATTACTCTCCGGGAGAATCACCTGGTCCATGCTCATGGGAGGCAGAAGAGGTTGCCTGTAATGGTTGACAGACAAGAGCTTGGTCTTAGAGGAATTGAAGTTGACAAGCCACTTCTTGCCCCAGTTCACCACAGAGTGTAGATCCCGCTCAAGGTCAGCAGCGAGATTATGTCTATCCGCCACAACAGGTTTCTACCTTGTATATTTCTTAAAGTGATCTGTTGGATTTCATGAGGATGCTTGTTGATCTTCTGGATCATATTAAAAATGTACACTTGCTGATTTTAGAACTTATCATTTCTTTTAATTTCAAACTAACAAGTGGCATACGCATTTACAATAAAACTTATTAAACTGTGAAGTTTTGTTGAGAGCTTTTGTGGGTATGTGCCACGACTCAATAAACGCATAAGCCTGATGGCCAAAGTTAACCACCTTGCCTGGTTTAAAGGACCAATTTTCCAGGAGGCATATCTAGAGTAAACCTTACCTCTAGAAATGTCCATTGTTTATTCATACAGGAGTCTTTGATCACAACTAAGATCATGTATATCACCAATTTCCAAGATTGAATCAGAGGACTGCTAATAGTGGCAAATGATATTTGTGTTAAATCATTTGAGCATAATTTCCCCAGAGGAACACTGAATGCTGTAGGGCCTTTTGTGCAACCATCTATGCTTTTGAAAAGAGCTCTGAGAGGTAGTTCATTATGGTGCAAATAGCAACAATTGCATGAAGATCTTTTTTTTCTAAAATTGCAACCATTCCACCTTCACAGCCTGTGTTGGCATTAATGTTGTCAACAAGGATAACCTTGATAGTGTTCTCACTGTTGAATTCATGCAAATCATCCACTACTTGCTCTGCATGAACAACACCTGTGGCACCTCTATTAGGGAGAACACTATGTATCAGATATTGATTTTCATGTGGTGCCTCCTTTGTAAAAGTTAAATGGGGTTCTGTTTCTTTAGTTTTTTCATAGTTTTCTGTTCATTTTCCTCCACAATGTTCTCATACAGCAATGTGTCCTTATTCATTTTCCCAACAACTGCAATACATATAAGGTTTCCAACACTTTCATCATGTTTTTATTGGGCAGTTGTTGTCACTTTAGACTTTGCCCTATCAACTTCGCATTTATCTATAATATCTTTCATATTAATATTCGGTATAAGAAGGCCTATAGTTTTCAAATCCAAGAGCAAGGCATTGACAAGACTAGCTCTAAGATTAGAAGATATGTCCCCCCTAACTAACTTGAAAGCATAACTAGGAAATTATAAGGGCCTTTTAGATGTCTCCTTGACTGCGAATATTCTTATTTTGGTTTTTCACTTGGAGAAGATGAGTAGGAGGGGGAATAAACATTAGCCTGAACATTTGATGTTGGAGCTGTTGGTGATGAAACTAAATTTTTTCTTAACATTTCTCTTTCCCTTTTACTTTGTTTATAGCGCTGTTATCAACAGGTCCAAGCTGGAAAGTGCCGTTAGACCCTAATTTGCATCTCTGACCCTTTTAGTTATTCACGATCCTGAAATACCTAAAAAATATATATATGTACTATCAGAAATGAAATTCCACAAATATTTTAAAAATAAATTTGATAAAATTTGAAATAAATACATTAAATTAGAAGCAATGTTTACTTACTTTAAAGTAAGTATTACTTCCGAGATTAGCTCGTAAACAGGCTTTGTAATAAATAAATATTAATTTAAAAAATTTAAACAAATCAGAATAATTATATAAGTTGAATTTTTCATTAAAATAAAACTTAACTATTAAAAAAATACAAGAGATATTCGTGATAATTAAAAGCGTAAAAGAGTAAACAATGTAAAACAACAGTTTAGGGGGAGGTAATTTCAACAGAGGAATACTATAAAAATTCCAATAAATAAAACGGCATACGTAAATAGTTATTTGTATATTAAACTATATATCATAGTATTTTTATTTCTTTTTAAATTTGATGTTTTCATTTAATTTCTTAAGAAAAAAAGAATACTAAACTTACAATATCTATTATTAAGCGTATTGTATTTTTTGCTTATTTTTAAAACTCGGGTTTTATTTAAGCCGACACATGTTTCCGGTAACACCTATATCGCCAGAAAAATCCCAATTTATTTCGTCCTTAATTTTAAACGCTCAAATAAATACAAAGTTTTGAAGAAAAAATTTCTTGTGGTAAATCTTGACATTATTTTGCAACTTTCTCCAAGTGCGATTTTTTACAGTTCCAAAATCGACCTACCCTAATATATATATATACATAATTTTGTACACACATTTTCATGAAAAGTAATAATTTATTTATAAAAATTAACGCAAAACATGTTACTGAAAGTACTGTCTATTGCTAGCTACTATTGTTAACCATCTTTCTGGCAGCATTAGAATTTCACGTCAGAGAAACATCAGGCTAACCGCGAGTCAACACATCTTTAGCATCTTCATAATAATGAAAGTGTTGTTCAAGAAGGACATGAGCCATCAATAGAAACAAACAATAATCGGACGGGTCAATGTTTGTTGAATACGCCAGGTAGTGTATGACTTTCTTTGTTAGCATTAAGTAAGTAGATTTTTGCCCGTTTTGCCACATGTGACTTCGTGTTGTCATGTTGAAAAATAGCTTTCTCGTTTCTCTGCTCTGCGGCCGTTTTTTCCGCAATGCTCGACTCAAACACATTTTTGTTGATGTCCCATGATGGTTTAAGTCGGTTTGAGAAGTAAAAGAATAAATAAATTCAACCCAGCTGGTCTGACCAAATCAAGTCTAAAAGCTTTGAACCATGTATATTTGGCTTTACCGACGATGATGATGCGGAACCTACACTACGATTTTCTACGTCTAGGTTTTCACCGCCGGTTTGATAGTATGTGAAATCCTTTTTCCTTTCTGCAGCTGAGTTAGATGACTACATTAGAGGAGATTCCGTTTGATGTGTTTTGCCTTTAACTCATGGGGAACCCAATATCTTTGCATTTGAATCATTCCTAATCATTTCAAACGTTTAGAAAATGTTGTGTGACTACCTCTTAATGATTCTGAAAGTTCAACTTGGCATATATATACAAACTTGATAAGAAGAGCATTAAAAATCTCTCAACCATTATGTCCTACAAAACTCTGAAATTGTTACTATTTTTTCCACTTGAAGCAAAATAATGTAGCCGATAATTCTCAAGTTGTAGTGAGTGCGTTAAATTTTGTGCATTAAAAGACTATTAAGTATACCGAAGATAAAAGTACAGAAATTATGAATACATAAGATAACAATTAAACATTTCCTGTATATTCTTAAATATCACTATTTGCTGTAAAGCAAGCTGCACAATTAATGTGTAATGTCAACATATACAATACGAGGGTGAGGTGAAAAATAATCCGATTGAGAAGTTATTAAATAATTATCAAATATTTGTTTATTCCATTATATTTACAATACTATTCTAAGAATATCCTCCGCTAAAAAATATTTCTCTTTTACAAGATGCATCATTAGTAAAAGAAAAATTAATAAAGCAAAACCCACAATGAGCACCGGCAATATGTATTAAGAAAAAATATATTCATACATTTATTTATATGAAAGTAAAATCATCCTTAATAATGGCCAAATGTGTAGCAGAAAGTGTGAGTATATAGAGAATATTAGGAATATATCTGCATAATTTATCTCTATAAGAGAAAAAATATAAGAGCAGACGAAAATATCTTATCCAAAGTATTTGGTCAGTAGTTTTGAACAAAATTTGTACGAAACGTGATTGCTGCCTAAATACGCACTATACCTTAATATATATATATATCTAAAAATATGTTTCTATGTTTCTCTCTCTCTATAGCTCTCTCACTCTCTCTCTTTCTCTGTCATTATATATATATATATATATATATATATATATATATACTTTCTAAAAATATGTTTCTATGTTTCTCTCTCTCTATAGCTCTCTCACTCTCTCTCTTTCTGTATGTTCGTTGTAGTCGATCAGAACAACAAATCGGGGTGCCGAGTTCGAGTTCCACTTAAACATACTGCATCAATTACGCGCTAATACCCTTGGGAAAGATATTAATCCTTTCCTTCCCACCAGATATGGGATAAATAACGGGACAGGCAACCACTCTATCTCAGTAGTTAATGGCAACCCTTTGTGGGAGAATTAAAAGGAGCCTGAGTTCTAATATCTGCTTTATCTTTTTCGCACAAGCCTACACTTTAATCAAATCACTTGTGTGGGTCTTCTGGCGCTTTATCTTGGATTTGTAACTGATGCAAATAGAATCTCATCCGTTGAATTTCGAAGGGACAGTCAATTATATATATATATATATATATATATATATATCAGAATAAAATAATAAGCTCCTCAGTGTATCTATTATATATGCACATACCAGAAAGTTTGCTCGATGCCACATTAAGTGGTACTGCTCAATACAAATTTGAAAATATATTCATATGATTCATATCCAATATTTGTATCCATTTTTATATCATCTGTTCAATCTTGATATGAGTCTATACACAAACAAAAAAATACATTCGCTTTTATCGTAGAATATGGTTTTTCAATACCTTCACCCCTATGAGAATGAATACCAAACAAAACCCAGATAGGTTCGCTGTATCTAGAGGAAAGATTCACTACAATCTTTCTTTCTTATTGTTACAAATGACAACCTGTTTAAGTTAAATTATCAACTTTTGTACTTTGAATTTCTACATCTTATCAATATCAGGAAAGTATATTTTTGGCTTACAGATGCGTTTCTTTATGAGATGACATAATTGAGCGTACTTATCTGATGATTACATCTCATGTGGAAGAGTTAATGTAAAAAATATATATATCCAGCACCGAACGATAAGATATATGATAAGTTTCAGGAAATTATCCAGCAATTTTGAATATTTCAATCGCATGCCCATGGACATTACTACGAATAATTTACTGCGCGTGCCCGAAATACTTGACTTGTTGATTTTGATATTTCAGTAGATGGTGTGACGTCATTGAATGACCTTTTTTAACTGTAAAACGAACGTATTCTGAAGTATTATGCATGGGATTTGGTTGGAAATACTTCCACTGAAACTATGACAATGATGAATATAATGTTCAGCGATGATTAAAGGAAAGCTTTAAATTTGGTATGTGGTATATTGATATTGTTTAAAGTCAAGAGAGTGGAAAACCCGTTAATGTTGAACAAATGTGTCGATTGAGATTTCTAGATTTAGAACATGATCTGCAAGTTTCTTAATAATTTTCGTTTAGGAATACGATATTTGGCAAATTGACTGGCATTTATCCCAATCTTCTGCGTTTTCCCCCGAATATTGCAGCACACAATTATGTCAATTACCCCGCGATACAATTTTGACTATATGTTAATGCTGATTTTTACGGCAACCAAGATATTGAAAGAATTATTTCATACCAGGAAAAATGATTATCGAGAATATGATGCTTTTGTGATGACGATCTCATATGTAGAAATTAGATCTTGTGATGAAAGTAATAATTTTGCAAGGCCAAGTGAACAGAAATACACGATCTAGTTAAATTCTTCTTAATAAAAACAAATTCCTTTTTATATAAACTACCCTGCTGTACAATTTAGAAAAAACTGACACATTGCAACAGCTCTATACCTCTCAGTTTATATATATATATATATATATATATAATCACTTTAGATTGTGTGTTGAATTTCCCTTTAGTATATCATATTCCTCTAGATAATATGTATGGAAATCTTTATGGAAATTTATCACTTAATATTTTATATTAAATACATCTTTATTAGACAATCCTCATTGTTCTATCTATCTATCTATCTATCTATCTATCTATCTATCTGTGTGTGTGTGTGTGTGTGTGTGTGTGTGTGTGTGTGTGTGTGCGTGCGTGCGTGTGTGATTTTTACAGAGTAAAAGGCTTGGGAGCAGGTATTGTGTGTACCTACCTACAAATGGACTGGTCTACACTTTTATAATATGGCTAACAACGCTGAGTGGAAATCACTGCGTAGCAGACTTGCTTCTGCTACTGTTGACACTGTCAGCACTCTGCCAGTCGTGGTTCCGCCGGAGGGCAGAACCACGACTCGGTAAAAATAGACAGACATATTTTTGGCCCGGCTATATGGCCGGGAATACCCACTTTAAAATGACCATGTGTCACATCCGGCCTTGCGTGGGAGGGCTAGTAAATACAACTGCGTAGCAGACTTGCCTCTGCTACTGTTGACACTGTCAGCACTCTGCCTTCGGTAGAGGGCGCTCTCTGCTTCCGAGCAGAGAGCACAAACACAGTCGTTGTTCCGCCGGAGGGTAGAACCACGACTCGGTAAAAATAGACTGACATATTTTTGGCCCGGCTATATGGCCGGGAACTCCCACTTTAAAATGACCATGTGTCACATCCGGCCTTTTGTGGGGAGGCTAGTGAATATAATCACTGCGTAGCAGACTTGCCTCTGCTACTGTTGACACTGTCAGCACTCTGCCTTCGGTAGAGGGCGCTCTCTGCTTCCGAGCAGAAAGCACAAACCCAGTCGTGGTTCCGCCGGAGGGCAGAACCACGACTCGGTAAAAATAGACAGACATATTTTTGGCCCGGCTATATGGCCGGGAATACCCACTTTAAAATGACCATGTGTCACATCCGGCCTTGCGTGGGAGGGCTAGTAAATACAACTGCGTAGCAGACTTGCCTCTGCTACTGTTGACACTGTCAGCACTCTGCCTTCGGTAGAGGGCGCTCTCTGCTTCCGAGCAGAGAGCACAAACACAGTCGTGGTTCCGCCGGAGGGTAGAACCACGACTCGGTAAAAATAGACTGACATATTTTTGGCCCGGCTATATGGCCGAGAACTCCCACTTTAAAATGACCATGTGTCACATCCGGCCTTTTGTGGGGAGGCTAGTGAATATAATCACTGCGTAGCAGACTTGGCTCTGCTACTGTTGACACTGTCAGCACTCTGCCTTCGGTAGAGGGCGCTCTCTGCTTCCGAGCAGAAAGCACAAACCCAGTCGTGGTTCCGCCGGAGGGTAGAACCACAACTCGGTAAAAATAGACAGACATATTTTTGGCCCGGCTATATGGCCGGGAACTCCCACTTTAAAATGACCATGTGACACATCCGGCCTTTTGTGGGGAGGCTAGTGAATATAGTCACTGCGTAGCAGACTTGCCTCTGCTACTGTTGACACTGTCAGCACTCTGCCTTCGGTAGAGGGCGCACTCTGCTTCCGAGCAGAGAGCACAAACCCAATCGTGGTTCCGCCGGAGGGTAGAACCACGACTCGGTAAAAATAGACAGACATATTTTTGGCCCGGTTATATGGCCGGGAACTCCCACTTTAAAATGACCATGTGTCACATCCGGCCTTTTGTGGGGAGGCTAGTGAATATAGTCACTGCGTAGCAGACTTGCCTCTGCTACTGTTGACACTGTCAGCACTCTGCCTTCGGTAGAGGGCGCTCTCTGCTTCCAAGCAGAGAGCACAAACCCAGTCGTGGTTCCGCCGGAGGGTAGAACCACGACTCGGTAAAAATAGACAGACATATTTTTGGCCCTGCTATATGGCCGGGAGCTCCCACTTTAAAATGACCATGTGTCACATCCGGCCTTTTGTGGGGAGGCTAGTGAATATAATCACTGCGTAGCAGATTTGCCTCTGCTACTGTTGACACTGTCAGCACTCTGCCTTCGGTAGAGGGCGGGCTCTCTGCTTCCGAGCAGAGAGCACAAACCCAGTCCTGGTTCCGTCGGAGGGTAGAACCACGACTCGGTAAAAATAGACAGACATATTTTTGGCCCGGCTATATGGCCGGGAGCTCCCACTTTAAAATGACCATGTGTCACATCCGGCCTTTTGTGGGGAGGCTAGTGAAATTAATCACTGCGTAGCAGACTTGCCTCTGCTACTGTTGACACTGTCAGCACTCTGCCTTCGGTAGAGGGCTCTCTCTGCTTCCGAGCAGAGAGCACAAACCCAGTCGTGGTTCCGCTGGAGGGTAGAACCACGACTCGGTAAAAATAGACTGACATATTTTTGGCCAGGCTATATGGCCGGGAACTCCCACTTTAAAATGAACATGTGTCACATCCGGCCTTTTGTGGGGAGGCTAGTGAATATAATCACTGCGTAGCAGATTTGCCTCTGCTACTGTTGACACTGTCAGCACTCTGCCTTCGGTAGAGGGCGCTCTCTGCTTCCGAGTAGAGAGCACAAACCCAGTCCTGGTTCCGCCGGAGGGTAGAACCACGACTCGGTAAAAATAGACGGACATATTTTTGGCCCGGCTATATGGCCGGGAGCTCCCACTTTAAAATGACCATGTGTCACATCCGGCCTTTTGTGGGGAGGCTAGTGAATATAATCACTGCGTAGCAGACTTGTCTCTGCTACTTTTGACACTGTGAGCACTCTGCCTTCGGTAGAGGGCGCACTCTGCTTCCGAGCAGAGAGCACAAACCCAGTCGTGGTTCCGCCGGTGGGTAGAACCACGACTCGGTAAAAATAGACAGACATATTTTGGGCCCGGCTATATGGCCGAGAACTCCCATTTTAAAATGACCATGTGTCACATCCGGCCTTTTGTGGGGAGGCTAGTGAATAATATCACTGCGTAGCAGACTTGCCTCTGCTACTGTTGACACTGTCAGCACTCTGCCTTCGGTAGAAGGCGCTCTCTGCTTCCGAGCAGAGAGCACAAACCCAGTTGTGGTTCCGCCGGAGGGTAGAACCACGACTCGGTAAAAATAGACAGACATATTTTTGGCCCTGCTATATGGCCGGGAGCTCCCACTTTAAAATGACCATGTGTCACATCCGGCCTTTTGTGGGGAGGCTAGTGAATATAATCACTGCGTTGCGGACTTGCCTCTGCTACTGTTGACACTGTCAGCACTCTGCCTTCGGTAGAGGCGCACTCTGCTTCCGAGCAGAGAGCACAAACCCAGTCGTGGTTCCGCCGGAGGGTAGAACCACGACTCGGTAAAAATAGACAGACATATTTTTGGCCCGGCTATATGGCCGGGAGCTCCCACTTTAAAATGGCCATGTGTCACATCCGGCCTTTTGTGGGGAGGCTAGTGAATATAATCACTGCGTAGCAGACTTGCCTCTGCTACTGTTGACACTGTCAGCACTCTGCCTTCGGTAGTGGGCGCTCTCTGCTTCCGAGCAGAGTGCACAAACCCAGTCGTGGTTCCGCCGGAGTGTAGAACCACGACTCGGTAAAAATAGACTGACATATTTTTGGCCCGGCTATATGGCCGGGAACTCCCACTTTAAATGACCATGTGTCACATCCGGCCTTTTGTGGGGAGGCTAGTGAATATAATCACTGGGTAGCAGATTTGCCTCTGCTACTGTTGACACTGTCAGCACTCTGCCTTCGGTAGAGGGCGCTCTCTGCTTCCGAGCAGAGAGCACAAACCCAGTCGTGGTTCCGCCGGAGGGTAGAACCACGACTCGGTAAAAATAGACAGACATATTTTTGGCCCGGCTATATGGCCGGGAGCTCCCACTTTAAAATGGCCATGTGTCACATCCGGCCTTTTGTGGGGAGGCTAGTGAATATAATCACTGCGTAGCAGACTTGCCTCTGCTACTGTTGACACTGTCAGCACTCTGCCTTCGGTAGAGGGCGCTCTCTGCTTCCGAGCAGAGAGCACAAACCCAGTCGTGGTTCCGTCGGAGGGTAGAACCACGACTCGGTAAAAATAGACAGACATATTTTTGGCCCGGCTATATGGCCGGGAGCTCCCACTTTAAAATGACCATGTGTCACATCCGGCCTTTTGTGGGGAGGCTAGTGAAATTAATCACTGCGTAGCAGACTTGCCTCTGCTACTGTTGACACTGTCAGCACTCTGCCTTCGGTAGAGGGCTCTCTCTGCTTGCCGAGCAGAGAGCACAAACCCAGTCGTGGTTCCGCCGGAGGGTAGAACCACGACTCGGTAAAAATAGACTGACATATTTTTGGCCAGGCTATATGGCCGGGAACTCCCACTTTAAAATGACCATGTGTCACATCCGGCCTTTTGTGGGGAGGCTAGTGAATAATATCACTGCGTAGCATACTTGCCTCTGCTACTGTTGACACTGTCAGCACTCTGCCTTCGGTAGAAGGCGCTCTCTGCTTCCGAGCAGAGAGCACAAACCCAGTCGTGGTTCCGCCGGAGGGTAGAACCACGACTCGGTAAAAATAGACAGACATATTTTTGGCCCTGCTATATGGCCGGGAGCTCCCACTTTAAAATGACCATGTGTCACATCCGGCCTTTTGTGGGGAGGCTAGTGAATATAATCACTGCGTTGCGGACTTGCCTCTGCTACTGTTGACACTGTCAGCACTCTGCCTTCGGTAGAGGCGCACTCTGCTTCCGAGCAGAGAGCACAAACCCAGTCGTGGTTCCGCCGGAGGGTAGAACCACGACTCGGTAAAAATAGACAGACATATTTTTGGCCCGGCTATATGGCCGGGAGCTCCCACTTTAAAATGGCCATGTGTCACATCCGGCCTTTTGTGGGGAGGCTAGTGAATATAATCACTGCGTAGCAGACTTGCCTCTGCTACTGTTGACACTGTCAGCACTCTGCCTTCGGTAGAGGGCGCTCTCTGCTTCCGAGCAGAGTGCACAAACCCAGTCGTGGTTCCGCCGGAGTGTAGAACCACGACTCGGTAAAAATAGACTGACATATTTTTGGCCCGGCTATATGGCCGGGAACTCCCACTTTAAATGGCCATGTGTCACATCCGGCCTTTTGTGGGGAGGCTAGTGAATATAATCACTGCGTAGCAGATTTGCCTCTGCTACTGTTGACACTGTCAGCACTCTGCCTTCGGTAGAGGGCGCTCTCTGCTTCCGAGCAGAGAGCACAAACCCAGTAGTGGTTCCGTCGGAGGGTAGAACCACGACTCGGTAAAAATAGACAGACATATTTTTGGCCCGGCTATATGGCCGGGAGCTCCCACTTTAAAATGACCATGTGTCACATCCGGCCTTTTGTGGGGAGGCTAGTGAAATTAATCACTGCGTAGCAGACTTGCCTCTGCTACTGTTGACACTGTCAGCACTCTGCCTTCGGTAGAGGGCTCTCTCTGCTTCCGAGCAGAGAGCACAAACCCAGTCGTGGTTCCGCCGGAGGGTAGAACCACGACTCGGTAAAAATAGACTGACATATTTTTGGCCAGGCTATATGGCCGGGAACTCCCACTTTAAAATGACCATGTGTCACATCCGGCCTTTTGTGGGGAGGCTTTTTTATATAGGGCAATAAAATAACGTTCCCTACAAACGTCGTCGACATTTTCCTGGACGGACGAATTATCCCCGATATTGGCCCCAGTTCTCTGGGACAATCGGTCGGGGTCCTGTTCCTACAGATTTTAGCTCCTCATGTTACCAAAAGCAATTTTCTGCTTCCTCTTTTTCAGGTTCTAAAAGATGTCAATTAAGTTAGCCAGTTTTAATGCGTAGGGCGTTAGGGATCTGAGTTAAGCTTTCCACCTGCTTCGGGACCTCTTGTCCTTTTGTGCGTATGTCGCCGTGATCCAAAATCTCACTTTGTTTGCAAGGCCGAGGCGTGTGTGGTGTCTAACGGCTTTGTCCTCTATTCAGCATATGGGAACCAGCTGGCCAGATAAGTTTCTTTGCTGGTTAAGTGTACCCTGGACGCGAAGTTAGATCCTGTCCATGTCGGTGTCGAGTGCCGGTTGATCGTGGCCGATATTGCAGTGAAAAGCAATGTGTTTCGACTGGTTGCGGTTTATGCGCCCAAAGACTGGGAGGAGCGCGTCTCGTTTTTCGGCTGTTGGAGCCTTTCCTGGTGGATTCAGCGAGACTCGTTTTAGTGGGGTCTGGAATGCCATCCTGGACCTCATGTTGGATAGAGGGTGGGAAGCTAGCGGGAATGCACGTGATCGTAGTTTGGTCGATCTCATCGAAGAGTTCGGTCTCGTCGATAGATACCTGGTTGATCACAAGGGTGGGAGAATGTGGACGTGGGCTAGATAGAATGTTAGATGTTTTTGTTTGTCCTACGTTTCACTAGTTAGGCTACTCGGACCAAAAACTTCGTTTTTGCAATGGTAGATTTAGAACATAAGCCTAGAATAAATGGTTAATGGAAGTTCAACGCCAGATAATTAAATTAGTGCAGCCGGCTTTAAGAGGGCGAGTCATTGAGAATCTTACGAATAGTATTAGGTCTTTCACCACCAAGTTCGGCGAACGGCTCAAACTAGATAAGGCTGACAAGGTGAAGACACTTAGAGCTAATTACTCCCGGGCAGAAGCTGGTGGGGATCCCCTAGAGATAGCCATAGCTAAGGAGGCTCTGAAACGACCGACTAGCTATCATTACATGAGACAGGTAATTACACATAGGTTAAGCAAGATGTCTTCCGAAGCTGTGAACATGGGCGCAGAATTGCACAAGGAAGAGATTCGCCGAAGCTGCGACCTGTACATTCGAGAGGTTCGCAACCCGGAGGGACATAAACTTCGGTCGACTGGCGACATGTACGAGTCATTTCGGTGGCATTTCCAGATCGTGTTTACCAAGGAACCTGGCCGCCGTGATGAAGAGTTTCGCAGCAATTTGACTGACTTCCCCCGTCTTTTGCCGGCTGATGAAGCTAGCTGCGGGAGAAAGATTACGGAGAGCGAAGTCGACGCGGCTTTGAAGAAGGTCGGCAGAGGCAAATCACCGGGTCTCAATTGTTTGCTCCATGAATTGTACTTGAGGCTATCACAAATCTTTGTCCCGATTTTGACTGTTGTATTCAACAATTGGTTCAGGCAGAGGTCCATCTCCAACTGGTTCACCAGGGGTGTGATCATGCAGTTGAGAAAAGGATATGGGGAAGGTGTTGGAGGCTTAGCAGCCCATGACTATTCTAAACACAGAGTTAATGTTTTTGGCCAAGATCTTGCAAAATCGTTTGCAATTAGTTGCTGAGTCTCAGTTGAGACCAGAGCAGACTTGTGCTGTAAAAGGCCGAACAATCAGAGCAACCTGAATCTGATACGCACTATCAGAAAGGGGATGAAATACGACGTAGAAGCCGAGCAGATCAATTTGGATCAGTCCAAGGCATTTGATAGGGTTGATGATCGTTACCTGGCTTCTTTCCTACAGGCCACTGGATTCGAAAACAACTCCACCGCTGGATTAACCTCCTGTATCAATCCCCCACGGCTGTGTCTCTGGTGAAAGGAAAGTTGTCGGGTATCGTAGCGCTGTCTAGGTCGGTCCGACAGGGAGTGCAGTCCGGCCCTACGTGGAATAGCTGTCCCTGGTGGTGCTCGAGACAGGGTTTCCGCGTACGCCGATGACGTCACTACTGTTGTGTCCTCCAGGAGTGACATCGAGTTGGTACAGAAAGAGCTGGAACGGTATAAACAGGTGACAGGGGCCAAGATTTACTGCAATAAGTCGACCGACTTGCGGTTATGTGCCTGGAAGTGTGTTAACTTCCCAGAAGCCTTAGTCTGGTCGGACTGCCCTGTCCGCTTTCTTGGAGTGTGGTTTGGGCCCGACCTCCATTTGGAGAAAAATTGGTCAGAACTACTGGCAAAGGTCTGCGTGTCGGTCGAGATTTGGTGTCGAAGATAATTGTCCATAAAAGGTTTGGCTAAGCGTGTGCTACATACGTCTTTTCCATTACCCTTTACCGTTTGTCAATACTTCCACTTTGTAAGGATTGTACACAACCTCGATAAACATGTCTGTTACCAACGTCGGTATCATGGAAGTCTGGGAATGCCATACCTGATGGGCCACAAGGTTGCGTCATGGTTGATTTTTCTCAGGCAAGCGATTTTGGAAGATTCATTACTAACGGGGATAGTGAGGGACATGTTAAGTATCCTTACTATCACTCGCACCATCCATAGGCGGTGCCTTAAGTCTCGAGAGCGAACGAGTTTTTTCCACGAATGTCTGGCGGCCTTGTGGGTCATTCCACGTTCCAGCAACCTTTCAAAGCCTAAGAGAGTCTTCTATTGTGGGTTAGTGGAGGGCATCGCGATGGATTCATTCCGTTATGTGCTCCGCTTGTCGGAGTATGAGTTTCACTCGTTCTGGTCTTGGGATCTAGGTACCGATTATCTCTGCAACGCTGTATTTTCGCTCAGATGGCGATTGGCTCGGAATCGGATGCCTCTCAATGACATGGCCTTCATATGGGGCATGGCGTATTTGCCAGATTGTGAACTGCGTCGGCGATTTGACTACTCGTATCGCGCTGCGAGAGCTTGTGCTCATTTATTGTGTATTTCCATGTGACAATGTGTCTCTCCTACTTTCTGGGATGAAGCCTATGGTGTTTATGTCGCTGCTAGCCATTGTCATATGTTTTTCCCTTTTTTTATTTGCCCTTTGTAAATATGTGGTATTGTGGTGTGTGAAGGATTGAGAGATGATGGATGCGTTATTCTGGTGAATGTGCAAATTGTAATGAGTGATAGGGTCGTGAAAGTGTTTAGCTAGATATAGGATATTTCAGTGAGTACCAACCTAGTGCCATAGTTTGCATTTTTAATGTTATCTAAATAAATATTGTCACTGAGTAGTAGCCGTAGAGTGAGTGAATGAGTGAGACAGGACGCTGCGAGAGAATGTACTCTCCATTTCACGTTTATATTTGTACAATGTTTCTCGAGAATATACTAACCAACCATGTTATCTTCTATTACTCTTTGGTCATAACACACACGCACACACACACACACACACACACACACACACACACAACAATATATATATATATATATATATATATATATATATATATATATATATATATATAGTTAGTTATTTATGTTCGTTGCTCAACTATAACTGATTTTAACATTGTTTTGGACGAAAATCTGTTTTAGTGCTAGTGAATTTTAGGAGTATTTGCGTATTAAATTTAGGAAGAATTTGCGGTGATTATTTGGTTGTGAAGGTTGTGTTAAGGGAAATGTTTCACGTCCATAGTTTCTGTGTGGTTTTGTCCATTTTGTTTTTAACTGATATTTCTAAACTAATGTTGATGTTATTTTTTTAATGCATTAATGTAATTATGTGCGAGTAATAACCAACCTTATTATAAGAGATGGTACTTAACCGAAATATAAGTTATTGGTGATTCTATGGGATGATTATATATATATATATATATATATATATATATATATATATATATATATATATATATGTTCAATTTTTCAAAAAGTTATTACGCTACATAGGTTTTTACCATCAGTGGTTGTATCTTTAGCAGATACTTAATAACTGATATTATTGTTTACCGTTATTCTTTTCAAAAACACTCTTGTGACAGTGTTATATATATATATATATATATATATATATATATATATATTTATTTATTTATTTATAAACAGCCTTTTGGATTTTTAAAAGAAATTACTCGCCCCAAAATCATTTTACTCGACCGATCCCTTTTTTCGTAAACATAGCGTGAATCGCTGACTGAAAACAAAAAATGAAACTTTACTTAAAATTACGAACGATATAGAAGGAATTTAATTCTGTTTAAAATAACAACAAAATTTTATCTTTCCTCTGAATAATGCCATGAATATTTTGATGGTAAAACGTTGTATTTACTAAGTTTTGGTCCTTTTAACATCATGATATGCTGTTTTATTTTATTCTGTTTTATTTTTTGTGATATTAAAGTAGAGATAACTAAATTCGTAGTTTCTTTCTTCTGCTTGACTACGACCTCCATCTTAAAGATGATGAAAAATAACAAATCTGATTTTCTCAACGATTTTCAATAAATTTTGTTTTTATTTCTGTTCTGTTTTTCGGTCTGTGTTTGAAAGAATTATGCGTATTCTTTCTTTCTTGCAAATGTTTATTCTTACTTTTCGTAAAGGAGTAAAAAGTATAGGATAATGCTTTTCCAAGATACGTGAACGTCTTGAATCTGTGGGACATTTGGCTTTAATCTGGAAGCATTAATTAAACGAGCATTTACACTGACTGCGACGATGCAAGCCAACATTTCAATAGGGTCATTGTAGGTCATTTTAAGTAACTTGTGATTCTTCAAATTCATACTTTTAGGTTATAAAAGGTATCAGATTTCCTTTTTGTTGAGGATTTCGTATGAGGAACCACACAAATTAATGAACAGGTAAACAGATATGAAGATAGAAAAGTAGGTTATATTGAACGTAATATATAAACTTGAACGCAGGTTAGTAAATCCAGGAATACTATAAGAAAGAAAGAAACATATACAAGCCTTGAAGTGAAGTCGTTTGAAATAGTATATCCCTGTATATTTTTCTAGTTGAGTGGAGCAAAGATCTAGTTTGACTTCTGAAGCGGTTGTCTCTGGGAAGGTTCGGTATCTCTCGTATCGGTTCCTGTACTAATCGATAACTCCCACGGATGTACGATTACTCACAACCGTTGTTCTCCCTATGTACACTCAGTCGAGTCAATTATCATATACAAAGATGAGATCCATCATCACTTTTATTTTTTCTTGACCTTGGGCGAGTGAAGCCATAATCTTTAATCGCCCCATTAAGTTTTTAATCGAGTGAGTCAATTGGGCGGTTGAAATCTTAAAGGCTGTATAAAGTTTTATTACACAAAATATGTTACATTAACTAAGTGGATTCATACCGACATCAAAGTTTCGTGGAAACACCATTATACTCTCTTCATTCAGCAGGACTGGTTTTTATTTTTTGCTGCTAAGTCACAGTTACCTTTCCTATCTATAACGAACATGGAGTTATTTGAAAATTCCTGGGGGTGTTTCCGATTGCTATTCATTAAGTTTATTTTCGTTTTATTTATTTATACATTTATTGTGAATATTTCTGATAAAGTTTCAATGTTTTATTTACTGCACTTAATACACGCGTGAGTGGACGTCCCCGTAATTTGTAAATGACTTCTTTTATTGGGTTGTTCTTTTATTTCTACCGTTTTTCTCTGTTTGACTGCATCATTTCTTTTTTAAGCTGTGGTTGAATGTTATTCTTATGCATATATGTGTTTTTGGAAATTATGCATCTGTGCGTGTATTTTTTTTTTTTTTTGGTGGTTGTAATATCATTTTTTGTTTTTCTTTTCGTGATTGAGTGTTTGTATATTTATGTCTTCGTTTACTTTGGTTTTGCTGTTATGTATTGTTTTCTGGGTAGAAAAGCAGATATGTTTACGAATTCCTACATTTTACCATTATCTCGTTTCTTTTATTTAATATTTTATATTGTTTTTAAAGCTTATTACTTTTAGATTCAGTTCGAGCCAGAATTTACAGTTTTTTTGTTATTGCTGCTATGTGGTGGTGCTCTTTTTAAAATGTTCTATTTGATTTTTGTAGTAATGTTATTTCTTTCTGTCTCCATATATATTTTCCTTGCGTTGTGTTGTTTTTGTATTTTCTGTATTTTGTGATTGTTGAATGTTTTTTAAATGCTGTTTCTATTGCTCCTATATGCATCTTTTCGTTTATGTTGAGTTATTTGTATAGGTAGATTTTGAAATTATGTTTTTATTTTTTGCACATATTTTAAGTGGAGAATTGTCTTTCGCCAGTTAAATTTGTTTGCATTGTATTGTTAGTTTGTGATGATTTCATTAAATACTTTCTTATTTTGTTTGAATACTTTTCTCCATGATTTACATGCAGCTGTCACAGATTTGGGTTTTGGTTTGTTGATGGTTTTTGATAGATTTTGTGCTTCTTTTATGTACCTTGTCCCTTCAGGACGTAGGCGATCATGGCCTTCCACGTCTCACTATTCCTGGTGGCTCTTAGCACACTTTCTCCTGTAACGCTTCTCAGCCCACATTCTGTCATCCACCTGCTCAGGCTTTTTAAATATGTTATTTGCTTCTTCCTCCTTCTCTCTGTCCCTTATCTGGCCTGTTAGTATCAGGTTCTCCAAGCCCTCCTTCCTCATTGCATGTCACAGGAACTTTAATTGTCTCTTCCTAATGCTCAATATTAATTTCCTTTTAGTTACCATCATTTCCAAAACCTAGTCATTTCTCACATGCTCGGTCCACGATTGCCGCAGCATCCTTCTGTAGAACCACATTTCAGTTGCTTCAAGTTTTCCCTTTATCTTTGTTTCAGGTTTTATATATATATATATATATATATATATATATATATATATATATATATATATATATAAGGGTTTTATATGTCTAATGTATAGGTTACATATTTGTTTTTGCTGGTGTTTGAGTGTGTATATATATATATATGTATGTGTTCGTATGTGTGTATATGTATATATGTATCTGTGTAAATGTACATATACGGGAATACGTATGTGTGTATGCAGGTAACTCTGTACGCATTTGCGTGTGTATATGAGTTGTTCAAATATGTTTTTTATAGTACTAAAAGTATACGGTATTACAACTGTACGGCTGACCCGAAAATTTCCCTCCACTAGGGTATTATTATTATTTTTCTTGTATTGTTAACCGAATAATTAGTATAATTTTGATTATATAGTTTGTGTGCTGATTAAAATGAATTGATTAACTATTATATCGTATTTGCTTAATATTTTTAATTTTGTATGAAAAATTCCAATTTCTTATCCTTTCACTAGTAATATGTAAATTTATTTTAAACTTAATAATTAAGTTTAAACAGCTAATTTAAATAGAATAATTAGTTGGTGTGGTGATTAAAACGAATTGATTAACCACTAATTGCTTAATTTTTTTAATTTTTTATGAAAAATTCCAATTTTGTATCCTTTCAGTAGTAAGATGTAAATTTACTTTCAAATAAAAATTAAGTTTAAACACCTAAACTTAAATAGAATAATTAGGTTTTCTTTTAAATTAAAAATTTAAAGCTCTACCTCTCTCTTTATTCTACAGAATATATATTGTTTATTTGTAAACCATTGTTATATATGTTGAGGCTCTCTCTCGCTCTCTTTTTTCTTTCATTATCACTTTCTTACCTAACCCACTTTCTTTACATTTCAAATCCACGAGTGTGCAACCTAAATGTTAGACAAGTGTATCTTCGAGTTTTTGCTGACATTGGCCGCTACGCGTGCATCTGTTTTTTGTCATATGTTGCGTGTCGTCTGTTTTGTGTGTCATCGGGTTTGTGTCATATCTTGCGCGTAGATATGATTGTGTATGAATATGTGTATATGTTCGCCAAACTTATGTAGTTTTCTTAATTTTTATTTTTTTCTTTCAAGGGAACGACCGTTATTTTTATTCGGTTTTTTAGATTCTTGTGAATCTTATTGATGTAGAATCCTTTGTTAAATAAAGACGGAAGCTGACGATGGTTCGCCAGAAATAGGCTAAACCTCCGATTCACCATGAAATAACGTGCCTGTCTTAATCTTTCTTATATATATATATATATATATATATATATATATATATATATATAGGGAGAGAGAGAGAGAGAGAGAGAGAGAGAGAGAGAATGTGAAAAAGAGAGGGAATGATATTTCCATCGGTATTCAGTTTATCTTTGAAAAAACCTGTGAAAATAACTGCATATCATTTCTGTAGTGTCTTTAACATAGCTGTGAAATTGTAGTCACTTTAATCAATTTTACTTTTGTTTATACATCGAGGCCTCGTAATGATCAATATTTGAATGTCATTACCATTTCCGACCAATAATGTTCCTAAATTAAATGACTCTACATTTTCTGACACTTTCAGACGATCTTGTTTGGACAACATTAAAGACTAAATCACTGCAAAATATTAGTGTCTTATTTTTTTTTAATTATAACTAAGTATAAGATATATACAATTGTATTTTTTTAGGATTTCATACCTATTTTGAGACTATTGTTTCCTACAATTTCCAATAACTAATATTATTCAAACATCCGTAAAATATTTCGTAAATGTCGTAACCATTCCGATGTTGCATTTTCGATATTGTTTGGCTATGAGTGTTTTCTAATCAAAACTAAAAGATTATTATCTTTCATTTTTTCAGCCTTGTAGAAAATATCTATATAAACAAATATATGTTTTGTTGGCAACCCTTTTAAAATTATTATTAACGAATCTACTGCTGTTGCATACACATATACGAATTTAATAAGAACTTATCTCCGCTCATTAAAAATTAAAAAAAAAGAATTGTTTTGATGCACAACGAATAAAAAATTTAAAAAATTACATTGTACTGTTAAATGATCGAGATTTTTTTAATTGTAATTATTATGTTTGTTTCATTAAACAGGTTTCATTAAATCTATTATGCCTGCGCAACAGATTCATTTTGTTTTAAGAAATATATGTTCCTAAATTTAAATATATATTTAGTTCATAAAATTGGTGTTCCCATCCAAAGGACAACCAGGGCCAAACATTTGATAAATCACATATATTTTTTTAAAAATCTGGTCCGGTAAAATTAATTGAAGTTTTCTTGTTTATTTTATTATATCTTTTATCTGTTGATCACTTTCAGGTAGATGTTCTGTGAAGTAGCACACATGCTAAATTCTTATAATATTCTGTATTTTCAATAGTATGTTTCTTTTTTCGTATTATTATTGCTCTAATATTAATAAGAAATATACAGAGATAAAACTTATATCAAGTCTACAATAAATTATGAACCGTTTACTATCAGAACAGTTTCATATAAGTGCAGTTTACTATAAAAATAATTTACTATATTAAATTATACATGAAATTATTTACATATACATTATATCACACATAATCCTATGCAGAATAAAAAAACTTGATAACATATAAATTGTGTATTCTCATAAGATAATAATTTAAAACTGTAATAATGTATTCAATTAATTACAAATGTAAAATAATGTGACATTAGAAAATATATAATGTTTTCAGAAAATACAATATCATCCCCATCAACAATGGTTCGTCATCATCATATGTGAGATATTCATCAGCAGCACAGTTGATATTATCATCTTTGGAGATTTAGTCATCATAATCATTGTTGTGTTCATTATCATAATCAGTTTTAAGTTGCGCACTGATTGTGCAATGAAATAACACTCTTCATAAGTATCGATTTGTGTCAATATCTGTTTCTCGGAACGATCTTCCATTTCCCTCTGTAAAATTGTCAGCCTAATCTTCTGCTGTCTTTCCATTTTTCCTTGTGTAAGTTAGTAACTTACTGGATGACAGTTGAAAGATTGTTCGTTCTTAAGAGATGTCTAAAATTTCCTAATACAAATTTATCATTCAATTAAATATTACAATTAAGTATTACAATCGTTAAGAAAATTGGTATGGCAATGTTTATATTTTAATAAGGTTATGCATACGCTTATATGGCTACTTGATAGTGGGTAAATTTCTTTTTTGTTCAGGAAAATATCAGGCACCATTGAGCGGATTCAGAAACGCCGTTTATTAATATCGAACATTTTTTACGATTTAAATTTTATTCTCTCGCTATTTTATTAAAATACGCATTTCATTACCTACTGAACAAAAAGCCTTTGACCCCAGTCATTATGAACACCTTATCTTTTATTAGGCAACTAAGAGTAAATAAATACATCCACCTCTCATATTCATATATAAGAGGTGGATATATTTATTTCAGTGTAATCCGTATTTTAAAACCTTTATGATGATTTCATATTAATTATTGTAGTTGTTCAACCCTTTTTTTTATAATTCTGGGTGTGCTCAATATTTAGTTTAATATGATCGACAAGAAAATAAGGCACTTGGAATGATGTCGTCCCATATTTACCTTAACTTTGCAAAGTAATTGCTACTTTCTTCTGCTTTTATCTTGTTGGATAAGGAGAAGCAATAATCTTAAATGATAGTTGCATATTATGTGTTTTTTTGTCTTTTGTACACAAACAAGATGCTAAAGAAATCGATCAAGGTACATTAAATATAGGAGAAAAATTTGCGGCCAACTGATATTTTCAGAAAGCCGAGAAATAAAAATATATTTTAGAACGTATGTAGGAAAATCCTGAGAAGATGAAGCGATAATAACAGATAAATTACAGTTATTAAGTGAAAAAAGCGAGCGCATCCATGAAAGGTTTCCTCTAACATTTGGTGGAAACGTTTTCTAGACATAAGTTAATAATTTAGATTTTTATAAAAAGCATTATATAACGTTGTATGTAATATTTAAGGAAATACGTCATATTGTCCATGGGTTTTACACTTAATAAAATATTATATAAGAAAGTTGCTTATAAAATAAACATAGTACCATTTCTATGTTCACAGAAAATGTGTCTGTGATGTATATTTGAAAATAACTAAAAGCTAAGGTTAAAAATAAGTGAACCTTCCTCATAACGAGTAATGTATCTTGCTCATATGATTTGGGAGTTGTTTTTTTATTATTTTTAATAATTGTGATGAAAATAATAATAATAATAATAATAATAATAATAATAATAATAATAATAATAATAATAATAATGCATTCCCAATAGCAGCATCAAAACAAATTGAACACTAATGTAAAATTTATAAAAAAACAGTCTCACAGTCAAAAAGATCTATCTTGAAAAAAAAAAAAGAAAATATATCGAACAACTCAGAAGTGAATTATCGGTACTAGATAAATTGGCAAGTAGAATAAATTTATTAACTTCAAAAGTCGAAAAATGTACAATATTATAAATGAAAATAAAATCCTTTCCACTAACATACGATAAAGCAAACTATACAAGCAAACAATACAACAGAAGGCTCAAAGAAAACGACCAAGATTCTTACAGACAGAACAAGGTCTTTCAGACTAATTGAAATATATTTTACACGGAAATAGGTAATAAAAGAAACGAAGTGTCAGTCGCCCCTATCAAAATGGAACCGGTTATATAGTTCTTGGACAAAATATAGACTTGGCATAAAAAACATTACAAAGAAGCTGATGAGAGTGCGCATGAGAAAGAAACAATCCAAAATAAATCAGAACAAATATGGGGTGAATTTACAGAAGAGAATGTTGAATGTGCACGCAAAAATGTATATAACTGAAAATATCCAGCAACAGATAAAATACCTAATTTTTGGCTATATTATTTAAATACACCACACAAAAATCTAGTCAAATTTCTTCAAGGAATAGGTACAGGTGGCACTAAAATTCCGGCGTGGATGATAAAAGTTGTTACCATTCTTTTAGGGCAGAAGATGGGCACAAGATGTATCCCGCAGTAGGTTGCCATTGAATTCTGCAGTAGACTGGTTGCCGATCAAGGTTATGGAACGCAATCTGTCCTATTATTTAACCCATAACTGGAAGGAACTGACGGTTTAATACCTTTCCCAATGGTATTTGTACGTAAGTGAATGCAAGGAATCCAATTGAAATCCGAAATCGTCTCCCCGATTTGTCATTCCAAGTCGATATCCATTGCACCACAAAGCACATCCTAAATGACATATTACCGCTTGAAATAAATTGTACTAACGTGGCTGTTACAGATGTAAAAAAATATTAATATGATGATCATGGAAAAATGCTCTAATGCAAAAAAAAAAATAATAATATTGCCAGCATAGATTATTGTAAATCATTCGATAGTGTACCACATTTCTGGCTCTTAAAGTTTATAAGTGTGTAAAAGATATCATCTGTTGTCATCAATTTCATCAAACAATATATGTCGCTGTGGAAAATAACACTTTACATCAAGCATATAAATGTATCATATAAGTCTGGTGAAATAAACACCAACAGAGGAATATTTCAAGGTGACACTTTCTCTCCCTTACCCTTTTGCTTATCACTAATAGCTTTAACTAGCAAACATAACAAGACAGAATGTGGTCATAAAATAGCCCAAGTGTAAATTAAACCTCATTTTACATGAGGTTTAATTACATTTGAGATATACAAAAATTGTCTTATTAAGTACAACCCACACACTAAGGAAAACTTTATCTATGTAATGCTAGGGATGATAGGGAAGATAGAAAAACATGACATGGAGCCATAACAACACGCCACGACCAGCCTTAGGTCTCCCCGCAGACTTGGTTGGTAGTGTGACCAAAGCAGAAATCGAAATATGATGAGAAATGACATAATAATAATAATGTCTGTTGCTGTGTAGGCATAACAATTCAGGGAGAAGGCAGATAGTATAAAACCTGAGGACAAATCCGGAGCAGGAAAGCCTAAGTTAGCTAGATGTAATGTAGAACATCGTTCTGGTAACTCTTACATTACTGTCACTATAAATAATAATAATAATAATAATAATAATAATAATAATAATAATAATAATAATAATAATTAAAACTCTCCATGGTCTATATGTAGCGGAGTGATATTGAGCATGGAGGAAATGTCTTTCATGAGCTCTTTAGTTTTGGTCGACCGTCCTCCTAGAATGATATCTTAAAACAGATTACCCCTTTATGGTTAATAATAAAACGCCAAAAATTGCAAATTTCTAACTTTCTTTTAAAAACCTATACGGGAATTCTCACCATTCGAGTTAAAAGAAGCACGTCTTTCAGAGAGAAATCTGCCTGGGCTAGAGAATGTCATCAATAATCTTTAACAAAAAATGAGATATAAAGTCCCTAACACCGGATTAATTCTAACTATACAGCTAATGACTTAATGACAAATATAAAGAAAGCAAACGATATCGATTCATGAAGTTTATTAACAAGATACGTCTTTTGTACTACACCCTACAAATCTCAAAGAACATCATGTAAGACATCAAATATGTAGAAATATACTCAGAAGAATAATAAAGCCCTATCTCGAAAAAATAAGCTAGCCAATATCCCCAGAAAAATCATGCGAAATAAAAGACTCTCAAGTACAGAAATATATAAGACTTTCCACCATGAACTGAGGTTCAAATGCGTGACGTTGACATTACCCCCTCGCTGGTCTCTATAATAATTTCAAAAAACATTTTCTCCATAAGGTGAGCGGTTGTAACCGAATCCCAATCAAAGTTCTGAGGAAATGTGCCCTGAAATCTCATCGGTATTGCTCTTAATTTTATCATTATTATATAATTTTCATATTTTTAGTTCTACTATGGTCACATTACCAACCATGTCTGCAGCAAGAGCTAAGGTAGATATTGTGGTGTTGTTATGGCTGCATTTCATTTGATTTCTACCACCCGTAACATCACTAGCATTATATGGAAAGAGTTCTTCCTATTGTGTGTGCTGTATTATCAAAATAAATTGTTGTTTAGCTATGATTTCTAGGGATATTTTCTATATGTTGTTTTGATCATTTTCTTCGTTCCAAGCGTTCATACTATCACTACTATTATTCTTGTTTACAATTTTCACTTTTTTGTCTATTTTAATTTCCTGGAATTTATAGTTTGATAGTTTCTCAAATTTCTTGGTTGATAACCTACAATCCTATGGATAAGCCATATGAACGTGTAGGACAGTTTTATTTTTGGTTTTTGACAATAATGTTCAGATCATTTGCATCAATTTTACTGTCTGTGTAGATGATGGAATCTCATAGAATGGGAACGTCTCTATTTTTGTAACTGTTGCAGTGTAATGTTCATACCAGTGTTCTTTCTTACGTATATTCCAATATGTTTTCACATGTATTAGTGTAAATATTGACCCACTATATAATGACAACTTTGATATTAATTGTGGGTAAGTACAAAACATCCTGAGATTAGATGGTCTATGTGCTCCTCGTATTTGTCTCAGAAACAACATTTCGGATCCACATTTTATGTAGGATATTTAACTGAAAGTTTGTAATGAAAAGACATTGGTCTTACTCTGCAAGAATAAAGCCTTCAGTTTCAGACAGTAATCCATAACTCGTAATCTTCGATGAGTATTAAGTCTATCAACCTCGGGTTTATGAGCGCGTCCTGGAGATTGCTAATTCAGATGTTTGTCTTGGCAAAGTCTTTTCATCTTTTCCAGAGCTTATTCTATGGCTTTTTAACGATATTTTTGTTGCAACATTTCATTTTTGAGTTCGTAACTCAACAGGTGTTTTTTCGATCTGGTGTCATGTCCCGGCTTTTTCATACTTAAATGGATATTGGTGCAATTTCATGTTTATAGGATTGGTTTTATTTGGGATTGGTTGGTTTTCTTTTTATCGTACAGTTGTTTGATTTCTTTTTATTGCTTTTAAATTACGTGTGAATGGGTTTCCGCTTAATTGCTGTATATTGAATACATGTTCGATTGTTATTTGATGGTTTGTTCTTGAAATATATGTTGACTCTTTTTGTATTAACCACTTTTTATTGACTTTATCGTTTTACCGTGTCGGTACATTTCATGCTGAAAATAATTATTTTGATCGTCGTTGAATGCTTGTATTATTGTGTGCATTTGTGTTTGTGATCTTTATGAGGGATATTTTCCGTTTGGTGGTTCTTTTGTTATTAGTTTTTTTTTTGTCGTGATTGTGTATTTGTATATTCTTATTTAAACATATATATATATGTATATATATGTATTGTAATTTTTTATTACAATGTTTTATAAAAGCATAATATCACTACACAAAAAGTTTAATGTTTCTGAACAAAACTCTTCCTCTTCAGATGATATGTTAATATAAATGGTGAAAATTATTTATTTTTGAAAATATAAGATGGATTCATGGTTATTTAGAAAAATAGAGAGTGCTAATTGGAAAAGATTCTTTAGGCATGTCAAAATTGTTCAATCAAAATTGAGAGTTATGTAGCCATTATATATTTAATATTTGGGTTTTGAAAGTGTGCAGAATGGCTTTGATCTAGACATTCTACTTTTTTATTTTGTCTGTGTAAGCTACATAGTGAGTAAAGGGAATAAAATGTTTACGTCAGAATTAGGATTAAATAATTGTGGTATACTTAGTTATATTAATTATATTAAGTATTATGTTGGTCATGTATGTTATCAAAATATTTATTTTTGTTAAAATATAATTTATAAATGAAACATTGTAATTAATTAAATTTGAAAGAAATTTATTTTTCTGAACAAATACACACATATTAAATTGAAGCGTCTTCATGTTAAAACCCAAATGAAATCTTAATAATCTTAATTGCAAATCATGAAAGATGAAATGTGATCCAGTCAGTGGTCTCAATGCAAAAATAAATATTCATTTAGAGAGCCAATATGTACTTTATAACATGTAAAAATTCCAAAATGTATGATTGTACGATCATTTCTACATCTTTTCTTTTCAATTCGCTACACTTTTCCATTTCTCTTTGCAAACCTACCTCTAGTTTCTTCACACACACACACACACACAAATACTCAAACAATTTTTTAAATTTTCCATAATATTAAACATGGCCGATGAAGCCATTTCGAATCGCAGAAATGCTCATACGATCATCACTTTTGAATTTTTTATATGTCAATATATATAAATGTAAGTATACAGATGAGCTGTGATATAGCGAAACAGATCTATCTGCGGATGACTATATATATATGTATTTATATATATATATATATATATATATATATATATATATGTATATATATATGTGTGTGTGTGTGTGTGTGTGTGTGTGTGTGTGTGTGTGTGTGTGTGTGTGTGTGTGTGTTTCTTTCTGTGTATGTGTGTGTGGTGTGTGTTACTTTGTGTGTGTTTGGTGTGTGTTTGAGTGAGTGAGTGTGTGAGCGTGTGTGTTCCTCTGTGTGTGTGTGTGTGTGTGTGTGTGTGTGTGTGTGTGTGTGTGTGTGTGCGCGCGCGCGCGCGCGGTGTGTGTTACTTTGTGTGTGTTTGGTGTGTGTTTAAGTGAGTGAGTGTGTGAGCGTGTGTGTGCCTCTGTGTGTGTGTGCATGTGTGTGTGTGTGTTTTGAAAACCCAAATGACCTAAAGATATAGATATTACCACAATGTCTTTACGAATCATTGATTTCACCACGACAGAAATAACACCACTAATCTAAGTAAGAAATTTCCCCACGACAGAAATAACACCACTAATCTAAGTGAGAAATTTCCCCACATTAATGTGGAGAACACTGAATTCAAATCCGGCGCCAAGATTCCTAAAACAGCCCGATGTCATATTCAATTGCGTTCTAGCAATCTCCATAGAATCACAGTGGCGTGGAGAATGGAAAGTTGTGGCATGTGATTTCCGCCGATCTCTAATAAAATGACAGGTCATTATTCTTTGGGAACAAATGAAGGATAACTCGAGACCAACAAATGCCATGCTATACCTGCAAATAATAAACAAATTCGTCAATGATATAATTACAATACATCAATCATTATCCCCAGGATTCCCAGGCATCTAGATAGAATAAATGCTAATGATTATAGAGAATTAGAAAAAATGAGGGTACAGAGTGCATGTAAGCAATCAGTAAGTTTGACGCTGCTTGATCTTTAATATCCTCGGCTCTCAAATGTAGTTACAATAATATGTAACATATACCAAGTGTAATGTGACATATTTTGGCTTAGATGGTGTATATTCT
The DNA here is from genome assembly GCA_037127315.1 of Ascarosepion bandense. Classification (NCBI taxonomy): domain Eukaryota; kingdom Metazoa; phylum Mollusca; class Cephalopoda; order Sepiida; family Sepiidae; genus Ascarosepion; species Ascarosepion bandense. The sequence continues at coordinate 311,230 of JBBBDQ010000190.1, forward strand.
AGTGAAGCACATTTATACATAGTGATACGAAATGTCATCATCTACCTAATACACCATATATTTAACAGCCTATCTAAGAATAAATGAAATATTACCTGGGGGTATGTGTTTCGGTTTGGGGTATATTTTTACTTGAGAATGCAGTTAGTGTTTTAAACTCTGATTCGATTTTTATTCAACAATATGATATCCTTCAGCTAGACACAGAAATTAATATATGAAATGGCACATTCTTTATATCAGTGCATCATGAGCACACACTGACAGTCCGACAGACAGACAGACAGACAGACAGACAGACAGACAGACAGACAGACAGACAGAGATAGAGAGATAGAGAGAGAGAAAATAGATAACAAGATAATTCTATCAACTAGATGGATACGCACAAGAATTTGCATCAAGTAAGTACATGAGATTATTGCTGTCGAATAGGTACGCAATCAGTAAGTCAGTTCTTTAATATAAAAAAAATAGTTATTATATAAAACCACATTTTATTTTCAAAACAATCTCCTTCTTTCACAAATCACTTAAGAAAAGTTTCTAAAAATTAGAAACAGAAGATTATTAAATGAAACAAAATGCATCGAAATCCTTCGAAAAAAGATTGTCAGGTTCCGGATTTACCTTTATAAAGAAAATAAAAAAACAAAGTCTTGTGTGTTTTTATAGATAAAAAGTAAACAAAATATAGTTTTTTAAGGAAAGAAATAAGGCTAAAATCTTTGTTTTTATTTAATAAAATCTTCTGAAACTTTATCAAACTCTCTGCATCTCTCTCTCTCTCACATACACACACATACACGCACACGCACACGCCCATACAGACAGTTATACACATTTGCACACAAATTTATAAATGTGTTTTTCCGTGTACATTTCTGCATAAAAATCGATACCGTTTATGTGTATAATATTTGTCTATTTTTATATTGCATACACACACATACCACATATTTCTTCGAACTATCATTGAAAATAAATGTATAGCTACGTGCTCAAGACATTACCATATATACAGACAAAGCACAGACAGAAACACATATGTGCGTGTGTGTGTCCCTCTGTACGTCAGAATGTGTGTGTATTGATATTTCCAAGACTATATGCACTTTTGTCATTTGCAAATTTCACATGCGTTTTAGAATGCACGTGTTCAACGTATTTATAACATCTTGTTTGAATCAGACGCATATGTTGATATATTTATTGATACATTTCTTCTCTAATATAAATGAGCATTCTTTGGCAGTTTTTCCCCATTTAATTTAGCTTTTAAGTAAAATATGGATACATAATGTTTACGATATATTTGCATTACCTTTTAAAGATTCAGTTCGATTACCAGTTTTTAATGGAAACATAATCATGTTCAGTCAGTCGTGCATACTGGTGTAAACAGCGAAATTAAAAAAATATATTTTTGTCAAAGCGTCATTCCAATTTGAAACATTCTCTTACATGTTTCTTGATAGCAATGGGTTCGTGTTAATATAGGTTCAGTATGAGAATGAGAAGTTCTGCATCACAAATTGAATTTGAATAAATGGGATCATCTTATTTTATTGGTATCAGCCACATGCACGGCAGTAATGCTATTAAGACACAAGGAGTTTCAATGTGTAGAAGAATTTGAAAAAGATACAATAATGAGCTGAAAGAGGGTAATAAGCTGGACACTGGTTATCAATTGACATTGCACTTAAAATATTGTAGATTAAATCTGGCTGAAAAGCATTGTGCTGGATGCGTGTTCCATAAGCAAAAGTGTGGAAGAAGATATTGTTAGTATAGAATTTACGGCTACATCTCTCAACTGTGAAATGATGAAATCTCGATTGTCGTTTAGTTACCATAGAAAAAAAGCTCATCCGATCCATTAACATAAAAAGTTATAGACAGACCACCGACGTAAAATGTCGGAAATAAATTGTGGCCAGAAATGAAACGATGGATGTATCTGTCAAGATTCGAATATTGGATCTTAAATGGTGGCCAAATGTCTAATACTATGGGGGACATCGTGCAATCAACAGACGAGGAAGTGAAACAGCTTGGTGAAAATATTCCTAGTGATCAAAGTAATGCGGCTGTGTGCAGAGTTTATGGACACCCGGAAAACATGGGTGATTTTCCATGTGATATCCGATGACATTTCCAAAGACTGATTAGGGACCTTCTTTTTTAATTACAATCAAGTCATAAATGTCTCCCCAATAATCAGTAAAGCTGGCATTGCCACCGGAAACTGTACTTCTTGTGATAATGTCCCTCAATGTCTTTCTAGGTATCCCCGGTCTGCTGAACTGCCAGAACAAAAAGATACTTATCATTTTGGAGTGACGTATTGTTGTTGTCCCTGGTTCAATTGTTGTTCCTGGGTCGCTGCAGGGCACATGTCCAAGGTGTGCTACGTCAAAATTTCAAAACTTTTTTTTACGGCAAACAGAAGTATTTAAGAAGCCCAGCAGGGACCCGATGGCCTCGTTGATAGGTAAGATGTTGGGACAGGTAACTGGTTGTGATCGGACGGAGCAGGGTCAACAGAAGTTAGAAAGACAGGGGCACTTAGAAAAAGAGGCATGGAACAGCAACCATGAACAGAAGCTTTTGCCTCCAAATCGCAAAAAGCAGCAACAGGAAAAACCAGCAACAAATAGATGTAGAGACCGGATAGAAGATAATGAACAAAAAGCGGGATAAAAGAGAATGAACAAAATACAAATAAAGGCCAGGGCGGAACAAGTTATGCGTCGTGTCCCTGCTTCAACTGTGCGAAAAGATGAAGTTAATAAAATAATGATCCATTCCACTTCTCCCGCTAAGTCTCCGTCATCAATCCCCCAACGAATACATCCCAAACTCAGAAAAAAGTTTTTTCCCAAAGGGGATGATATTTATGCTATTGATTGGCAAGTGCTTGAGAGGGAACTTTTCTCGCAGAGAAAAGCCTTACTTAGACCGCTGTTCAAGTTGACATCCGTCAATGAAACATTGACGGAAGACATTTACCATTTTGCAAATGCGCTGGGGGTAATATTGTAAAAATCCCAGGAAAACGTGGGAATGTACTTTCACAGCAAAATATATTTTCCAAAATTCCTCATGGCACAAATAAAGCCTCAGATCTGAAGAGATATTCTTATTATTGTAAAGTGAGGGTTCCAGTGATACTTCCTCCCTCACTATATACAGCACTAAAACTAAACTTCCCTCTAGATTTTGGTGGCATCGTCAACGACGGACGGATTATGCCTATGTTTATCATTGGTAGCCTAGCATAGTCTGTCTTAATCCTGCCTGCTGCAGATTTTCGGCCTAGGGGGATTCTGAGCAATGTATATCATGTTAGCATGTTTGAATACGAAGGGCTTTAGGGATTCAGAGTAAAGCGACCCGTCTGCTTCGTGATCACTTGTTCTTCGGGATAGATGAGGTTTCGACCGAAAAAACACAATTTGTTGACAAGGTTGTTGCAAGTGTCCTGTGTAGCGACTTTTGGTCCATTGAACATACTGGAACCAACTGGCCAGAACTGTTTCCTTGCTGGTTAAACGTACTCAGGTAACGATAGTGGACCTTGTCAATGTCAATTGTTTGATCGTGGCTGATATTGCCGTGAAGATTGGTTCGTTCTGTTAATTTACGGTGTACGTGCCTAACGACCGGGAGTAGCTTGTCTCATTTGTCCACTATTTAAGGCTGTTACTGGTAGATTCTTCAGGCCTAATTTTAATGGAGAAACTGGTTGCCATTCGGGACCCCATGTTTGATAGATGGCGGGGAGATAGCCCTTGGTCGGTGGTTAGTAGCTTGATTAATCTTATCAGCGTGTTTGGTTTCATCGACCGATACCGGTTCGAACATTTAAAGATTGAGATATAGACGTGGCCCAAAAATGGTCGTTGACCCAGGTACCCAGCTACCTTGATAGAATGTTAGAGAAGTGTCGATCTAAATTTGTTAGATTGTTAGATATTTCACAGGTTACACTATTCGGACCACTGACTCCTCTGTGGCCGGATGGCGATAGATGCTAGGGCTAGAGTGGCTACACAATGGAAGTTCAATCTGTCATAACTAAAAACGAAAGATGTCCAGAAAGCGCTAATTAGATTAGTGATGCGAAAATTAGTTGGAGTGATTATCGAGAATAGATACTGGGATAGTCTTAAGTATAATATTAGAAATGTTGCCACTAAATATAGCCAACGGCACGCCATCGATATGTCTCCGAAATAAAGACTCAACGATAATTTTCCTTTGACAGCTTCTGGTTATATTCCCTAGAGAGAGTTATACCTATTTAAGGCCAGGGGTTTAGGCATACGTTAAACAGGATGCCTGATGAAGCCGTCAAAATGTGCGCTGAACTGAGCATAGCAGAAATCCATCCACTTTCTGATGATGACAATTCAGTAGCCGATACCCCAGCAGATCGTATACTGATGTCAGTTTATTTAAATAATTTCAGGAGAATTCTGAGAGCCGGTTTACCAAGAATCTTGTCTCCTTGCTGACGTCTCGCAGCTATCTGTCATATTTTCCACGGTGTCAGTCTGTAGCTGCAAATTTTAAATCCTAGAGTACTAAATACAATTAGAATTAATTAAGGACAACAGAGGCAGGTCTCCGGGGCTGTGAGAATTACTTGAGGCAGTCGCACATCTTTGTGCCGATTTAACTGGTTCCAGCTGCTAAAAAGGGAAAGAATGAAGGGAGCTTCTTAAACGATTACAGTCATATAACTCTGCACTCAGTTGCCGAAATGTTTTTGGAACTGAACAGACTTGTGATGTGAACAGCTGAACAATACACTGCAACCTTCATCTGATCTGCACAGTCCGAGAGGGTGTAAAAATCGACGAACAATTCGAGGTGATCATTTTGCATCAGTCTAAGGTGTTTTATAGGATCAACCATCAGCATCTGGCTGCTGTCCCGCAGGCCAGTGAATTCCCACCTGATTTTTTCTTGTTGATTAGCATCCTTTATCGCTCCCCTAGTTCTGTGGTACAGATGAAAGGAAGCCGCTCTAGCATTTGTACGCTATCCCAGTCGGTTCGTCTGGGTTATCTGCTGTCGCCCTTACTTTATGCCTTGGCGTTGAAGCCTTTCCTTTACTGGCTGACGAATAGGGCGTGATTGCAGACCTGCATGGAATTGCTATTCTTCATGAAGCTCGAGCCTGGGTTATCACGTACGCTGATGCTTAATTCATTATTTTGTTGTGCAGCAGCGACATTGAGGAGGTAAATAATTGTTTGAGCAGAACGGGAAGGTTGCTGGTGCCATGATTAACTGCAACAAGTATTCCAGCATTCGGTTAAGTGCTAGGAAAAGAATTTCTCCTTAGAGACCTATTGGTAATGACTGTTAGTCCCGTCCGTATTTTTGGAGTGTAGTTAGGGCCTTATCTTCTGCTAGAGAAGAATTGGTTGGAAGTGCAGGCAAAAGTAAGTGCGGATTATTGGACTTGGCTATGTAGGAGATTTTCTTTTTAAGGATGACGTTTTAAACCTGACAAAAATCGCTTAAATGCATAAAGAATTTCAACAGACTTTCGATAAATTTCTAGGAATTGTTCAACAAGCAAAATATGAAAGGTTTACTCTCTAAAATCAGAGGAAAACACCTGGCTTATAGTATGAGAATTATAATGTCTTGGATTTAGAGCGTCTTATAGTGATCTAAATATATTTAATTAAACGAATATAGGTTTTTGCCGTCTTCTATGCATATTTTTGTCAAAACATCACAATTCACAAACTTCTAATCCACACCATGTCCAGATATGAGTTTTTATTTCTAGTTCTACAATATTCGCGCAACGTGAATTGATTTAAGACTAATGAAAAGATTAAAGATAATGCAACATTCAGTTGAAAATAATCTTTGATGAAATATAATCATCAAAAGATTTCGTGTGCATTTTATAGTCAAATATTCTGACCTTAGAAAAAAGTTTTTAAATAGAAATAGAGAAATGTGAAACAAAAACATCTTGATCAAGTCAAAAACGCATTGATCAAAGACCACTAATGTTGCATTACAACGACAAATTACCTACCAGAATCAAGACAAATGCAGCACGCGCTTCGGTGTAATATTTGAACAGCAACAACCAAATAAGTTTGGAATCCAATATATTTTCCAAACAAAAATATCACACTCAGAGAATATCATTATTATCAATTTAAACAAAAATTCCTGAAAATATCTTGAGCATATACAATGATCCACCTCTATTTTCTAGGAAGTGTCTTCCAAATAATGACCGATCACAATGCCGTAGGGAAAGTTTCACCATCATCGTCAATACCACCCACAGTAACAGTTGAAAGTTGGTTGTTATGCCTACAGCACTTCACATATTAAGTGGGCAACATGTGTGGTAAGAGCAGAAGAGCTTGTCTCTTGAGCCGACTGCCAATTATTGATTAAGAGAATGTCGTAGACGAAGAAACTACAGACTACATTTATAGTAACATCAAGGACTCTCAACCTCAGGCATTATCTCCTTGAGTAGTGGAAGAAGATTCGAAATATGACACTATTACTTATAAAATTCATAAAGCAGTATTAGTGAATGACGGAATATGTTCACTGCTACTGTTTTTCAAGCAGTCAAAGATGCCATTTGAACGGTTAAACAGATGGTTATGCCTGGAAAAACAATGCACTTAATAGACATTTTAAAAGAACAGCAAATTAAATTAACATATAAAATATATCAATGGAGAGTGAGTAGTAAAATTGTCTTAGATCCAAAATATGGTAGCCAGAGATAGAAAGATGTCTGACAAAGAAAGTGAATGAAAGCTATCTATGTCAGGTAGTAGGGAAAATTCCTCAGCAGAAGAATTATTCAGAACATAAATAAGGGGTATTTTATGTGTGTCTGAAGGACATTATCGCCTTATTATCATTGAATATTACTCGAGACGGTTAGAAACAGGTAACAGGTAAAGTGTAATATAAAATGTGCAATAAATGCACTAGTATTATCATTCAAGAAACATGGAATATCACAAATAAAGGATTAATATTAATGGACAACATTTTTGATCCATGGAATTTTAAGCATTCCTTAATCTTCATTGTATTTTGTACGTTACACGTATACCATATTGGCCTCAATCCAATACAAAAACACATGTGTAAAATTGGACAACCCTCAAAGCAATCAATGACAAAGGTAAAAGAAAGAAGATCAGATCGTGGAATAAAAAAAATGTTTCAGTAATGCACTATGTTTCATAGAGTAATAGGATTTTCTCCCACTAATGAATCGTGAACTCTTGTGATAATTCACAAGTTCTTTAGCAGCATTCAATGTTTTCATAATTAGAGACTCATAGTAAGTAGATGCTGTTCACAAATTAAAACAAAATATACTTGCTGATCTACCCCCCCCCCCAAAAAAAAAGGAAGATTAAGCATAAAATATCATTTTATTCAGCAACTTGCATAGAATCAATTAAACGGAAGATACATATGCGATGCAGCCTTAAAACATCACGGAAAACGAAACAATAATGTTACTCTACAACAAATTAAACATCAAGACAAATGGAGAAAGTCAGCTCATGGAAAAAGTTCCATGCTGATAAAACTTATAGTACGATTACCCCAGTACACAAGACTGTGAACATTTTAACAGAACTGTCTAACATGAAAATTCTCCTACAGGAAAAACTTCCATCAATGCCCATCGACATCGACTTCAAACATGGAAACTTTAAAAAAGATCTAGAATAAGTTCATACCCCTATGGCAGAAAGATTTAATTGTATCTGATGAGACTTTCAGACGTGTTAATGTCTGACACTCAAGAAAATGGGGTCAGAAAACTCTCGTAAAAAAAGAGAAGGCAGAACACTACTAGCAACATGGCAGATTCAACTGCACACCGAATATGCAAATCAAACAAATATATTTATAAAAAAATCTGTATACATCAAAAGTAATTTCAACATATTATTAATTTAGAAATATATACAAATATTTAATAATCATCCTTAGATGAGAGAAAGGCTCTAGTGTTACATCGAAAACAAATGCATACATCAGGATCATAAACATCATGTTAGAAATCTTGTCCAATTTCATAACCCTGAAAAAGGCTTTCATAGATGTTGTTTCCCCAGTCAACAACAAAACAAATAAAATGACTTCCATATTCAATTGAGATTTGTTAAGCAATATTTTACGTACATGATCCGGTAAGAATATTGCGTATTTTATATATATGTATATATTTTAACTTCACGCATGCGCTTTGATTGTTTACATTATCCATTGTCACCGTCTGTGAAAAAGCGAGTGCTATGACTCAAAACACTGCGCCAAAACGGCATGATATTCCTCAGGGCATTCGTATCGGAAGCTCCAATACGAACATTTCAATGTTTTTATTACCAGTTCTAGGATAGAGTATGAAAAGTGTTGGGTGATGTATCAGCTCAGCATCATGGTGTATCTGTTTGCATTTATGTTCAAATCTGGCCTCATACTCAACACGGAGGACTACAGCAATATCATGAGACGGTTGGCCTGATATCAACTGGGTGGTTGCTCGGAGACCTCATGTTTGGTAACAGTACTCTGAAAAATTTCATACCAGCAAGAAGACATATTCATGGCAGTCCGACAATGTCTTCGACCACATCAGGACCGACATCCGATCACCTACCTTTCCAGACTGCCAACAACTTGATTAATACGTGTGGGGTTTACTTGAGCGAGAGATCAACAAAACTCCTTATAACACCAAATATGAAGTGAAAACAAGAATTATGACAACATTTATTAACATAATCCGGGAGAGAGTCTCAAGAGATTCCGAAGTCGTGTGGAGGCCCTGATTGAAGTCAAACGCGATTATATTGTGTACATTTACGCTTTAGTATTTCGAAATATTTTTGTGCAATTTTGATAAATCCATCAGTTAAAATTGATATCAGTATTATTTTAATTTTTGCGTAACTTGACCGCAATTTATCCATCACACACGGTATAATCATTCATTATTCTGTTAGAGCTGGTTCTCTTGAAAGGAATAAGTATGTTCATGCTCCGTTCATCTTTCTCAACCATTCTATCAAGTATCTTAAATGTTTGTGGCAATGTTTATGTATTTCTAATATGTCATTCGTGCCTAATGCGTATCACGACCATCAATTTTGATATTGATCTATAAATGATTCACTATGATCACAGCTAATCCACATCATTTTTCACCTGATTATTTTATGAAAGTTCAAAGCTCTATCACAATGGCTGAAGATTGTTTACATGATCATGGTGTACAATTTCATTTCCACTTTCAAGCGTAAATCTAAGTTCCCATTATTTGAGAACACAAATGCTTTGCTCTCGCGCTCTCTTTTCTATTTTTTCTCACACTCTCACTCTTTCTTTTTTCTCTTTCTTTTTTCTCTCTCTCCCTATATATATATATATATATATAAGTGAATAAAAAATAGAAAGAGAGAACTGTTACTTTATAAAACAAATTCACAAATTCTACTACCTTGGTCTCAACAATTCCAGGGTAAATCAAAATCTATCCAAAGGAGCACATAATCTACTCCCCTCATCCTCACATTCAATTCATAGTACACTTACCCTATATATTTAGTGGCCCTTTTGCTTTGAATAGAGTAAACAAACAATTATATATATATATATATATATATATATATGTGTGTGTGTGTGTGTGTGTGTGTGTGTGTGTGTGTAGGGGGGTGTAAATTTTTTAGCTGTTCCCGAAAATTCCGAAGCTGGCTACGATTCGATATCCATGGAATATGTGCAATAATCAGGCAATCCCAATATTTGATTAACCAACTCATGAACATTTAAACACTACGAAGAATGTAAAATGGTAGAAACACATGGGTGTTAGTATCATACAATCTTAAATGAGAGCAATAGCCAAATTTGTTAAAAATGTTAAAATGGCCAAGAAGATCTCAGCACCAATATATATATATATATATATATATATAATAAAACGATGTAATTTATAAAGCAGTTGTTTCGTTCACAAAATTGACTAGAAGTTTTGATTTACAGACATAACCTACTTAAAAGATTAGCTCCGATAAATTGTTAACATCTATGGCTATCAAACGACTATATATTGGTGCCGCTCTATTCCTCTGGATGATCAGTGGTCGGCAGCTGATAACTCATCCGATCTAGCACTAATTATTCGCTGAGAGAAATAATGTCTGTTTTCGTTGAATGCCAGAAAATCCAGTTAAACCAGTCACGAAGACGGATGTTTACTCAGGATCGATAAATATCTTGAGAGAATATTGAAGTAGAGTTAAAATGCAGCCTTCGAGGGGAATTTGTGTAAAGATTGTCACATATGCTCACGTGTCAACTTGAGACGAGGCCACCTGATAAAGCTGCAAGAAACTAGATACTATAGCAACTCGTGTTGTTACCTTTCCGACAGCCGTTCGTTTTTTGTTATATTAGACTGCCCCTAAAACGAAGAAAGTTCTTCACCTATTATTTAATTCTTATGAAGACTTATCTTGCTGTTTACAGCACGGCTTTTATATATTTGCCTTGGAAGCAAAGTTGACATGGCCTCTACAGAGTAGGTGTTTTGGTTCTCATAGAAGGGTTTGTGTGAATAATAATATGGCGCATTGTCAAGAAGGAAGCAACTATTTCACTCCATCTGGAGTTACGGAATTTTTACTTTTGATTAAGTACATTTTTAGAAGTGGAATTGTAATTTATCCTGTGCACCTAACTTAGATAATGAAAGTCTTCGTGCGGCGTAGGCATCTGGAATGATAGTAAATGGTAACGGTTGCTAGGTGATTGGCAACCCTCATAATTGAATGTGTAAGTTTTCTTACAAGAATATCTTATAATGCATGAAGTATTGATTTTGAGAAAGAGTACATACAAAAAAAAGCCAATTGATTTCCAATGCAAGATAACTTTGATTAAAACATTATTAGAAAATGGAAAGTTTAAAACCAGAGTTCATGTTGTTAGAAATAAATTGCAGACACAATAAATTTTTCATAAATTCAGTAGGAAATATGCTGTTGGTGTAGAATAACTGTGACGTGTTCAGTGCACTTTTAGCTTCATTGTGAAACGTTCATATCAGCAGTTCAAAAGAGGAAAACACGGAAGAAAGTAAAATAGAGTTACTTTACGATTCTTGTCTTTTTATATAGGTGAAGCTGATATTTTGTTTAAAAGCTGCTAGTGATATTAAGGGACATTAAACTTGTATGAATCGATGGCGAACAAATTCGTTAATGACTCCTAACAATTAATTCGTGAAGATTGCTTGAAGTTCTACTAATTATGTTTATGTTTAAAATAAGATTAGCAAACATTTACAGCTTTGTTGTTTTGCGCATCAGAATTACTACCTCCTTGTTTGCATCGTACTTTTTTTAAAGTGATCGCGGAAGTTTGAAATTTATATAATAGAGACAAGATATCATGTTCTAGAATTTATTTTTGGTGTTGATAATAATACGCAAAGCAAACTGAGAATCTCATATTGCAAAACATCAATTCAATATTGCTTGCAAGAATTCAAATTTTAACGGACACACGCTAGTAGGCTGTTTTATTTTATTTTGAGTGTGTATGTATGACATTGGAATGGATTAAAGAAATTCTTAATTCATCTGTTGTGCTTATTCGAATGTTATTTTATTTTGCGTTTTACGGCCAGACGCAGAAAGTTGTTGCTGTTTAAATGAAATTGTAGGCGGATCTCCTCAGCCAGCGTTGAGTTATCAGCAATATGAAATATAGTTTCAGTTTTGTGGTCGCCACGTGGTATGGTTGCGAATGATGTATGATATTATGTAGTTGTTGCTTTCTACTGTGTATCGTTTTTCCAACCTACTGTGATGAATTGGGTGATTTTTTCATACATATTAGTAGTTGCCTAATGGTGTCGGTTGAGTTTTTTTTATTCACTTTTTGGACTGGCTTGGAATCACAAAAGGATGGGGCGTTTCTCACATCATACCAACAAGAATAACCTTGTATTCACAAGGATAAAAACATGAAAAAAATGACATTATCTTTGTGGGATAGGAAATTAAGAATTAAAAGGAAATTACTTCATTTTTGCAAATTTCACAATGACTTGTGAAATCCTATTTTTCCCAAATAGAAAAAAGATTGACATTCTGCTTAAAAAATTAGTCGAAACCGGGTCTTGTCAGTATATGTTAAATTAGTTTTCTAACCAATGGGGGCGATTTGCAAGACAAAAATCTTCGCAATCCAGTGCAAAAAATCTAAAGGACTACATAAATGACATTGATCAGAGTCAGACAGTCATAATGGAGTAGCGAGAGAGACACAAAAAATACTTCAACTCGATTCGTACATAAGTCCGCGTCGCAAATTGTCTTTTTTCTCCTTTTTTCTCATGTGCTGATTCCCATTACTTCGTCTTCTCTATTGTCAATCATATTCCTACTCAACGATAGCAGACCTTCACACATACTACTATGAACTCTTCATGCCCTTCTCAGTGAACATTAACTACTACCTATTCTGGCCATTCTTTTCTTTTTAGATATTTATATTTTAACCTGAAACATTAATAATTTCATTTCACATTATTCCACACTAATTCACACATTTAAAGTAACAACCAACCTGCCATCAACCTACTGATAAAAACCTTCTGATGATAACGAAAATACCCTTCGGATAATTTTGGATAATAAATTACAAAGTTGTCGGAAGTTTGCTTATATATAAAACGAGGCCGAATCAATAAACATTAACAATCCCCCTACGGCCTCAAGGCATGTTAAATTATAAGTTAAATATAAGTTAAATTATTACATTTTTAATTGTTCTGTATACTAATGTGTGTGTGTGTAATTTAGTTACATGTGTTTTCAGTATACATGTAATAAAAGGATGAAATTCAATTTGTTTTAGAACTAGTAATGTCCTGAGGAGAAAAAAATATACTTTTTAATTCTCGAACGGTTGGTAGAGAAGAGAATTGTTTTCGGCATTTTTGGTGTGAATACATTTTACAGGAAAGAAAAGTTTTTGTTACATGAGATAAAATTTCTATTATTTTGGTTTTAATTATTTCTTTAAACATAGTTAGATTTCTATTTCTATTATTTTATTTAAGGTATTCATCATTATTGTTTGTTCCTTTTTTTTATAAAAATAAAATAATGTCCCTACAAATTACATATTTCTAGATATAATAAGAAGGTTGGGCCACTATGTCGATCCAGGATGTTTTTCCGCCTGAATCCATCCTGCATATATAAAGTCAACCATCCGTCCGTGCATGGAGTACTGCTGCCATTTATGGTCAGTCGCCCCTGCCGTTCTTCTCAGTGTTCTCGACAGGCTCCAAAGAAGAGTCTGTAATGTGATAGGTACTGATCGACAGCCACTTCCCCAGCGTCGAAATGTGGCCTCCCTTTGTCTGTTCTATAAATACTTTCATGGCTTCTGCTCAGACGAACTTAAGGCACTGGTGCCTCCTCAACAGGTGTTTATTCGTGCAACCAGACTGGCAACTGGGTCCCACCCATTCACAGTCAGGTTAGCCAAATGCAGACGACAATTCTACTCCTGCATTTTCTTTTCTCGCACTTCCCGCTTGTGGAACTGGCTCCTATATTCTTGCTTTCCTGACGGCTATAACCTCCAGAAATGTAAATGCAATGTCAATACTCATCAATTAACCACTGGACTCTAGCTCTCTCTCCACCCCCGTATAACCTTCCCTTTCTCTCCAGCTATGTATCTGTCATCGCACCTGCATTCTCAGCTTTCTGTTGCTCCTTTCTAACTAGTTAGTACTCCTCACTCTTTTCTAATTAATCTTTTTACAGTTATGTAGCTCCCCCTCCGCTCATCAGTGGCATTTCTGCCTTGCGCGTGGTGAAATGATTTTTAAAAAAATAACAAATTCCTGGTCATTGTCTTCAAAATGGGTCGCTTATTATTAATAGATGTAACATTGCATCTGAACTTTTGAGTGTTGTTACTTTATAGTTTTTATTATTATTATAGGTTATCGAAACATAGAAAAATAAAAGCGACATAGAGTTGTATTTCCTTGAGCATCCTATCAAGGAACAATCATTTTTTTCGAATTGAGACTTGAAAAAAGAAAGTATAATCTTGTCCTTATTAAAGCCATATCGGATTTATCCACGATTTTAAACGTGATTATGTAGAGTTTGATAATGCTTACAATATATGTGTGTAATTACATCTGATAGCTATTTTTCTTTATAATTCAAGTCAGCTGTATGTTCTTTTTTAATGTGTCAGTTTCCAACCATGGTTATTAATTGGAATCAGTAAATCTGAGGAGGTTTGTTGCATACTCTTTTACATCAGCGCAGAAGACACGGTTTTTCATCCTATAAATACGCAGATAGATACCGCCACCATTCAGTAAATAAACATTTAGTTTCTAATAAAGATTTATTTAATATATCGGTGAAACCTGAAATGGCTAATCATGTGAGAGGCAGTGTAGATGAAAGCATATGAGTAAATGCATTCGAGTTGTGAATCGGCCAAGGTGCAAACGACCAATTCCCAACGCACGCCCAAATAGAGTCATCGAATGCGATACACTGAAAGACCGAAAACATAAAGAAGAAAACAGCTGTACATATGTTGCCCTGTGTGCCCATTGATCAGGAACGAATATAAATACGCCCAGCAAGTTTTACAGCCATAAAAGTTGTCAGATTTCGTGAGAAGTCGACAGTGATGAAATCAAGAAAAGGACAGATCATTACAGACAAGAAATCAAGAGTTGGGCTGATTTTACGACGTTCTGTTTTTATTACAAACCATAAAGGCGGCACAGTGTAAAAGGAAATGAGAAGGCTATGGTGGCAAACAACAGCGGTATCGAAGAACAAAGTGTATTGTTGAGCAGATTTTGTGATTTTCATTTGGCATGTTCTTGGAAAGGTCAATATTATTCGGTAGTATTAAGTTGCAATATGGCTAGTTAAGGTTTAATGTCGAGCGTTCGGAATGGGAAATTAAACAAGAAAAAGTGGCTTTAAAGTAGGTCAATTTTCAATGAGAATATCTTCAATGGACAAAAGATTAAATTAATATATATATATATATATATATATATATATATATATATATATATATATATAAACATCTAATGAGCCAGGTGGAACTACCAAGGTTTCAGCTAAACGTATCGTCAGGGAAAACCGGCCAGCTTTCAATGACGATCCGTTTAGGTCCGTCTGGCTCATTAGGTGTTTATTTATTTATTTATATCGCTTTACCTCTTTATTGAGCGTTTTTTGTTAGTAGATTACTCCGATAGGGTTTTTTTCTTTGGGATTCGTGCTGATCTCGGTCTGAACCCCTTTGACTGATGTTTATGTACTAAGCTCTTTCCTTTTTTTAAACCATTTTTTTTTCATTCGATAGTTCTCGAGGAAGGTTTTTCGACACGAATATAATTTTTACAATTTCACTTGTATATATATATATATATATATATATATATAGGTTTTAATCATAATTAAATTAGACCAGTACATAGTTGCATTAAAACGTATTCAATACAATAATATTATAGAACATTTGAATATTTTTAATTTGTAAAAGAGTTACATTACGAAACCTTGGTTTCTACTATCTAGCGCATTCAGCCAATTTACAAGAATTGATTTTACTGTTATTTTTAAAAGCTGATGTAACGGTGATTTTTACGAACGCGCAAATTTCAAACATAAAATAACTTGTAATGTTTTTATCCATGGATGAGACTTAACAACTCAATATTAAGACAAATTGTGACCTCAGGGTGGTTTCAATATTCACTTATTTATATTTTTTCTAGTGTTGTTAGGTTTTGCTTTTTATTTGACTGTTACTTCGGAATTTCATTTTTTTTCTTTTTTGTTTTAGAATTCCAGTCATGCGCAACACACGAATGCGTGTAATGAGCACTTATTTTGAAATGACAGGAAAATAATTTGCAATGTAAAATTTGTGGAAATAATAAAAACTAATTATTTACTTATTAACGTTATACTGGAAGTAATGTGAACTGTCAACATGGTAATTATGCCAATAATTCCCGTTGAAGCTTCATCTGCTATCAATTTCAGTTATTATTTTCTCAAGTCAGGGGTATTTGTCATTTGTTACAGTTTTTTGTTTATGATGTTTTAGTGTCATTCAACACTCTTTAAAGAAGGAAGATTCTTGTCGAAATCTTCAGCTTTTATGCGCAAAACGTTTTCAAATATAGATGTAAGTAAACGATTGCATAGTGCTAATGGTTTACCTATTTCTGAAAGGGTTTTCGTCCAAGCATGACATTTGTATATAAATCTCGATTTGATGAGGCTATTTTGAACATGTCTCGCGTTTTTTGTTTGTGCTTTGGTTTTGTAGCAACTTGCTTTTATTGGTGTATTTACCTCTGGTGTAGCCTCTTCTATATTCAGTTTCCTTTACACCTACAGTATTTTTTTTTATAATTGATCCATACTTGGCGATATTTGAGGATTTTAGTATTTCCTCATTCCACAAGTGGAGTTTTATGATGTACTCATGAAATGCGCCATCACAGGTTTTATTACACTACCAGATGAGATTTTCTAATTTAGAATGTCATATTTGATTCCTAATTATTGGTAAACTTTGAAGCCGATGTTTTTTTTTATTTTATTTTTTTGCCATATATGAATATTTAATTCAAAAGCATAACCCACCACACCATTAGTACATTAGCATAGGCGTCGTTGTCTTCCATTAATATATTCGTTTAGGATGTAGTACAGAATCTTAAATGGCAATTACAAATCTCATGATATGTGTGTTTGTTAACTGGTATTTTATTTGTCCTCCTCTAGTACTCCTAATGAGGTATTAAATGTTTCCGTATTGTGGTTCTCACCTTATATGTAAGAATTGATTATCGATATAGACTATCTATAATATCTATGCATTCAATGCATTCAGAACTTTTCTGAATAATGTTTTACTCCTTTTTCTAATCCAAAATCCATACTGATAGTATCACCGAAACATTTTATTCTTTTTAGGCTACTTTCAACACATTGTTCTCTGTAAGTTCGATGTCATCCATATAGAAAAGGTAATCAAACGCTTTCCTTTTTCTTTGTATTCTTAGTTATTACTGTGTGTTTCTTACGAAAGAAAGATTAAGTACATACAGAACAGAATGAACGACTGGGAGTTTCCTTTAAGCATTCCTTGTCGGATATTCAAATAACTGACTGTGCAGTACTTTTTTGTAATTGAAGTATAATGTAATTTTCCACACTTCCATTCTATATTTAAAGAAATTTACTATCACGACTAGACTTTGTACATTTTCAAACCCTAAATAATCCAATGATAGTTTACCGCTTTACGGTAATGTATCCAAACCGTTTCAGATATTACTGAAATTTTCCAGCATTATTTTATTTACCAGTAACTGATGTTTGAATTTGCTGTTTGTATATCGTATAATAGGTTAGTTCATAACTTGAGGTATGAAATAGATTATCATATGGCGCGTATCATTCTGAGCAGGGCTTAATTATAGGCCCGACTGTTCTCGGGTGATAAGTAATATAGGCAGCAGCACATTTTTAAACATATTAATTCGAAGTTTTATTTTATTTACTGAATATCCCTGTTATTAAAACGTTGATAAAGACATGATTAAAATAATTAATTTTGAGAAATTAGAGCAGTTCGGGGTTTCTTTAGAATAGAATTTGCCTAAAAAGTATTACCAAAATATTGCGGAAGAAGACAGATGACATTTCGAGATAACAAAGAATGGGAAATTATTTAAATAATTTAACACTTACAAGATATAAGGAATGGATGGGAGGCTAGTGGAAGCAGCAAATTTCTTACTTAATGAGTTTGATCAATACAATCCGTTCTGCAAATCAAATCTGAAAAGAGAGAGAGAAAGAAAGAGAGAAAAAGAGAGAAAGAGAGAAAAAGAGAGAAAGAGAGAAAGAAAGAGAGAGAGATAAATTTCCAAGAAAGACATTGTCGACCACAATCTCAACAATATAAGATAGGCGGATGACAGTTCTGACAGCAGAAACGCTAAAGAAAATGTGAGAACTCTTACAGAAGGTAGTAAGAGAAAGCGAGAAGAAAAACTGAGCATAAATTCAAGAAAACTAAACAGATAGTCATTAGCAAAAAGAATAGCCCAAAATACCAATTATAGGGCGGTGAATCTAAAATCAAACAAGTGAAGAATTTCAAATACCTTGGAAGCGTTCTGGACGGAGGATGGAAAAAGCGACACACTGATTCGAAGATGTATTGGCATGGCGAAGGACGCATTTAAAAATATAAACATAGTACGAAGAGACAGGAAAAGCTCATTGGAAAAAAAGAAAAGTGAGCTGGATTGCTATGTGATACATGTCCTTCTGTTTGGCAGCGAGTGTTAGACGATCTCTTCAAGTATAAAAGAGGGGCTCAATGCAGCAGAAATTTGGTTATACAGAAGGATACTGAGGATACAATGGACCGAATACGACGGTTGGAGAGGACAAAAACGAGTAGAAAACCTATCTTTAACATCAGAAAGAACCAGCTGAGGTTCCTGGGCGACGTAACGAGGAGAGGAAGTTTAGAGAATCTGTTACTCACAAGTCGGAGAAAGGGAAGGAGAGACAAGATATAACAGGTCGAGATACATTTAATGGGTGTGAACAAATTGATGGCGAGGAGGAGTTTTTGAAAGATTTCATATGAAAAATATTAATTGGCGCAGGTAGAAGTCTATGATCTTCTCCGCCCTGAAGAGAAACGTCACATGGGAATGCAAAAGAATTAATTTAAGTGAACCAGTGCTACGGTAAGAATTAAAAGTGATAAGAAAGGAGCAGATATTACATAGATAACAAATTGTAGAGAGCCATCATTACTAGTATCACGAAAGAAGATCGTATAATATATCATGCATAATTTAAATATGAGGTGCATTATTGTTTTCTGCATAACTGTTGTTAGATTCTCTTACTAAACAATCTTCAGCTCCACCTGCTTTCATTAGTATTTCAGACATTGCTGAAATATTAACGTTCAGAAACTTTTTCTCTTCCAAATTTACACAATGTCGTCATGATAAATGGAAACATAGAAAGTATATAATTGAAGCATCTGCGGGAACAGAATAAGTATAATTTTATCTCTCACTGAATGTACAGATTTCTTTTGTTGTTTAGATGTCGGTCGTTATTAACACAGAATAAGTGTTCAAGACTCAGCAGACGCTATTTTAATTTTGTCACTTATTTAAACATGCAAAATAAGTAAACAGGCTTTTGCACTTATTTTTATAAAATAACTAAATGATTACATATTGGAATCGAAATAATATTTCCTTAATATATAATAAACAACATCCGTTTTGTTTAACAAGATCATAAGAAAGATAAAATATAGGGCTCGATTCAGGCAGTCGCTAAATTGCCATACGTGATAAACGTTTGGAAGATCATGCCTCTTCCGAGACATGTCTGACTAGGCAGAAAATTTTCCCGCAGTATGTTGCCATTAATTTCTGTGCTAACCAAGGCTATAAAACACAATTTATTCAGCTATTTAACTCATTGGTGTCAGAAAAAGAGATGTATTAATTCCTTTATCAGGGGTATTTGTCTGTAAGAGAATGAAACAATATTCTCATCCCGAGCAGATAAAGCTATTGTATAAATCGATAAAAACACTTGATATACTAATGATTCTGAAGGAATATATTTGCACATCAACATGTCTGTCCCAACCAAAATAAATATATCTAGTCATTATACGGATTAGAAATTGCCGATGTCAATTAATAAGGAATTAAGACTCAAGGAATTCAGAAGTTAGTTCTCAGTGTTAATTCGCACATACTAGAAAGGTCTCAATTCACCAAATATATATCTTACAACGACACCTGAGCAAATGATTTTACTTGGTACCCTGAATGAAAATTGTGTTTTAAGAAAAGCATTTAAATGTTAGTAATACGTGACTTCGTATTAGAAAAAGCAAGTCTCTCCTTGTTTCTGTGTTTCGGCTTTCAGATTTGCTTTTCAGTTGCCATAGCCAAAATATTTGTGCATCTACCTTAGAATATAAAACAGTGTACATCACTCTTTTCCTTTTTCAAGTTATAAAAATGAGACATCCAATATGGTTTTACAAGATACATCACAATATATGAGAATGCAATCAAAGGGACAACATTTAAGTTGGTCGGGAAATTTGGCTTGCAGATGATCTTAACGGCTCCATTTGAATATTATGCCCAGATCGTATCAAAACCGATGTTGCGCGCCTCTCGCTGTGATGCATATTTCTGGTAGGATTATATTTTGCTGGATATCAAGCTCGGTATTTGTAATTTCGTATAGTTCTTTCCGTCTGAATCTATCCTGCACATACATAAATCTACCATCCGCCCGTGTATTGAATACTGCTGCCAGATTGACAAAATACAACGGAGAATCTGTAATGTGATCGATACAGACTTGACTGACCGGCTGCATTCACTCTTTCACTGGCGTGACGTGGTCTCCCTGTGCCTCTTCTATAAATACTCCACGGCTTCTGCTCCGATGAACTTAGATCACTGGTGACTCCTAGGTACGAATTTGCACGGGATATTAGATAAGCAAATATGTCCCACACATTTACAGTGAAACCGATAAAATGTAACCACAATTTCTACTCCAACAGCTTCTTTTCTCGCACATCACGCCTTTGGAATTCCCTTCCACATACTTGCTTCCCCGACAGCTCCAATCTCCAGGTGTTTAAATGTAAGGTCAATAGACACCTCCTAACACACTAACTCACACAAATTTTCTCAAACACTCTTCCTATGTACTTCCTTACTCGTCTATCACCCTCCTATTTTTTCTGAATAGCCATAATTATATGTACAAATCAGGCGAGTCCATTCTTATCTGTTAATAGGGGTGCTCCCCAACAATAAGCTTAGCAAAATTTATGAAACAAATCTCAGTTTCGCCGATTTTTAAAGGTTGATTTTTATTGTTTTGTCTCTATTGTGATTTTCATCTAAAAGAAAATTCGGTTGTCTCTCACTTTAGATGAATAGATTATATGGGTAGTTTATATGCATATGATGGAAAGATAACTCTAGACTTGAGCATGTTAAGATTGTAGTGATCAGAAAAATATCAATATTTACTTAGGTGCTTGTACTCCGGCGTTGTGGTTCGCGGAATCTGTTCGCATGGAAAATACTTCTCAACAAAGAATACGGAAGAAATGTTGATGGTTTGTAACAATGTTGGTCGCATGGCTAAACACTTTCCATAGATATAGAGCAGTGAGAAGCTTGCTACAACCCGCCTCTGATGGTGTGGTTGGAGAGGAGAAAAATATCTCGTCACCTACGAGCACTCGGAGATGCTTTCGAACACTATCAATCCTGGAAAGTAAAGCCTGGGCAGCTCTTCCCGAATCAGACTAAGTAATCAATATTTGGCTTGATATCGTAATTTGAAATGTAGAAGATAACATGAGAAGTCAGTTACTTACTGGAGTCTTATAGTGAGTTGACCAATTTATTTGTATCTTTAGCAATGTATCGATTGTACGTGGTTCACGAGGTCTAGATGCGAGTTTGAGGCTCAATATTTTGTCAAGATATCATTACTCCTTCAAAGAACAAACAAACCCATAGTACATGATCTCTATATTAAGGAATCAAATAATAACCTCAGTGATTTATTGGATCGCATCAACATAACATTAATGTGTCATGCTGATCAAGTTCAGGATACGCAACATTAATGTTATTATGTAGTATACAAAATAACTATTTGTTGTAAAAATTGTAAAACAAAAAAAAATTAATATATAAGTAAGAAAAAAAATAACATTGAAATTTGATTTTTTAAGCTTTAAATTGGGGTGTTTGCCCGATGGTCTGCGTGAAGTGATTATTTGAAGAAGTTAAGGATAAACAATGAGATCGATTTCATGTTGGGGAACGTCCCTATTCGTTGAAGATTGATCGCATACTTAGTGAGCCGTGATATTGCCGGAGACATTCTGACTGCTTCTTCGATCCGAAATTGTTAGAGTGTGACTGCTCCTTAGTCACACCCTTTGGCTACAACGACTGATTTATAAGATGGTTAACTCATTGTACATTTAAGGAAAACCTATGTGATTATGAACAAGACATTGAGATGGTTGGATTGCTTT
The DNA here is from genome assembly GCA_037127315.1 of Ascarosepion bandense. Lineage (NCBI taxonomy): Eukaryota > Metazoa > Mollusca > Cephalopoda > Sepiida > Sepiidae > Ascarosepion > Ascarosepion bandense. Next base: position 333,505 of record JBBBDQ010000190.1, read on the forward strand.
TTCCTTTCAGACTGGTTAAATCAATAAAATCAAATTATCCTATCTTTTTATATGTCCTTTTATATATCTATAAGTACTTACTTAAAATATCTATCATAATTTAGAGAAGAACAGACATTCACACACACACACACACACACACACACACACACACACACACACACACACATGTGTTCGTACATATATCGTTTGGTTCACACGCATCCGTAGACTGCATGTCTGTCCGGTCTTTTGAACATTAATAGAAGTTTCTACTTTTTTCTTCTTCTCGTTTCACCTAACTTCTAAATTATACTACTTTCCTTAATTTATCAATATTCACCACTAGCTTACGTCTTCATGGCATTCTCATCTTGATGGGTGCCAAATTATATGTATATACATATTTTTTTATTTATTTCTTTAAACATTTTTAATGGTTACTCTTATTTGATTAGATGCTTTGCGTGGTTTTAATAACTGAATATATATAATTATTTACATCTACTGGCCTAAACCATCGAGAAATCTTGTTAGGTTTTAAAGCTGCGAGTCCAGGGGATATCTGTTATTATATGTGAGATTTCTAAAAACTCGACCACGTAGCACTAATAGAATGAATCGTGCTTATAATCCCATATTTTCGTTATTTATTTCAGAATGATCATATCTACTGTTTTCGTATCCTACAATTAAAAAACGACATTTTATTAACAAAAATGTTGCTAAATCTGTTATGATATCTCTAAAATCCCGATTATTCAGTCCAGAAGAAGTAAATAAATATATCATTTAATTATAAAAAGAGAAAAAAAGAAAAATACAGCGCATCTACTTAAGGATATAATGATTAAAATGAATAAAAAATTAAACGATTTCGTAACAAATTTCATAAAAACTTCGTATATATGTATGTATTTGTTGTGCATGTGCGTGTTGATGTGGGTCTTTCTGTGTGTGAGTGTGTGTGTGAGTGTGTGTGTATATATCTCTGTATGTGTGTGTGCTGTTGTTGTTGCTGTTTTAAATAGTTTCAACATATTTTCTAAGCAATCAATTTTTTTTGCTGAGTATTCAACCTCGGAATGAAAAGTCGGAAAGCAGAGTTCAAATTTCAGTTGAATTCCTTACATTCACTTACGCTCAAATACCCTTTGCAAAGGTAATAATCCATCTCTTGCCTCCAGTTAAATAATAGGATAGATTGGGTTCTATAGCACTGTTAAGTAGTCTACCGCAGAAAGCAATGGCAAACTACTGCGGGATAATCTGCCCAGTCACTCATGTCTATTTCGAGACATGATCTCCCAAAGTCTGTACCACGTATGGCACTTAACTGACTGCCTGATTCAACCTCTAGTCTAACAGATCCCCAAACTTCCTATGAGCATATATTTTCAGATATCTATATAAACGAGGTTATTTCAGTTTGCACACAAATAGTGTGCTAAGTTTTTAATTATCATGTAAATGCTCACAGCTGAAGAAAAGACTTGAGGCAAAAGAGAATCTTTTTTCTGAAAAAATGATGATAACATTTGAGAGGTAGAATATGAGCAACGAGCAAATTTCACGGAAAATAAAGAACAAATGAACAAATATTTACCCCCAAATTAGGGGTTCTTTGAAAGAGAAAACATTTTTAATGTCTGCAAAACGTAATGAGGAAGAAAGAGCATTCAACGTTTGAACCTATCAAATCATAAATTTCAAAAGCACACAGGTAACAAGTTTCTTTACTGTAATTTACTATAAAAAGGTGACAAAAAAGACCCCAGGAAGAATGATAATTGTTTCGTGCTGTATATAGTATATGGTATAGAGCCATTATCACCCACACACCCGAATCGTCATAGTAGACTATAGCAGAGAGTGTTTTCATTCTTATTCAATCTTATATGGACGAAATATTGTAGCAATTATTTTAAAAATTGGAAAGTAAACAAGAATTGTGCTGAAACGTTGTGATTGAGAAATTACAAAATTTTGTAATTAAATTAATTTTTCTCATGAGACAAATTTGATTAACAATTTAATTACAATAATACTTCACACACATGGAGCGCATAGAAATGTAAAAAATGGTGAAAAAGAATCACTAGAAAACTGTGACGCATTTCACCATTATAGCTTTCATGACTGCACTTGTTATGTCGACAACATGAAAACACGGACGTACGAAGTGTGATATCGGAATACATGTATTGCAAAATGTTAGATGTTTTAACATTTTAACGTCACGCATTTCACATTAGGGATCAAATATTTTATTGACAGAAAGTGGTGTGAAAGCAGCATAAAAGCAAATAGATGAAACAATGCTTAGAACAAAATAGTAATTGCGAAGATAATTAAAATCACCTTCACAAAAGAAACGTTTCCGTGTCTTTTCAAAAACATAAACAAGTGAATATTAAGATATGATTCATATTTCTGAGTTTCACAAACTATATTTCAAGATATCCTGCAAGCCCTGTCTCATTTCCGCCAAAGAATAAAAACATTAAATGCTGGGAAAAGTACATTTATTTTCCAACAATAGAATCATTTTTATTACGGAATGGGAATCTTTCTAGGATCAACTTTCTTTACTTGGATATCAGGCCGGAATCTACGTTTTGCTTCCTGGTAATTTCTTTCATGGGTTTACTACTGAGAAATCTTTTATTTTACATCTTTCGCCCAGCTGTAGTATTTGAGATGCTCAGTAGTAACTTAGATTGTTCAAGTGGATTGAATAATTAATTTTCTACGATTAATTTGACACTTACCTTTGTTTTTAAAGCCATAATTTACATACACCATAACACAAATATATATTAGATTGTTCAAGTCTTTTGGAAATACGTAATGTTTTATTGAATGACATCTTAATACTTAATCTATAGCGGAAGGAATATAAGTCGGTCAAAGCTTTCCCAATGTTATTTGCGTGTAACCGAATATAACGAATCGAAAAACAATTGACACTTGGATCTCCAGTTAAAAATTCCGAATCATTTCCCATTACAACACATGCTTATCCAGACATGCAACACCTGTTATTCACAAGCCGTTAACCATTTTGTTGCTGAACGGGCGCGAATATTCTTTAACTAAAATGATGTTACAGCAAAAGTTGTTTCAGTAATTTTTGCTATGAACTTATTTTGCTCTTTTTCTGAAAGATGTCATTGCATGAAGTAATCTATTCTAAAATTGTTCAATTAATAACATATTTCACTATTTTTTTAAAATGAAAGCGATGTATATAATAAATATAAATGTTTAAATTTTTTTTATTAATTTGAAACACACCAACACGCATGCGTGCACACACGCACACACACATACATTGATATATTGACATGGTTACATTTTTCTTATGCGTTTATTTGTGTCTAGTCTGTCTTCGTCGTTTAACGCGTGTAGTAGTGAGTTAACTGAGAAGCGTTACTTTTAACAATAGCAGGATATTGATCGTGAACCGGTAGATATTGTTTTTACATAAGACTATGTGAAAAGTAATGGACACGAGGCTATATCAGGCTATGTTTCCAGATTAAACCTGCTTGTCAAAGTAGATTTTTATCAGTAAACCAATAAAAAGGGAAAATCTCTTGCCGCTGAACATCATCACAACACATTACATATATATATATATATATATATATATATATATATATATGTCTGTGTGTGTGTGTGAGTAGATATGTATTAATGGATAGTTATATATATATATATATATATATATATATATATATTTGTGTGTGTCTATGTACTAATACATACATATATATATATATGTGTGTGTGTGTGTTTCTAACAGACTTAATATATACAGTTTACAATTTAATTTTACTATCTTGAGACTTAGTTGCGAGAATTTAATAATACTCACCAATGTACAACATTGTAGGTTATTGTCGATGCCTGAACAGACACTAGCTTTGCCACACGGATTCTACATTTGTATTGTGCGACCTTCGCATTAAAACTTGGACAATTTCCACGGCTAGCTATTCGAATGATTGATAAGATTTCAAGAATGCTTCAATGTACGAAGCCAATATATAACTTTAAAATCGGCACTTTATTATTGACTGAGGAACCGGTGAATGTGATTCATGATTCGAAAGGCCTTCATGAAAAATAACCCAAAATGTTGAAAGCGTGCAGACTACAAACTACTGTCAATATGAGAAATTGTAAGAAAGTTGATAACTCAACCGACTGTCTGGAATGTAGCTTACTTTTTTAAAACGTTGTGTCTCTGCATTTTTTGCATTTGCAGTTTTTTAGTTTCTTTTACCATACATTTTGTCGACATCCTCCATGATATATATTTAATTTCATTCCTGATTTTCTAAGAAGTAAAAACACCATTGAAAGTTAAGAGATTATGTAGACTGTGACAAAACATTTGATAGCAGTCTAGTAATAAGATTCTAGACATACTTGAAAATGTTACTGACGAAGGAATGGTGTATCTGTGATGCCAAAATTGTATTTTAATGTACAATTTAGGGGCATACACTAATGCTGGGTACATTTTATTAACATTAATTTGTTGGTGCATTTCTGAACATCTGTTACATTTTTGCTGAATCCAACTATGGAGTTAAATAGGTTTGACTGAACTTATTGTGTGCTATTCATAAAACTTCTTTATATACTTCTATGTAATTACAAGCACATAAATGATCTAAACCATAGAGGCTTTCTTCTTTTGCTTAATAACAGAAACAATATAGAGTAGAAAAATATTCTTAATGGAGAGCATGAAACATTTTTCTGTCGCTAAATTATATCAGTTTTTTAATCTGTTTAAACATTAGGAGTTAAATCAATCAATTCATTTGCGAATATTCTGTGAAAAATGGGATATTCTTTGTTGGTCAGGCGTTAAATAATTTCACAAGATTGATGTCTTTCTTTGTCTATAAATGAATAACTTTATTTATAATGAATAAATACCGCCAATATTTAGCGAGGCATAACAAGTGGAAAACTTATTTTTTCTTTGAATTATATTCTCATATTTAATTCCAATTGTTTTCAACAATAATAACAGTAGAAAATAAAAGAAACTACCGCATAACACATTTGATTTGAGGTATTTTATTTCAATAGGTTTCCATAAATAAGTAGCCGTTTATTATGTGTTATTATTTTATACAAATGAATTTAACGAGAAGAAATATTTAGTCTAAGCCGACATTGTTTAGTCTGTAACAAGAGCATAGGTGATACGGCACTTTCTATGGCCACAATCAACATTTGATTTCATAATTTTTTTTAAATATAACGTTTAGTACATTCATCATTGTTGTTGTTGTTCAAATATAAAAACCAATCATAAATATTTTATTTTTGAAGTATGAGAGTGGCATTGTACTTATTACTATAAATGTTTGATTTGAATGCGTGTAGGCTAGAATTAATCAAGCAAAAATTATTTAGAAATTTCAGCATATAAAAGCGAGGAGATGCATAATAAAGTCTTTTGCATTTTATGAAAAATTGGTTTGTGAGAATTTTTATGCTTCCTAGATATGAATCTTCACGTAAACTTCTCACGACGAAACTTATCCACAAATTTTGGGAATGGCTTTCTAAGTGCCTTTGAGGGACCAAATCACCAATGCAGTCGTATATGACTCTAAGTTAGTGTCAGAGCAAATAGAAGAAAAAGACGACGCATTCATTTATATTTTGTACAATGATAGTCGATTATCATTTTACTGAACTCCGGAAGTACAAATAACTTCCAGAATATTGTGAGGAAACGGACTACTCGGCTCTCAGATTTCCAGACTTAAAAACTTAATTTTTAGACTTGGAAGTTCAGATAATTAAAGACAGTAAATTTATATATATATGTTTATACACACACACACACACACACACACACACACACACACACACACACACATATATATATAATGTTAGAGAAAGAGAGATAGATGGATAGTGACACACACACACACACACAGAAAGAGAGAGAGAGAGAGAGAGAGAAAGAGAGAGAGAGAGAGAGAGATAAAAGTGAGGCAGCGTCCGCTCAGTTCAATCTTTCTCAAACCAGTTAAAAAATAATTATGAAAGAATATTCCGGCGGTGTTTTCTCTGTAACAGTGGCGCATTTTATTTTTTGCAATAAATATGTCGTTGACTAGTGAAGAGTATATATATGTATATCACCCCTCTTGTAATAAAAGCTGTTATATATATATATATATATATATATATATATATATATATATATATATATATATATACAGAGAGAGAGAGAGAGAGAGAGAGACTCAGGAGGAATAAACATTGAGCAAATAGCTAATTATTTTCTCAAATATTTTTTACGGCAGGGGTACACTCGTCATTTTATAAAACATTTATTACAGGCAACGTTGATTTGGATAGTTCGCTGTGAATATGGTCTTTATATGAAACCTTAAGCAAATATTTTACATCTGCTATTTTTAAAAAATCATATTATCAAAATATCACTTATATTGAAAATGGAAAATTGTCAAAATATATAGAATAAATTAACATTTAGTTTATTACTTTTCCACCTGGCGTTAGATAGAACTGACGCCTTTATTTTTTACCTATATCGCAAATGTAAGTATAAATTGGAAATTAAAAAAAAGATAAATCTCATTTGTTATCCTCTGAAATCAAATACATATACAATCAAAATTAAATGTCAAAAATACATGGAAAGAAGAAAGAAATCATAAAATAAAGGAAAAATAAAATCTGAGTCAGTTTAAACTGACACCAGCATGTTCGGTTGCATGCGCATTCATTTCATATCAATGTTAATTTCAGTTATATATGATGTGCCGTTTTTATCAAAACTTAAACATATATAATACAGCAAACTATAGAAATCAATTTCAGTTTTTACAATACTTTCAACGAAACTGAAATTCAGCACAAGAAGAATGGTGGTTATCGAGGTAAGGCAGAGGTGAGCATGCAAATCTCAACGCTCATCAGCAAATTAAGCTAGTTAGTACCAATATTGTTCAAGCAACATCATCAGCTCTGGTATTAACATATGTATCCAACACTTAACCGCCGGGGAGCAATTAGTTGTAACATAATGAATTGAATTTACACTTGGATACGTTGCATTGGGAACATACACGTCCTCTTGCCAAGTTTAAAGCCAAACACGAATTAGAGAAGACCACGCGGGGAAACTGAAGCATCGATTAGGACGCGGTCAGTCACAGTTACAGACCTGTTTGGAAAATGATGTGGTTGCCGCTGGCCCGGAAGAGATAAGACACGTTGAATATATAGGAGCACAGGTATTAGAGAAAATAGTTGAGGCGTTAAGATCTTATCGACAAAAGTTTGTAGAATAGAAGAAACAGTTTTTAGTTGCTTTGCATTCAGATAAAATTTCTTTCACAAAACATCGACTGTGATTAAAAAAGATGTTTAAACCCTATGTGTATGAAGACATATTTAAAAATTTCGCAAAACAAATTCTATCTATCTATCTATCTATCTATCTATCTATCTATCTATCTATCTATCTATCTATCTATCTATAATGAAAGAAGCATCAAGTCGATTTCGAAGTTTAATGAGAGCTGTTTTTTTATCTACTCCGATATCGAGCACTTTACAAAATAATATCTGGTTTCATCATATAAACTACTGAAAATTAGCAAAATGCATCGCGCTAAACATTACGCGACTCATATATATATATATATATATATATATATATATATATATATATATTTGACTGGTTGGTTGGTTGGTTGGTTGGTTGGTTTTTTATGGCATATCAATCCCGGCGGTTCATTTATTGCCAACTATTTTTATTTATTTATTGCTTGTAATACGTTTGACTTTCAACAATTTATTCTTGTTTTTTTATATATGTTTTTGTGTCTAGTAATACTTTTTTTTTCTTTTCGAGCATCACGATTCATTGGGATTTGTTTTTAAGGGTAGGGGCCCAAAATCCTACGCTGTTATTTAACCCATACCGGGAGGGAAGGGACGGATTAATAACTTTCCCAAGGGTACCAGTGCGTAAGTGAATGAAAAGTGTCTGACTGGAAGTAGAACTCGGCTCACTGATTTCCCCCTCCGAGCCGACATTCACTGCACCACAACGCACACACACACACACACACACACACACACACACACACACACATATATATATATATATATATATATATATATATATATATATATATATATTATAATTTTTGTGTTCTTATTTTTGCCTCATGTTTGGACTGCTAAATCTGTATCTTTTTATTTTTGCGTTGCTCAGAACGACCCCACATTCTGAATATTCCTGAAGAACTCCACGAAGAGCCAATGAGATTCATGTAAATTTTACGTACTTCATGTGAAACTGCAAAACAAAAGAATTTTCTGCTCTAATTAATAAAAGATCTTTTATTAAAGGTTAATTATGAAATTGCTAACGGAACACACACACACACATATACACACAAACCAATACACACTTTTATAGATACAAGTGTGTGATTGTGCGTGTGCGTGTTAGTGTGAGCTTGAAAAATTTTCCGTTTTTTTCAATAAATGGCATTACTAGAACTACGTGCGTCTAGTTACAGATCGTAACACTTTAATAAGAAAGTACTATAAAGCAAGCTTGAAATTCAGTATCAATGCACCGAAGTGTAAAAACTTTGTTTTTTATCTCATTAAACCTGTCTGGTCCCGTGCCAAAGAAAGTGTATTTACACAAAACTATACTGTAGTACTTTCTTTAAAAAATGCAACTGAAGCAGGTAGAGTTTATGTCGAGACTTACTTTTACTATGCTTTGTAGCAAGCAACAAGCTCAGATAGGTTTAGATGTTCAAAAATAATGATTTTGTTGTTGAAGCTAAAGATCGCATAGAAAAACGTATGAAGACGATGGACTGAAAGCACTACTTCATGAAGACTCATGTCAGAAGGAAGTTAGATTTACAGAATCATTAAGGGTTGTTCACACAACTGTGTCGAATATTTTGAAAGCATTAAGAATTATTTAAAAGCAAGAACGAATTGAAGCCGAGAGACGTCGAATGGCGTCTGTCACGTGTGAATAGCTATTTCAGCGGCAGAAAAGAAAAGTGTGATGTGATGTCAATTTTTCATTAGGCAGTGAATGCTGGACAGTATCATCAATGATGAAAAAATCTTGGAGTCACTGAAATGTGGTTCTAGAGAAGAATGCTTCAAATATCATGGATCAAGCATGTGAGCAATGATGAGGTTTTGGTAAGGATAGAAAGGAAAAGGATATTAATACTGAGCATCAGGAAAAGGCAGCTATAGTTCTTAGGACATGCAATGAGAAATGAGGTCTTGGAGGATCTGATACTAACACGCCAGATAAAGCGAAAGAGTCAGGGGAAGGCAGCGGATAACATATTTGAAGGGCTTGAGTAGGTGGATATCAGAACGGGGTTTGCGTGTTGTAACAGGGGTATGTATGATAAGATTACAAGGGATAGGGAGACGTGGAAAGCCATGATAGCCTACATCCTAAAAAGATGACACACAGGAGAAGAAGAAGAGGACAAAGAAGAAGAAAAGTTTGAATTTTGTTTAACGGCATATCAACATGTGTGTTATTTAATGTCAAAAAGGTTGGGTTTTAAGGTATTCTTTTGATGTTCAGTTATAGTAAGAAGGTTCATTCATATTTTGATGAACATTCTTTTTAATTTGAGAAACTCAAAATGTCTTCTAATAATAATTTTCCTTCAAAAACATATTATACCAATATTTTCTTTCCTTCAAAAATGCGCTATGGTAATATATTTTTCTTCAAAAATGTGTTGTTGGTAATATGTTTCATTGAAAAATGTATATTTTCCTACAAAAGACTATTTTCATACTTTGTTTTGACCACAGTTTAGATGTTAACTATTTTTCCATAGCTGGGACCGTAAAAGGTGCTACCAATTTGAGTCAGGTTGGACATGGGACCAACAAAAATGAAGAGATGGTTTCAAGCTCCCCACAACCTCCAAATTAGAGGCCTTGCTGCCAGAAAAAAAAGAAAAAGAGTGTGACCGTTACTTAAATGTCGATGCACTACAAAAGCCCTAAGCATAGAAGTTCCTGTGGTAAGCCCAGAAATGTATAAATATCGAAGGAAAAGTAGTATATCTATGATTCGAATCTACTAATTTGCATTTGGCGAGATCAGCTGGGTGTGGTTTATTATGAGGTAGCAAACTGACCGAAACCATAACGGGAGATCACTATCAACTACATTTGATGCATTTGAGCCGATAATTGAAAGTCAAAGGAACATAATACAAGCATAGACAAGAAAGAGTGATCTTGCAGCATGAAAACACTTGACCACATGTTGAAAAACGGGTAGAAACCTATATGGGAACGCTAGAATATAATGTCCTTCCCCACCCAAAATATTCACCAGTCATTGCTCTGAATTATTATCAATTCTTCTGATCGATAGCAAATGGCCTAGTGGTGTAGCATTTTCTTTCTCATAAAGATGCCTGGAAATTCCACGACACGTGGTTAGCCTCAAATGATGTGTCGTTTTACCGACGTGTAATCGAAATACTGCCAGAAAGATGAGAAATATAGGGTCTGGAGATTATATATATATATATATATATATATATATATATATATATATAGTCAAGAACCCGCATTCTTGAAAGCCGCATCACAGGTCTCACTCCAGTTGTATTTTACATCATTTCTAAGGAGATACCTGATGAAAATCTTTCACAAAATTTTCGGTAGAAACCTGCAATACCGAAATTATACAGAAGGGAAATTTATTATAACACACAAAAATATTCAGCAAACACACGGAAATAAGGTGACAGAACTATAATATACCAGACACTATAACGGATTCAACTTTGTACTAGTTTCACACAATATTCACTAGAAAATAAGAGGTGAGTCTAACGAGGAAGATATTTGGAGGAAGTTTAGGCAGAATGGTAAAAGGTCATTCAACTCTTCTGAAGATTATATATATATATATATATATATATATATATATATATATATATATATATATATATATAACGATACACAGCTAGGTTTTGATCAGTGTGATTAACAAAACAATCTTTACTTTTCACGGCAACACGTGGTGTATTGAGGAAGGTATTCGTGTAAAGAATTTCGGCTGGTAACTTGATGGAAATTTCTTTCTAAGTCTTGAACTAATATCCGGATAGAAGTCACGCCTGGACGGTAGTCCAATAACGCTCTGAGGTTTTCTACTATTCCTTCCCTATTATATAGAAACAGGGACCTATATTCATTGGTCCTCTCTTTCTCTGGTCTTTTCTTTCTTTTCACTGTACCAGGCTATTTAATCTCTTTTTGGGAAGGCTAGGACCTGACTCACTCAACTAATTCTTATTACTCTCTTTTCTGGAGTGGCAGAACTCTAACTGAATGACCTGTTACTACTACTGTTACTAAGGTGACTATTTTAGTAATGATCCAAGGCTTCTGAGGCTAAAAAAACGCTTCTAACTTCCTCGTTACAGTATATATATATATATATATATATATATATATATATATATATATATATATTATGTGGCTGCTTCTATATAAAACAATTGAACTACTTCTTTAGACAGACACATTAAATATGTTAACTGGGTTTGTATTAACCTGGGAATTTTAAGATAGGACATCGTTTATTTTCAAATGTGAACTTTTAATTAAAGATCTGCAAAACATAAACGTTTACAGTAGATTGAAAGCCTGCATATTGTGTTTAAGTCACAATTTTCGAAAGAAGTAATAAGAGGAAGCGAAACCTAGTTTCCCAGCAACTTCATAAACGTTCATCATAATTTTGATTTCATTTATAATTCCATACTGGCTTTCATTCAAACTATGAGAACCAAGATTGCTCTAAAATCTAAGCCATAGCTAAGATCGGGATGCATTTAAGCTTTTGTCCTGAATAATTAGTCCAAAAGGAATGAGATGAAATTGAGCGAAACTTCAACCAATCTCTGTGGTTTTAATTTAGACAACGATATCTGTTATACTACAAGCACGTCCAATATATAGTTACTCAGCGTACTTGTTTATTTTCACTTGGAATCTTTTTACGCTATATATTAGGTGAAGGTCTATGATATTATCTATTTCTGTTATTGATCAACTGAGTATTTACACGTCGCTGTCCTATTTAATAGCGAGGAAAGAAGATCGAAAAAAATTATTCTGCATAGACATTAAATTATACAGATAATAATCACGATGAGAGTGATTTGCATAGTGGCAAAAAATATCTACCACCATTTATTATGGAATTGTTTTACAGAGGCAATTGTTAAATTACCGTTATTTTCTAGTTTTTATTTCACGGATGTGCTTTGATTTAGATTTTGCGGGGGTGGGGGGGTACAATATAGCAAGGTCCAATGTCTATGACAGAAAATGTGCTATACCGCAATTAACACCGCCAGAAATGTAGAAACGACATGTTGTAATGCTTGATATTCGTCAGAAGTTCCAATCCGAACATTTCAGAGTATTTCGGTTTCAAACTAAAGATAGTAGAGGTTTCCAAATAAGTTGCTGAGTCTAAATGTAATTAAGAAAGTACGGCAGTTCAGAAAACGCACTCTGATCGTTCTAATAAGAAAATATGTCCAGAATATATTTGTGAGGTCCTTAGACACAACTCAGAGACCTGCATCAAATTCCTCGAAGGAATACTGCTAAACTTAGACAAGAAGTTGGCTGATTGTTGAACCTATGTCTGGCAACATGACTTAGCACCATACGACACAACAAGAAAATCCTATTATAGCTACCAGAAAATTTATGAGACTCTATCTTCTCTTACATCTGGCTACGTATCTTCCCAGAATGTAAGACCCTTGATTATTATATACCTGCTGCAGATAAGTGAGAGACGAACGAAATCTCCTTGTAACACCAAAGATGAAATGAAGGCAAGTATAAAGGCAGCATTCACCAAAGTAAACAAAGAGTTAATCTATAAGTGATGTAGGAGATTCCAAAGTCGTCTGGTGGCTGTTGTTGAAGTCTATGGCCATTATATTGCGTAAATTGACATTTTAGTATATCAATATATTTTTGTGCTATTCCGGTATATCTACCAGAACTATCACAATTTGGATGTCAGTTATATTTTAATGTGTTTCATAATTTAAACAACTATTCATTAATCGCACTCTGTATATTACAAGAGCACAAAGGGTTCCAAAATGTCTTAAACATGAGTCAAACAATATGAATAATAAAGCAAACAGAAACTAGGTCTCTATATATTTTCCTAAAATATGCAGGGAATATAGATTCAGATTTCATGATAGTGATCAAATATTGTACACATGTGTGGTTCTGTGTCAGATTCATCTCGCCAGCTATAAGATGTTTGGATTTCGTTACTGGTTTGGTAATCTCCGTTATGAGTTTATTTTTTTCCTCTCAATAGAATGGTTTTTACAATATATTTTTCACTCATATTAAGGTTTTATTAATCACTCTGATATAATATTGGTATTGTTATTTTTCTATCTTTTAATTTTTCATAATCTTTTCACTTCAAGCAATTGAGGATTTCTACTAGTGTGAAGGTTTTACAGTGAGAGAAAAAGCTGGGTACAGGGAATGCCGAATAAATGCTAAGAGGTGAATGGATTTGGTGAAACGGATGGCTTAAAAAGTGGATGGAATTTCAGCCGGTAAAAGATGGCAACCGAGCTTGCACTTAACGGGCATACATATTAATCAATATCTTTCAGGTTTTGAATCATGGAAACTTTCAAAGTATGAAAGATATTAGAATCTCGAGATAATTTACTGAAAATAAACAGATTACATTGAATATCCATACAAAACAATAGAATAGGGCATGTATATATGTTAACAACAGGAAAAATTCATGATGTGAGCAACAAGCAAGTAGAGAATAGTAAAAGTTATGATGTAGATTTTAAATATGAAAGCGGAAGACGCATTAGAATAGCGAAATTGACTTTTCGAATGATAAACAAGAGAAAAGAAATAGTTTATTTTAACTAGGGAATGGAAGAGGCAGTGCTACATGAAAAGATTCCTCACAAATAATGCAGAAACTTAAGCCAGTAGACATGAGCATCTGTTGAAAGTGGTCGTGAGAATCATGAGAGAAACGAGAATTCTTATGCCTTAAAGACAATCGAAACATCAGTTTAGCTCTTCATATAAATGTGATATTAGCATATCAGCCTCAGTGGATTATTCAATGTCGAATTCTACATATTTTGAATGAACGTATTTTAATGCTTTCAGCGACAATTACTTTTCCATTATTTTATACATTCGCTGTGAATTTTTGCTTTTTAATTAATATAGTTTGTAGGTCATAAAATTATTTTTGTATATTTTTCTATAAATCTGCTTTTATATATTTTAAGTGTTGCTATTCAATCAAATCAATTTTTGGTCATTTTAATATAAAATTATTATATTGATTTTTGTTTTGTGGGGCATTATTTATCCACAGATTAGACACTAAGAGGTGCTACCACCCCAGGTCAGGGTGGACCTAGGAATAAAAATAATAAAATGTATTCTACGCTCCTCAAATCCTACGAACTCACGATCAGAGGCCATGCTGCTGAATGTCATTTTTCGTCATAAACAGGACGACAATAGTCTGCAAAATAGAATTTGCATTAATTAAAAAAAGACAGTCAAATCCTTACAGATATATGATGAGGAAAGGTGTCTGGAGAACTTGATGCTCACTAGGCGCACTGAAAGCAAAACTTGAAGAAGGTAACAGCGAGGAACCTAGCTATAGAAATTTGAAGAAGTATATGTTTTCCAAAATTGCAATGGACACTGCATATAAAATTCGAAAAAACTTTCAGTTGAATTAAAATATTCCAGTATTTTTAGTTAGGGGAGGTCTTATTCTTCTTCAATGTACTAAGTCTCTACAGGACTTGGGCGATTGTGGTTCTCTTCAAACTTTCTCTCGTTTGTAACTCTTAATACATTTTGTCTTTTTGCTATCTCTCCTAAACCTTCTTCCACAATCCATATACTCCAGTTCTCTAAGTAGGTAATTCTTTATTTTCCTCAATCCCTGAAACATCCAATCTTTTCTTTGGATATTAAATTTTCCAAGAATTCTTTCCTCATTATGTGCCCTAGAAATTTCAACTTTCTGTTCTTGATGGTATATATGTATATCTCTATTTCGTTTTGTTTTTCTCTAAAACTTCGAAGTTACTTACATGTTTAGTACATGTTATTATCAGCACCTTTCTATAAATCCATTTTCTAGATTTCTCAAATATATTCTTCATTTCTTAGGAGATTGTCCAGCCTTCACTGCCATATAGAGGGACCGCTATTACACAAAAACTAAGTACCCGCAATTCATAGCTTAGATAAGGAAGATAGCTTTCGATATTTCAATGATTCTTATGACATCGATGTCACATATTCTGTTCTCTGGTAAAACTCTTCATAGATATATTCGTTTTTTCTTTTGGCTTGTCCAAATTATAATTCACCTGCTGAGCTCTTCATTTTAATGACAACCATGCATTGTGTCTACTTACAATTGCTATTTAGTCCTTTCTTTTGCATTTATTTACTAGGTTCTCTAGAAAGTCTTGTATTTTCTTTCTAATATATCCTAACAACACTGTAATTTACATATCTAATGCTGTTGAATTTGTGTTCGCACATTATGAATAACGTTAAGAACTTTTATTCCCTAACTGTAGAGTTTTTCGGTGAGAAGACACAAGATTCGGATACAAAACTTTTCAAATTTTGCATACATAGAATAACCTGAAAATTCCAATCCCACAGTTAATTCTACCTCACAAGCCCTCAGCTAAAATCAGATTTGAAGAACAAATCACAAAATACATATGGCGTAGGCTATTCCAACTAATCAAAATAAAAATAAAAATAAAATATATTTCCTCTGCTAGACTTTCGAAGTAATAATTCAGTAAATGTTCAAATTAGCTTGGAAAAAGTATTCAATATTTTATAATAATATTAGCGAGCATAATTTACAATGTTTAATATATAAATATACTTGAGATAAAATTCATAGGCAGATGTTAATAGAGATTGTAAACATATATTTCGGGAAAACAGACGAGATAATTTTTACATTTTTTCTCAAAATGCAAGGCAAAAAGGAGCAAAAGATTAGAGTTTTATATAGTGAGAATAGTGTCAATGCGTGCGAGTGGCACGAGAAGTGATGAATATTATGGCAAAATCTAGGATAGACATTGGTGGACCTTACATTTAAAGTCGTTCCAGCGAAAGGGAAGAATATATAAAATATCTTTTCCACGAAAAGAGAGACTAACCGATAATTCACAAAGAAAAATATGGACCAGAAATAAAAATTTCCGAAGTGGAATTTGCAATTGCCAAACTGAATAGAAACCAAGCAGCTTGACCAAACGGCGTTGTAAAAGAGCTGCTGATACGCCTGAGTAGAGAGAATTACAAAAATAACAAATGAAATTTAAAATAATGGTGTAATACCATACGATCTAAGCAAGTTGATTTTCCTAAGATTGCCTAAGAAGCCTGATGCAAACGAGTGCGGACTCCACCAAACAATCAGTTTAATAAGCCACATTACAAAATTGATCGTCTGATTACTGATGAATAGAGCGAGAAGCAAACTTAGGCCAGAAATAGGACAAGAATATTGCGGGTTCGTCAAAGACACTGGAACAAAGAACGCCATATTTCTGATTAGGATGTTCTCCAAAAGGGCAATACGAATGATGAAGAGCATGTATATATATTTTATTGATTATGCGAAAGCGTTTGACAAAATACGTCACAAAGAATTGATGGAGATGTTCAGCAGCCTTGACATATGCTGATAGCAGACTCGGAAAGAAAACAACATAGGTCGTACAGAATGTAGCTGAAGAGAGTAAAAAGAAATGACTACAAATAAACTGCAAGAAAACCAAATACATAGTCATCGGCAAAAACAGCAATCCAAAATGGCTAATACGGTTGGGGTATACTAAAATCAAGCAGGTACAAAAATTTAAATACCTGAGAAATATTCTAACAGAAGACGGAAAGTGCTATACAGAGATCCGAAGACGATTTGGCATGGCGAATGACGCATTCCAGAAAACGAATAAAGTATTAAGTGAGAGAGAAAACTTGCTAGAATCAAAGAAGAGAGTACTATTGATATGTGATGTGAGTTCTTTAGTATGGCACTGAATGCTGGCCAATGTCATATAAGGTGAAGGAAAAACTTCAAACAACTGAAAT
Source organism: Ascarosepion bandense (assembly GCA_037127315.1). Lineage (NCBI taxonomy): Eukaryota > Metazoa > Mollusca > Cephalopoda > Sepiida > Sepiidae > Ascarosepion > Ascarosepion bandense. Next base: position 350,791 of record JBBBDQ010000190.1, read on the forward strand.
GCGCTTCTACAGAAGGTTGCTGCGGATGTCATGGATCGAGCGTGTGAGCAATGATTAGGTTGTGAAAAGGATGGAAATGAAAAGGAAAAAAACAGCTAAATTACTGGAATATGCAATGAAGAAGGAAGGCTTATAGAATATGATACAAACAGTTCAAATAGAGGAACGGAGAGACAGTTGAAAACAACGTGTAACGTACTTGACAAGCCTGAGCAGATGGAGAGCAAAACGGGTGTTGGATTGTATAACAGGAGAAAGCTTGCTAAGAGCAACCAAGTATACGGAAACGTGGAAGGCCATGATCGCCTAAGTCCTGAAAAGACAAGGCATATTGAAGAAGAAGAAGAAGAAGAAGAAGAAGAAGAAGAAGAAGAAGAAGAAGAAGGATTTAGTGGTCAGGGAAATTGTTTCCATGGGAGTATGTTCTACAAAGTAAGATTTTTGAGAACGAACTGTATAAGTAGACCACAAACTTTACAAAAATATTGCTACGGTATTGAATAATTTATTTTTACGACTTTCTGGCTTTTATAAAGCAGACATAAATAAGTTATTATACAATTGTTTAACAGTTTATTTGAGATATTTATTTTTTCCTGAAACGGAGAAGCTGTTGAAATATTATAACCGGTTTTAGGTTCATATAGTAGTAAGTGCCTTTTTATAAACCTTATCTTCGACGTCGTAGTAATATTATCTGAATACCTTACCCGAATGAATTAATAACTAACACCATTTCTGTGTATATATTATGATTTTCAAAAAAATTTGAAACGATTCTCGTCTAAATTCATAAATAGAGAAGGCGGTCTTGCTGATAATATCGAACATAAAATGTGTACGGTTATGGTATCTCGTAATTTGGATATATTAGGTTTAGGCTATGTTCCGGAAGGCTCAACGCTAAATTTGTAAAACACATTAAGTGCAACTGACATACCAAGTCATTTTCCGTTGACCTCATTTCTTACTCTATTATCTTGAAGTACCAGACCCGGGGTGAAGGCCAATGTAATTCATCGTATGCGCTTAGCTACCTAAGAAAATAAATCACTCTTTACACTCTAGGATGCCTCTCTTAGCACTAAGAGTACCATTGTTGCAGCAGGCAACCAGTCGCAAATGTCAGAGGCGCGTACATAAAATCTTCCCATTTTTCCACAGGGTAAGAGAGGGAAGTAAACGAGATGCCAAATATGTGGTTTACGTAGATTTCTTCTCAAACAGCCGTTTCTTCTAATAATCGAAGATACAATTGTATGTATATAAAACCTCCGATATTACCACTGTCTCTTCAAAGTAAGCATTGTTTTATAATGAACCTTTCTAGTAAGTATTATAGCGTGAAGAATATATCTAATAGAGCCAAACTCTATAACCTCTGCCTATCTGCTTCCTGCTTTCCTGCCTGTTGGAAGTCCTCCTGCGTAGTACATATATTTAAGAATTCTGGCGAACCCTCAGACCCCGCCAATTACCGTCCTATTAGTCTCCTTCCAATCTTTGGCAAAGTTTTCGAAGCCATTATCAACGCCGAGGTGATTCAGCACCTTATGGCCAACGGGCTTCTCTCTGACAAACAGTATGGGTTTCGCTTCACCAGGTATACTGCTGATATGCTAACGACCATTACCGAGTACATATACCAGGCACTCGACAAGAATGGTGAAGCCCGAACCGTTGCCTTGGATATCTCCAAAGCATTCGACAGGGTCTGGCATGCTGGCCTCTTGTGCAAACTGCGGAGCTATGGGATAACTGGACATCTGTTTGACCTCATCCAGTCCTTCCTCTCTAACCACACATTAAGGGTGGTATTAAATGGGCATGCCTCCCAAAACTACCAGACGAACGCGGGCGTCCCTCAAGGTTCTATCCTAGGTCCCACGCTCTTTCTGATCTTAATGATCTCCCCGACACCATTAGATCCCAAGTTGGCATGTATGCCGACGACACAACAATCTACTCCCTCATCGATCAAAAACCAGGTCTGGACGAAAAGTGAACCTTGCTGCCGCACTTGAAAGGGACCTCCAATCCGTAGTGACCTGGGGTAGGAAATGGTTGGTAAATTTCAATGCCTCCAAAACAAAGCTGTTATCAACTAACCACCATAGACAATCGCATCTACCTCCCATTAGCATGGGACAGGCTAGCCTCCCAGAGAGTAAAATACTACGCCTCCTTGGCCTTACACTCTCGGCGGACCTCAAATGGAATGACTATATTGAATCCATTGCCAAATCTGCTGCTATGAAAGTGGGCTCCCTGTGCAGGGCCCGGAAGTTTTTCCCACCTGAAACTATTCTGCACATATACAAATCTACCATCCGCCCGTGTATTGAATATTGCTGCCATATCTGGTCGGGTGCCCCTGCTGCTCTCCTTGGGCTTCTTGACAAAATACAAAGGAGGATCTGTAACGTGGTTGATACTGACTTGGCAGACCGGCTGCAGCCGCTCTCACACCGGCGTGATGTAGCTTCCCTGTGCCTCTTCTACAAGTACTTTCATGGCTTCTGCTCCGATGAGCTTAGATCACTGGTGCCGCCTAAGCACGAATTTACACGAGATACTAGATTAGCAACTAGGTCCCACCCTTTTACAGTTAAACAAATAAGATGTAACCGTAAATTCTACTCCAACAGCTTCTTTTCTCGCGCTTCCCGCCTGTGGAACTCTCTTCCACAAGTCTGCTTTCCCGACAGTTACAATCTCCAGGTGTTTAAATGTAGGGTCAATAGACACCTCCTATCACACTAACTCCCAACTATTCTCACAACACTCTCATCTACCCAACCCTCATTCTCGGTATCCTCACCCGCCTATCACCCACCCTCTGTTATTTCCTATATTTAATCAGCCTTTCTCCACTCTACGTAGCCCCCTGCACAGTAGTGGCAGTGACATGCCTTGTTCGGGGTGAAACGCTTATAAAAAAAAAAAAAAAAAAATTCTGTTCCCACAGATTTCTACTTCGAAAACGTTAAATTGATTATATTACAGGTAAGATGTTCAGGATTACAATCGACATATTCATTCACAGATCGATGCATTGTTTAGAGAGTTGAATCTTGAATCGATATTTGAAAATGTATTCAAATACATTGTGTAAAAAATATGAAAAACACACATTTACTCTGATTTTCAGCGGGGATTAATTATAAAAAACCACAAAATTCTTATTTAATTTTTTATGGTACATATTCTTAATCGCCCATAATTTTAAGGTTTATTTTTATACTATTTGAAAGGGTTTAAATATAAATTATATTCTATTCACGGTTGGACGGTGTTGTATGAAGACAAACAAAATTAAAACGTTTACAAAATCTAGAGTATTAAACGATTGATTGCTAACCTTTACTCAGGCACATTTGTATCAACCAGTGATTCATACTGAACTATGCTAAACAGACCATAGTTTCAGTTTCTGGGAGAGAGCACGTTACCTAGAGGGGACACAAGTTTTAACAATGCCAGGACGATTCAACCCACGGTCATGATGACATTTGACTTCAAACTGGCACGACCATAGACGGTTCTTCAAAGGGAAAGTTTTCCCCAAATTAACTCGCAATGATTGGTTTACGTGGCAAAGTAGTTAGAATTTTTGCTATCTGGTTATAAAGCCCAGTTTCGACACGTAGCATGGACGATTTGTCAGTAAGTTGACTTGTTGTTATCAATCAAGAGGTGGTGATCGCAGACTTCGGCACCTTTGATAAAAGCTTCTAAACAATACCACAGGGTGAACCAAGTAAAATGATATATATATATATATATATATATATGCAGAAAGAGGGAGAGAGAGAGAGAGAGCGTCACAATACTAATTTCGAATAAATCTTAAAAGAAAAGAAAATGAACACATTCTACAGAAAAATATTTCATGAGAAAGATAAAATTACATGTAAAAACATTTCCATCTCTAAATAGAATGATCCCTTCTCAGATACCTTTTTTATCCAAATCAAGCGATACATCTTCATATTTGCTATGGCATTCACCAAGGCGTTGTATCCCAGTAGGCTCACTCTTTATTCCTTTATCCGGTTGAGAACACAACCTTGTTTCTCGACATTATTCTAATCAAGGCAGCAAGCGTAAAATGATATTATCGTAATAATTATCATTGATCAACTCTTTTGAATTGAGTTCAAACAAAAAGTAGTCTCATTATTCATAAACTATGCATAAATCTATCTTCATTGCGTAGAATATTTATGACACCATTTTTGCCATATTCAACTGTACACTGATAATGCATATCATCTTGCTTGTAACACAGTTGATGGTATCCCGGTTCTGCTGGATAAACGATGTTCGCCAGTTTAATCGGTTAGAAAAATTCTTATTCTTAGCTAGAAATAACATATCGCTGGCAAAAGCTTCAAGTCGTTCCCGCGTTTGAACATGATGGACGTACCCAATTTCAAGAACGTCTCTCCGATCAATTATTGTTGGAAGATATTGGCATATGCATGGGCAACATTTCATATTATAAGCTGATATTCTAGACTATTCAGAATTGATTATTTAAAAATATGGCTTATGGAAAGCAACATAAGGTAAATGAACGTCCCATTTATGGTTCGCCCATCGTATCACCTACATAATGCCAACATCATACATATATATATATATATATATATATATATATATATATATATGCATGAGATATTGAAAATTTAGTAAAGGCGAAAAGAAAATAAAGGAAAATGCTGCCCTAGCGGTAGTTTCACCTAATTTATAGAATAACGGAACACTTCTCTGAAAATTTGTGGCTTTCATATAAATGTCAAGCATGACGCCAAACGCATTCAGATATATGTAAAAATAACTTTAAGCCTTTGAGTATTGGAGATTCCACACTTCTTGACTCATGTAGACTGGCGATACAGAATAAAAAAAACAAAAAAATATGATAAATAATAGAAACGAAATCCCTTGATGAGTTTCAACAGCAGTGTCATCTTAATGCATATAAAATAGTGATATATTAATGATTTTGCCATTCCACAAGATATCAGTTAAAAGTTAGAATGATAGTCACAATAAATACTGGAAAGAGTAATGAAATCTACTGGACTTGAGAAGCATATCTTCATGAAAATTGTTTTACGAGAAATATATCAACAGACAAGCTGGCTAATTGCCAAGTGAATGCTGAAATTTTTGTTATTAGTATAATCTTATATATAATTTGAGAAAATGAAAAGTAGCAATTCTTAAATATTTAAGTTATCTTTACTTTCTTATCACTGCAAATACTCAGTATGTGGCGTATCCAAAATAATAAAAAAGATATACTTTAAACTTAAAATTATGACGCATTCTATCATGGAAAAGCAGAAATGCAGGCGTTAACGTCTCTATCTTTGGTTCTGTAGTTTACATTTAACAAAAATCAAACCTACACAGTAAAATTAATTATATATATTTGGTAATGTAAGCAACATAATCCAGAACTTATTTATTAAGTATATAAAAACAGAAAAGATTGTAAGAAATGAATGTGTCTTTTCACCTGTACAATGAGCTGGTTCTGAAATATTTAGAAGTTCTAACAATATTCATTATTAGCCAGCACAATCTTAACAATATAAGATATGCAGATGGCAAGGTGTTGATATCAGATTCAAAAAGAAAACATGCTGTCAGTAATGAAAGAATGCAAGAATGAGAGAATAAACTTCAAAAAGACAGTGTAAATGTTTTTCTCAAATGATAAAAGCTCAGCATGCTAATAGCAAATAATTGCTGCCAAAAGTACAAAGGTACAACAATCTATATTAGGTAGAATGTTACTAACAGAGGACGGAAAATGCGGCATTAAAATCTCAATGTGATAGCGTAGATGCCTTTCAAAAGCTAAGCAAAGATTTAAGAAAGCGAAAGATTTCGTTGAAAACAGAAAAGAATACTGAATATTTAGGCCCATACCAATGCTTTTATATGGCAAAGTATGTTGGGAACTCTCTTAACAAATAAAGAAGGGGATTAGGCAACATACATTTGGTTATACAGGTTATGTGTCATGTACAGAATATGTGAGCAACGCCAAAGTTTTAGACAAAATGAAAATAAATATACACTTATATATAACTTCAGGAAGTGAGAATTGAAATTTCTAGGGTATATATTGAGGGAAGAGGACACAAGAAATTTGATACATACGGGTTAGAAACGCATAACATACTTGGATATATGTATATTATTAACAGCTACATGTCCGGCAACGTTCTGAAGTTCTACAGAACATGGAAGAAGATGATCGAACTAAATTTTGTGTAATTATGATTTGCATATAAATATTAATAAAAAATTTAATTTTCTAGCTGTTTTATTTTGATTGCTTATCACTTAAACTATTTAGGTCTCATTTTATAGTGCTTATAAAGTAGCATCACAACAGCAGACACATGATCGAATGTGGTCATAGGCTTAATGGGCAAATGTGTCACGGACTTTTTTCCAGCACATAACTGAAATATGGTTAAGTATAACAGATTAACCAATCTTAGTCCAGGTCAATCTCCACCCGATGTTTGGCAGCAAGAAATATTACTTTTGTCAATGACACCGTTCTGTTGATTCTATCGAGGGTAACATACGATTTGCTTATTGACACCCTTCCTCCAACGACACCGTCTCATCAGCACATTAGCTACTGACATACAAATAAAGACCAAACTACATCATTGATTTACATGTTTATTACACTTACAAGACTATATATGCCACATTTCTTAAACCTCGCTTTCATTTCTGCAGCATGTCTAGTCTGCCTGATTGCAGAAAGTCATGGAATAGTGACCGGATGAGTCACTGATAATTCATTTCTATAATTCAATTATAAAATTCTAAATTTACTTTGAATATCTAATAACAGCAATATGTACACTAGAATTACTGCTATAATTACACATTTTTCTATTAAGCTTATAACTGTAGTTGTTATTTATTCGCTTTGAAATGTAACGAGAGCTTTGTAGTTGTGAGTGAAGATTTTTTGTCTTCAAGTAATCAATATTTTTACATTTTACGTATGCCACCGAGTGCATTCAGTTGACGAATTGTGACAAACAAAAAATGGTAGAATTTATGTAATCTGGATCAAGTAAAGCCTGATTTTATATAGACATCCGTCAATACACATAAAAAATGAATATCAGTTTTGATTTTTAGAAACATTGTATTGAGAGTTCATTACACTGTTATTAATATTGTAGTATATTTTAAAAACAAATTAAATAGTATTGCGCTATTTTACAATAAACAATATCATTTTATGTTATATAAAGAACCACATGCTGAATTTGCATATCATTAGGATTTTTCAGTTTCATTCTCATTAGTAGATTTATGAATTTTGCTCGCTGCTGTACTAAAGTAACTTATTTTCTTGTAATAAAAGTTACTCAATTAAAAAGCACAGCGACCACTCCAAACAATCATTATATTAAGGAGAGAGAGAGCGAGAGAGTGTGAGAGAGAGTGAGAGAGAGAAAGGTTTAAATTATGGCAACTTATCAGATATATTGGTTGATATTTGACAAGAAATAAGCAATATTATAATTTTCAGAGAAGCAAACTCTAGGGTTTTTGTTCAAGAAAATAATAATTCTGGGGAAGGTGCTATCAAAATGGAATTTATAACTTATCAAAGAATCATGAAGGGAATGTGTGTGATTTTCCACAGTGAACATAGCATACTGAGTCTTAACAGAAAGGGATGAGCTGGTGAATCTAGGAAATATATCGGTATTTCTGTTGGCAGAAATATTGCTATATATTAGACAACGTTTAAAATAAATATACGATAATTGATTTTAAAAGCTGATTGGATATATTTCACTTTTAGTTAGATCATGTTATGATGTTAACGGATATGCTAGGGAGGAATACTCTGATTGGTTATTCGAGAATAACAAACAGGATATGCTTAAAGGCTGTACCTGTTTAGGATTTGTTACTTAGCCAGAGGTCAAATTAGACAGAGCGTCTAATATATGGGGGAGAAAAATTAGGTTCGACAGCATAAAGAAATAAAAATAAGCTATTTATTGGTACAGAGATAATATTTTTAGTGTGAATGCCACAGCGTCATCGATCTCAAGATAGTCATACAAATATTTCCTGAATATTTTATACATTATGCATTTCATAATGAATATCTAGTGTCCAACACACACACACACACACACACACACACACACACACACACACACACACACACACACACACATATGTAATATACACACACATATAATCATATGCAAAATATATATATATATATATATATATATATATATATATATATATATATGCAAATAATATAATTCGTTGACATCCAGTTAAGCGCAAATACCATTGGGAAATTTATTAATCCATCTCTACTCCCTACATTATGAGTTAAACAGCCGTATATGTAAAAAGATAAGTTACATAAGCATCGACGTCTCCAATGTCGATGGCGAGACGTCGTCGATGGTCTATTCTTCACTGAGAGAGTTAGTGGTATATATATATATATATATATATATATATATATATATATATATATATATATATATATAATGTATCGAGGAAAAAGATAATTTTCTCAACATATACTGTTATATATAGCAGTCAATGAATGTCCATTTTGTTTATAAACATTTATGTTATAAACATCGCATCTAGGCTTTAAGTTTATTTGTATATAACAAAAATTGTCCAACATTTGAAAAACTTTTTGTTATGGTTGTTCTAATCTTTCGTTTCACATGAGCGATCTTCAGAGAGATTAAGATATACTATACAAAGTAAAATGGACTAACCTAAAGTATAATTTCAAGAATATGCTACATTTATGTGTTGCAGTGCTGAAAATCATTGATATATAGTAGTATGCAAGAATAAAATTTGACATAGCGGTCAAAGTGCGGCTGCCTGTTCCACACTGAGGCGAAATTTACAGAACATATGTGTTGCGTTTAGGTTTGATGTTTTGTATATACTAGTAAATGTCGTATTATCTGTCGGTGTATTCTTATAACGGTTAATAAATGGGCAGTAACCAATATGTTAAAAACTATTCTATAAGTTATTGAAGAAAAATAATTGTAGATCCAAAAGCGTATATGTGTAATATAGCAATCTGGCCCCACCCGAGGAAGGTTGATGCAATCGATGGTGTTTCCCGTCGGTGAAGGGGTCGGCGAACGACAAGACAGGTGTTTGAGAAATACATCCTGTCGGGGCCTGGAGCGGATGTCGCAGGGTTATGAGTCGGGCTCGTTTGACCTCATTTCCGACAGCGGCGGAAATGACTACGGAGGCAAACAGAACAGGTGTCTCTTGGAATTACGTGGGCGTTGCGTGGGCGAGGCAAAACCGGAAGGAAAAGTCCCGGTTCTAGAAGACTATAAAAAGACCTCGACACACGGATTCGCCAGCAGAGAATGGCCAGTGGAAGCAGAGAGACACCACAAGCAAGACTACACTCCCGTCGACCCATGCTATGTGCGCTCTCACTCTTCCATTCTCTGTTCCACACGGGTTCGTCGTCAGGAATAAAAATATAACCTTATATTTTTATATATGCGTGTTCTCGTTGTTTGTCGTCGTACGGCGATATATAACATACGCAAATTGGTGCCTAGTGACTTGCTGTTTTAAGACAACAACAACAACAAAACAGATAGATGCGAACTTGGTTACCACGGCGACAATTTGAAATTCTACGGAATTAAAACCGCCAGATAGAGGAAGAAAAAGAAAAAAAAGACGAAAATAGAAAGCAACCGGACGACCATAGACGACATCAACGGAAGGTAGGTGACTTTTGATTCGATGTTGTGTGTGTTCTGCTCTTGTTCATTATAAGATTATAATAAGTCTAATTAAAAAAAAACAAAATGGAACAGCATACTTTTGCTGATTTTGTTCAAGGTCTGACCCTGGAATTGAGAAATGTGGCTTGTTCGTTGTCGAACACTTTAAGGGGAGAATCTTTTTTGAAGAATATACAGCCATTAGCGTGCAAAGAAGATGGTGGTTATAGTGCTTGGTTGGAGGATATGGAGAGGTATTTTAAAGTTGTGCGCGTGGCAGAAGAAGACAAGTGTCAGGCAGCTCTTCTCACAACAAGGGGAGCTGTTGGACACTATGTATATAGACTAATCTCTAATAACCCACAACTCACATGGAAGGAGTTCAAAACTTCTTTAAAGGAATACTACGGATTGGTTTTAGACCCCGACGCACGGTTAGTCGAATTAGTGAACATTAAGCAGGGCAGAACAGAGGGGGTGCGGGACTACATGCAGAGAGTAGTACGCCTAGCGGAGAGCGCATATGATGGGGTTGACGGGAGGAATGAAGTTGTGATAAAACAAGTTCTAGGATTTTTCATAAAAGGTCTAAGGGATCGGGAAATAAAGATGGCAGTTATGAAGGATGAGCCACAAACACTAGAGGCTGCCTATCAGAAAGCGTTATCTGAGTTGAGATGGAAAATTCGACTCGATGCAAACTCTGAATACGAAGAGGAGCCTATGGAAATTTGCCACTCTCGGAGACGGGTACCGATAGAAGCCGTAAGCCCCGCTGAATCTAATACTAATAATAATAATAATAATAATAGGAATAAGAACAATAGAAAAGTTGGTAATAGGGGAACTGAATACAAGACTCGCGAGCGGGAGAGGAACCGGAGCGTTGTTAGGTGTTGGAATTGTGGGAAAGAAGGCCACATAGCGAAATTTTGTAGACGCGCCCCGGGAAACGGCAGAGGTCCGTTCGTGCGACGCCCAATGAACGGAACAAGGCGGTACCAACTCACATAGTTGGTAATATGGGCGCGCCAAATTCCATCTTTATTAGAATAGAACGTAGACCTTATAGGGCATTGGTAGATACGGGAGCAGAGGTATCGGTTATAAGCTGTAGGGTATTTAAAAATTGCGACTGGGACTTGAACTGCAAAAGAGGGATATTAAACTTCGAACTGCGAATGGATCCCCGTTATACGTTGAAGGCCTTTGTCGTCTACAGGTCCAGATAGGAAGTAAGTCCATACCCCATGACTTTTTAGTCGTGAAAAATCTCAATAGAAACGTTATACTTGGCCGAGATTGGCTGATGCAGAACGGGGTGAGAATGTATTTCGATTTGGAGGCATTGAAGATTGGTGAAGAATACGTGGCATTGGAGGAGAATGTTCACATTTCCTCTATTGTTAGGTTAGCTCAAATAGTAACATTAAGACCTCAACACCTGCATGCTTGTCTGGGATTAACCAGGCTGAGAAATGGACGTGGCAAAGAAAATGAAATCGAACAGCTGAGTAGTGGATATGTTAGCAACTTATGTGGTATATCAGTAGCCAACGCAGTTGTAAAAATGCCAAAGTCTCGTAAGTTTCAGTTGCTGATAATGAATAACACTAACCAGACAATCACTTTGAGACGGGGGTGTCCGCTGGCTAAATTGGAAAGGGCAGGTAATATTACTGAAATTACTATGCCCGATAAACAAAATAATAAAAGTCCTGATGTAGATTTGGAACAGGTACATGTACCGGAGGAATTCAAGCCTGAAATTAACAAATTGCTAAAAAGAAATAGGGACATGTTCGTTAGTGACGACAAAAACCTGGGCAGAACCGATACTGTGGAGATGCGTATCGATACTGGAACGCATGAGCCCATAAGAAAACGCCCATATCGCACACCCCTCAAACAAAGAAAGACAATGGATTCAGCAATCGACGAAATGATGCAGGCAGGTGTAATTGAGAGATCCAATAGCCTGTGGGGTTTTCCAGTAGTTTTAGTAGAGAAGAAAGACGGTGGTAAGAGATTTTGTGTAGACTTTAGAGCACTTGATAAGATTACAAAGAAATATGCTCGACCTCTTCCTGTCATCGATGATATACTGGCATCACTTGGTTCGGCAAGGTACTTTTCGAAGCTTGATTTAAAATCAGGGTACTGGCAAGTTAAGCTTCATGATGATGACAAAGAAAAAAGTGCTTTCACCTGCCACAAGGGTCTGTTTCATTTTAATGTTATGCCATTTGGACTTGCAAACGCACCCGGCATCTTCCAGGAATTAATGTCAGTTGTTTTACAGGGACAGGAAGATTTTGCTCTGGCATATTTAGATGATATTCTGATATTTTCAAATACGGTGGAAGATCATTTAAGACATATAGACACAGTCTTGAGTAGTCTACGTAAGCACAACCTTAAACTGAAGCCAGCTAAGTGTGAGTTCTTTAAGAAAGAGACCCAATACCTGGGGTTCAAGATAAGTGAAGAGGGAATACAACCAGACCTCAATAAAGTCAAGGCTATAAAGTCAGTTTCTACTCCAGCCACTGTTAGGCAAGTAAGAGCTTTTATTGGGATGACCTCATACTATCGCCGCTTTATTAGAAATTTCTCTGATATAGCCGAACCGCTGGTCAATTTGACAAGGAAATATGCACGATTCCAATGGGACGATGCTTGCCAAACCGCTTTCGATACACTAAAAACGAAGCTCGCGGAGATGATAACACTAGCCTATCCCAACCCAAATAAGGCGTATAGGTTATATACTGACGCATCCGATCAATCGATTGGCGCATGCCTATCCCAGGTGGTGTACGATAAGGAAAATAGGAAGGATGTAGAAAAACCAATTTATTTATTGTCCCATAAATTAAGTGACACACAAACGAGGTGGTCAACTATAGAGAAAGAGGCTTATGCCATACACTATGCTCTTCAAAAACTGAATCACTACCTGCATGGCGCAACATTCGCAATATACACTGATCATAGGCCCCTGGAGCACTTACTTAACTCGCCCATACAAAATAAGAAGATACAGACTTGGGCTCTGAGCATGTCTGGCTACAATTGCAGCATACAGTATCTTAAGGGTAAGGATAATGTTTGCGCGGATCTCTTATCACGCGCTGTTGATGTGAACGAAGAACATATTGCTTCTCCAGTAGATATAGATGATAAAAATTACTTGGTTAGTGTTATAAACTCCAACCTAATGGAGCCGGAAGAATTAGCAGCCCATAAAAATGTCGGAAATTCATCAGAGGCACCCGAACGACCCACATTGAAAGGAATAGACATAATCAGGGAGCAAGAATCAGACAAAAACATCTTAGACCTGAAGATTAGATTACGAAATGGTAGGGCTACCAAAGCAGAACAGAAGAGATATATAGTAATGGATGAGGTGGTGTACTATTTGTCTCAGCCTGATGATGAACCCCTCATCAGGCTGTATGTACCATCTCACCTTAGAAAAAGGTTGCTAGTTCAATACCATGATGACAGTGGCCATATGGGGGTGGATAAGACATTCCACTCAATAAAACAAAAGTATTTCTGGCCTTGTTTACTTAGAGAAATAAATGATTTCGTAGGTAAATGTATCCCGTGTCAGACAAGAAACCTAAAGAGGCAGCAACCCCACATACAGGAATGTGACTTCCCTCCTTTTCCTTTCGCAAAGGTTGCTTTAGATGTCTCAGGACCCTACCCAAAGACCCATTTAGGTAACCAATACATAGTTACATTCATAGATATGTACAGTGGTTGGCCGGAGGCATTTGCGGTTCCTAACAAGAAGGCAGAAACAGTGGTGCATCTCTTAGTTGACGAAATCTTCCCCAGATTTGGGACACCACTTCAGCTTTTAACTGATAATGCGCCAGAAAATGTCAACAGGGTAATGAAAAAGACATTAGAAGACCTAAATATACACCATGTGACAACTTCTTTTTATCACCCCCAGAGCAACGGTAAGGTTGAGGGGTTTCACAGAACAATGCATGATGTTCTAGCAAAAAAAATCGGCAACAACGAACAGTCGTGGGATATTTACATTAACCAAATGTTGGCGGTTATCCGGTTTCATGTGAGCGAAACCACTAAGTCTTCACCGTATTACTTGCTCTAAACAGGGATGTTATTTTGCCCTTGGACAATATACTGAGGCCTCGTCGCATATATTATGGTGATGAGCATCACCAAATTGCACTACAGGAAATGCATCGTAGCTTCACTTTAGTTAGGAATAATATAAGAAAAGCGAGGAGAGCCGCGATAGATAAGTCGCGTGGTAAGACGAAAAATACAACTTTTGAGGTTGGTGATTTGGTGTACTATAAGAATCACCAAAAGAAAGGGAAGTTAGATGTGCGCTGGCGGTCATATTATGTGATCGTTGAAAAGACTGGCCCGGTCTCTTATAGAATTAGAGATCAGTTAACCGGCTCAGTCATTAAGACGCATGCTGAGCATCTTCGGGCAGCGTCCATTGATGAATGGAAAATCCCTACTTCCGATAGGCCGTTACGAAAGATTGTATTGGCTGCTCCAGTAGAATCCAGTGATTCGGATGACGAATCCGGAGCGGAACAGACCGACTTTCCAGTGCACAAAAATCGACACCAACGTGTGGAATCAGACGATGAGTCTGATGTTCCATTAATGGAGCGTCGCATCATGACGCGACGTAAAATGGCGAATAAAAACGAGTCAACTATTGATAGTGATGATAGAATCGGTGGTATAAATAATGTTTCATCCACGTTCGAGGATGATTGCTCAAAGTGCGAAACGTCTGGATCTACTCATGTAGATCAGGGTTTTTCTAGGGAATCACCTAGCAGCGAAGATGTCCAAATGAGGCAAACGTCTGTTGGGGCAAAAGCACGGATAGACCTGCAGATTCCACAGTTGATCGGAACAAAAAGAAAGAACAACTGAAAAGTCTTGTAGACTTATTGGCTGATATGCTATAGGATTGGGAAAGAAAGCAGTGGGAGGATTAACGATAGTTTAAGTGAAATAGTTAGGTCACCTTCATGCGGAAGATACAAACTAAGGAATTACGAGTCACGGGTCCATTTTTTTTAGACTAAATTAAGATAGATGAAACCTCTAATCCTCCACAAGTAAATTGCATGCGGATTAACGTTGGAATCAGGGTAATTTTCTTCGTTTTCTATTGAACATTTGCATGTACTGCAGATCATGGCAGTTTTTCTGTGTTCAAACATAGTATGTTTGAAATTAAATTAAATTAAATGAAGTTACATGTGTAACAATAAACTCGAGCGGAAACACGCATGGTGTTGGTCAAAGGTCATTTACTCGATGTCAGTTTAGAAACTGGGGCGCGGTTACCGCCTATGATCATATGGTCGTGCATCGAGGCGTCTACGCGTATGGACAGAGTCGAGAAAGAAACGAACATTGAAAGTTACAGAAACTTAAAAAAAAAAGATGAAACATCGAGCTGGGAGAACATTATGAAAATTTCACAATGGACACGAACATTGTTGGGTTGCCGATGTAGGCTCCCCTATATTTCTTTTTTTTGTTGTTTTGTTGTTTCGGCGTGCACATGTTTTGTACAATTGTCGGGCTTGTGTGGCAAGGGGGGTGTGTGAGGGTGTTGCGCTTAAAATGTTCTTAGGTGAATATTTTGGAAAATGGGAGGGCGAGGAGTGTAATATAGCAATCTGGCCCCACCCGAGGAAGGTTGATGCAATCGATGGTGTTTCCCGTCGGTGAAGGGGTCGGCGAACGACAAGACAGGTGTTTGAGAAATACATCCTGTCGGGGCCTGGAGCGGATGTCGCAGGGTTATGAGTCGGGCTCGTTTGACCTTATTTCCGACAGCGGCGGAAATGACTACGGAGGCAAACAGAACAGGTGTCTCTTGGAATTACGTGGGCGTTGTGTGGGCGAGGCAAAACCGGAAGGAAAAGTCCCGGTTCTAGAAGACTATAAAAAGACCTCGACACACGGATTCGCCAGCAGAGAACGGCCAGTGGAAGCAGAGAGACACCACAGGCAAGACTACACTCCCGTCGACCCATTCTATGTGCGCTCTCACTCTTCCTTTCACTGTTCCACACGGGTTCGTCGTCAGGAATAAAAAATATAACCTTATATTTTTATATATGCGTGTTCTCGTTGTTTGTCGTCGTACGGCGATATATAACATACGTAGCTAATTTAATGCTGTTTGTTGGATTATTTCTAATCAAAAGCCACGAGATTAATTGAAAACTTAAATATTACTGTTTGTTTTGTTTAAAATTATTCTCCCTTAAAAGTTACAAATTATTCAAAGTTTAAAATTCTCATATGTAAGACGCGTGGATTAAATTTCAATTCAGTAAACCCAAATAATTTTCCTCACTCATCGTTTCCTACAGGCACATACTCATAAATTGCTATAATGAAGAATATTTAGAAAGCAAAATTTTGCAAACTTTTAAATAGAAACAAGATATAAAAATAAAATAAAAATATGGATTGTATTTACTGAATATCTAATAATTATTTGAGTGAATTTTATTAAGCAAAATTCTGCAAATGTTAATTCTTTCTTTTGTATTAGCTATATATGAGTTTAAAAAATAAAGTTAACGTTACATAAGTAACATATTTAATTATTTGCTTAATCCGATTATTTTAGTATTAAAAGAAAAAATGTATATCGTAATTGCTACTAGGTAAATATAATTTATTGTAAAATTGTATAACAGTATATATTAAATAAGTATTTAATGAAGCAGTGTTAAAATTGATTGAGATATTAATTTTAAGATAAGATAGATTTTAACCAGGTTTGTAATAAACTTCCAAAACTTTGCTAGTAGCTATTTACGAAATGACTAAATAATCTCAGCTTACTTAATATCCGATTTTTGAATAGTTCTAATTTGCTGCCTCGTAGCATTTTTACCTATACTTAAGTGAATAACAGGACATGATATGGAATTTACCTAAGAGTAATACTCTATTATTAAGTATAAATATTTTGAGGTTCTTTTTCTTTATATTTCATTAAACAAGAAGGAAACAAATAGTCAGTTCAATTAATTTTTAAGTGAGGATCGTTAAGAGAAAATCCTAAAAGAAAACAGAAATTATGCGTTTTCTCTCGTTAGAAAAATCGTCACATGTCAATTCACTGATGCATATTTATCCATGAAATATTAATACAAAGTTTATAATGACATGTCGGGATTAATATATAGGAAAGTTGAGTAATTAAGGCATTTAAACTTCATCGTTCTTTTATTTAGTTTGCCACTTTTGCGTCGTTATAGTCACTATTCCCAGCAATCACACAACCGTCGTTCAAGATAATATTCAATGCAGAATAGTACAGTAGCTCACTGGTCTCTTTTGCGTTAGTATTCTTATGGTACTCGTCCCTTCTCTCAGAAGTTTAAGAGGCATGATCTTCAAAGCAGCAGGTGGTTTTAATTCAGAATTATTTTCTCCTAAACAGACTAACGTATGTGAAGGCCGAGAGCTCTCCTGGCCAGACTGCGCATCTCCAGCCGTACCAACAATATCCAAAAGTATACAGGTCATTATATTTTTGGGATGCCCTGATTGCAGGTGTTACAAGAAAGTTGTCAATGTTGGCAGCCAAACTCCTTCACTCCAGGATTTATGTCTGAAAATATATTCATAGACTTTACACTGTTTGGGATATCACCGCTTGGAAGCAGATGTTTAAAATCAAATGATTCTTTTCGCAGTTTAACTGCCTTCCGGAATAGCGGATAATGAGGCTCCAGTTTCAACGTTTGCCTATTTTCCGACTTAGAGTGCGAATTACTTGTCAGAATCATTTTGAGACGCATACCACGGAAGCATTTTATAGCCAGAAGGAGATTCTTTCACTATCATCCCGGCTATGTCAACCTTTTTGAACATACTGTATATATATATATATATATATATATATATATATATATATATATATATATATATATATATATATATATATATATATAAACATTTATAGACATTAAGAATTTTAGATTAATTCTATTCTTCAACATATATTTAAATTTAATTATTGTGTACTAAATTAGTCATGTTTCTCATATTTTTAATCTACCACGGTTGACTGACAGCACTTTGAATAATCGACTATTGTTATTAACTGTGAAATGCCATGATTACTCGTGAAGGGGTCGGGGTGAAGTTTTCAATTACATCCTTTAAGCTTTTCAATTCAAATTTCTACAGTTCCTTGACTGAGTGACTGAAACGTAAGATTAACATTATTTTCAATTATACCTTTCATCAAATTTTTTTTATTTATTTTCGTTTTCGGCAGAAACTTTAAAAAATTGACGTTACTGTATTTTACTGAAAACTGGCATAGAAAAATACTGACTTAATATAATTTTTTATATTGTATAATTAGCAATAAAAATTTTTCATATACCAATCTAATTAGATTAATCAAAAGTATTTAACTATTTCAATTGCTTTTCAATATACGTTTAATAATTCTATAAATCTAGTTTATAACGTGTTATAAAATGACTTAGCTCGAGACTACATTTGGAAATTGGAAATGTCGTTCATTTTATAGTTAACTGAATTGAGAAGTGAAGAAATTGTCCAAAATATATTGAAGATGCAAAAAGGCAAATATTTTTTGAATAAGAACTTGCGGAATATTCTATTTAATACCTACTCATATATATATATATATATATATATATATATATATATATATATATATATATATATATATATATATAAACACAAATCTTGTCGAGCAAGTCGTATTAAAATTGACATAAGATATATCTTTTTTCAGTCTTTCTCAATTATGTCGAATTATTTCATCGTTAAATATTAGGAGCATAGAAAAATTGAAAAATATAAGAACTATTAGGATATAGTACATATAAACGAACGCACGAAGCACACGCACACATATACGCACATGCGTGCATACATAAATGACATGATTTAGTGACATGGAATACATTGGAAATTAATATGTTCGATGCTTTTGGGAAGCAATGGAAAATATGCAACTAAGTTTTGACAGAAGATATATATTCAATAAAAAGACGATATAATTTTCTACTGACGAAGTTGAAATCGCAATTACGCTCAATTATAAGCGCCTATGGATTTATATACTCCCATTTTATTTTAATTTATCGCGTAACTTGAAAATAATCCCCACCGAGAAATTTAAACACTTTTCCATAAATGAATAAAATATCAACCGAAAGATGAAAAAGTAGATTATTTACCGATAAAACATGTATACGGGTGTTCCTCTCATAGAAGTCATAAAGACGGCTAACATGCTGTAGCGAATATCTTTTTTTCATTTATTTTTTTTTCGTATACGTGTTTAGTTTTATTATCATAATGTGAGTAAACATTGTCTAAATGCTCCACATATCTGAACGGTTTTGGCTATTCTATTAGTCATTATCAAGGATATTTCTTTTATTTTAATTTGAATGTGTAGAAATTTATAAATGTTTCTGTGTGAGGAGAATTTTTATTTTTTTCATATTCCAAAAACGTTCAACACATTGTGTCTGTGTTCATAACTGATGTTATTGAGTGTTAGCTATATTTAACTATTAGTACTTTTATGATTTTTAGTCTTTTTATACATAGGCTATTATACTGAATCTTCTACAGGTATGCTGCTGATGCAGTTTGGGAGTTATCTATGTTTTGTTTAAATATGCCCTAATTGAGTTTTGCTCAGAGATGTGTAACGTAAATATTCTTGATAGGTATGTAGTTGTACGCTCATTATAATTCTTCATGAGTTTGCTTTGATCAGGAACGCAGTAACTGAAGTAACATATGAAATAATAATACAATTACATCTTAGTAATTTAGTTTTGCATGTGATCTTTGTTAACAATTCATACATGCATATACACACATATGCACACACAAACACACACACACACACACAAACATATATATATGTTTAAGAAAATTCGTTTGTAGGTAGGAAAGATATTGCAAGAATTAATATACAGAATGCAAAGTTTGCAAAATTCTTTATTCGATCCAAAAGATTATATTCTTTACCGCAATAAGTACTCCTCTCTTTTTCACTAATGTTCTGCAATTTTTTGTTTTGACTGAATTCAATATGCGATCTTCCTTTTTTAAATGTATTCTGTTTCCAATTCAAAGTCCAACATCCTGACATTACTTTGACAGGAAACCAATTTACTTAAGCTTTTCTTTCACCAATATCTTATTCAAATAGCAGCAATAATTTCGGTGTTAGAAAGGAATCCGTAGTCAGCTCTTTAGCCGATTCCCGAACCCAGGAAAAACGCTGCGCCAAGAAATGAACAAGCCAACACCAAACAATACTTTGAGAACGAATCCTGATCGTTTAACCTTTGACCCTCTTGCACCGGTCCGCTTAACATATCTTTGGTCTGATCTGATCGAGAATACAACAGTCGGATAATTCGTATCTTCATACATTTATCAATTTCCCCGGGAGTTTCTCAACCAGAGTCGCTTAAAAGATTTTGGGAATTTGGCCAAATAACCCCGCCTCGACCCCGGAAAGTCTTCGCTTCAAAGGTTTTGTGTAACTGCCAAGGAAGGACTGGAAGCAAAACTTTGACCGGCTCGCTCGCTCGCTTGCAGCAATGTATTGTACCAAGCAAATAACATGATGGTGGGGGTAGTTGCAACGGCATCTATTGGCGGGAAATTGTTACGCCAAACTCGTTCAGATATATTCTAGATCGGCTATTAGACATAGGCGATAGAAAACCTGGTGTTATAAAAAATAGAACGGTAAAAATAAAACTGTAAAATATATCACGTCTATTATTTAGAGATTTCGAAGAAAGAGTTCTTTTGAAAATTGGTTTTATAAACATTAATTTATATTTCAACATATTCGTATTAAAATATTGACATTTTTTCGGTGAAAATGGGTTTTAATTTCAGCAAAAAATACACAGGTAGATAAATAAATTAAACATATTTTATATTATATGTAATTGTCACTTATATTTAATAAGTGTCTTCCAATTTGATTAAAGATTGAAGAAAAATTCTTCATTATTTTGTTTATTCGGATATCTCTGATTTACTTTCATTAAGGTCTAATAATTATTGATACCTTTATCAGTATTGGTTCTGTAAAGAAATTCAATTATATTTCCAAATTTCTACTAAACAAATTACATTTCAATTAGCAATCAGGTGGTCCCAACATGTGACATGTCAATAGATGAAAAATAATGTCTATTAAATCATGGACTATCCCGTTTATATCGCGTAGAAAAATGGGAAAGGGCGTTACGTTGTTTACGTCAGTAAACGAAAGAAAGAAAGAAAGAAAGAAAGAAAGAAAGAAAGAAAGAATGAAAAAAGAAAGAAAGAAAGAAGGGAATATATAAAAGTTTAATAGCTGTTTCGGTGAAATTGAAAAACGTTCTCAATTACATGCATATTTTTATTTGTACCTTCTTACTTTTTAAAATATTGACCAGTATCCATATTTATGATTTGTATTGCAATATGTTGTTGAAAATTTAAAATATTTAATAATGCGATAAGAAATATTCTACGGATATTTCCTGTATAACCATCTATGATGAAACTCACTCATTAACTTACATATGAAGATTCATCGAAATATTAAAATAGGATCAC
Organism: Ascarosepion bandense; assembly: GCA_037127315.1. Classification (NCBI taxonomy): domain Eukaryota; kingdom Metazoa; phylum Mollusca; class Cephalopoda; order Sepiida; family Sepiidae; genus Ascarosepion; species Ascarosepion bandense. Next base: position 372,297 of record JBBBDQ010000190.1, read on the forward strand.
CGTGAAATTTTCACGGATTAAAACTGGTAAAAATAAACACGATTCTTGTAATTTTCATGAACAGAAATAGAAAGGAAAATAAAAAAGGCAGGTTAAAATATAATAAGGAATTCACATTTTCAGTTATTTTTCTGAGTAATATCTCTCGATTTAAATATATATTTCCTAACGTTTAACATGCTAAAATATTGAGGATACCAAACATCACCTACAATTATTATCAGATGGGAATTCAATCGAATATCTAAAACGTAATATGCATATAGTCAGTAAACTACACACCAAGAAATCCTATTCCATTATCAGATATGTCTTAGATATAGAGCAAATATAATTAATATAAACAAAATATGATTTCTTTAGGCAACATCACATAATTCTCGGGATTTTTTTCTATTTTTTGACATATATTAAAGTAATTTCTTTTTGCTGTGAGGTAATTTATTTCAATAATATAAATGTTGATAAATGTGATTCAACTGATATAATTAAAGAGTAGCAATTGGCTTTCATTCTAGGAAGATGAAATTTAAAGAGATTTGCGACGAACAGTTTCGTAAGCAAATCTAAACTATCAATATTTCTGTGTTTGGGTGTAGGTATTTTACATATATCTATATATACATACAGAGATTTTTATGTTTCATCATGATTTAACATGAGAAGTAAAAAAAATCTAAACAGGTACTTCTTAATTTATCAATTCTTTGCATAGGACACATACATTATCACGTCTGTATATATACATATTGTCTGTTGTTCATAACCATTTCGTTAATCTTCTTTATATATATATATATATATATATATTATAGTAATGTGTAAGAATATTTAGATTAAAAACAACTGTTTCTAGAAAAAGTAAATGAGTATTTTTCTGGTGCACTTTCTGTAGTAAAATCATTTGAGTCTTTTAGATATAAAAGGAACACTATAAATAATTAAAATTTAAAGAAAATTATATTGTGTCAGGAAGTTACATAGTGTGACCACGCATTATTTAAGAAGTTTTTTTGTAATCTTCAAAGAAATTTATTTGGACTTTTTAAGCACTTTATTATTTCTTCCATTTTTTTTTACTACTAAGCCCTTATTTCCGCCAACAGCTACCTCTCACAGTCATTTACGACCAAAATGCTAAAATTTCCGCCAACAGCTACCTCTCACAGTCATTTACGACCAAAATGCTAAAATTTCCGCCAACAGCTACCTCTCACAGTCATTTACGACCAAAATGCTAAAATTTCCGCCAACAGCTACCTCTCACAGCCATTTACGACCAAAATGCTAAAATTTCCGCCAACAGCTACCTCTCACAGTCATTTACGACCAAAATGCTAAAATTTCCGCCAACAGCTACCTCTCACAGCCATTTACGACCAAAATGCTAAAATAAGTTTATTTTACAAAATAATTTGTAAAGGTCAGTGCGGTTCGAAAGATTTATTTATTTTTTTATTTTTTGAAACTCGCTAAAGTCATGTATTTTTTTACTATTCTTTGCTTGATGCTATGGTTCATTTGAACGAGTATATTCTTCAAAGAAATTTCTTTGGACATTAACTAAGTTAAAACTTAGTTAAATCCCCACTTTCTTTCCAAACTGGATAGATAGTACCTAATATCGCCCGGTATCACACTCCACACTCTTCTATTGAACAGGAGTAGAGGTGATCACCTTGTTTCTTGTTTAGGAAAGCGTTCCCTGTTCTTCTACCTCCTCCTTCAGTCTTAGTGGTAGTTCAGTTGGAAGCTCTTTGCTGTTAGTGAGTGTGGTGGCAATGTCTCTCCATTCTGAGGGTACCGGGTTGGCAGTTTCCTGGTTGCTGCTTCCGACTGGTAGTTAGGCACCCGAACTCTTGCGTAGCGTCTTGAGAGGCTGTTATGATCAACAGTTGAATAATATCGGGGTTCCTGTAGTGCTATATTTCATGAAATCCGGTGGGCAAACCCGAGGCCACATTATGCTGCAGGCTGCGCCAGTCTCCATTCCTCACATGCTGCAAATAGTAACCAACTGATTCTGCCCTAGTCCTCCCTCCTCAACCAAAACACCATGAAAAAGAACAAACAAAATACCAAAATCAAACCAGCTACTCGGAAAACACCCAAACCTCTCTGTGTCTCTTTCACTAACATACGCGGTATCCGCACTAACTTTTATAGCGTAGAAGCATTCCTCCAAACTAACTCACCTGATATCTTAGCCCTATGCGAAACTAACCTTGACCCGTCTATCCCCTCATCTGAGTTCTATGTTCCTGGTTACCTTCCCCTCTTCAGGAAGGACTCCAACGTCGATATGCATGGGCTTGGTGTATATGTCAGTGAACACCTCCCGCTAGCTAGAGTAACATCTCTCGAATCCCTAGACCAGTCTTTCATGTGCTTCCGTCTCTCACATCTAAGCTCTGTTAGCTATCTCGTCTTCCTCTACCGCTCCCCCTCCTCCTCTGACTGTTCGGTGCGTGACAGCATCTCTGACAATATCGTGTTTGGAGACTTTAACGCCCACCATATTAAGTGGCTGGAAAACTCTGTAACCGACCCTGCTGGTGTCCACACCATTAATTTTTCGATCTCCCAATCCCTTACGCAAGTAATGGACTTCCCCACGCGTTTCCCCAATAGCCCTAACGGAAGGGACTCGCTACTATACATCTGCTTCACTTCCACCCCAAATTCTTGCGCCAGAGACAGCTCTGCCCTCTCGGAAATTCTGACCACGCCATAGAGTTTTCCCACATTTCGTTCCACTCCACCCTTCCACAAGAAACCCAGACCAACAGAATATCCTACTTCTATCAAAGAGCAGACTGGGATTCCTTCCGTGACTTCCTCTGCGACGCCCATTGGAACAATGTTTTTAGCCTTCCCATCGAAGACTGTGCATCAGAGGTCTCCTCCTGGGTTAAGGCTGGCATCGATGCATTTATCCCTGCCAGGAAATTTCAGCTTAAATCCCATTCGTCTCCCTGGTTCACGCCCGCTTGTTCGGCCGCCATCGGACAAACCGTATGACTTCCGCTTCACCAGGTCCGCTGCTGACAAGCTAACGACCATCACCGAGTATATATACTAGGCTCTCGACAAGAATGGTGAAGACCGAACCGTCCCATTGGATATGTTTAAAGCATTCGACAGAGTATGGCATGCCAGCCTTCTACGGAAACTGCGATTCTATGGCATAACTGAACTTTTGTTAGACTTAATCCGGTCATTCTTCTCTAACCGCACACTGATGATGGTATTAAACGGACATGCCTCCCAGAACTACCCTACAAACTCGGTTGTACCCCAAGACTCTATCCTAGGTCCTACGCTCTTTCTAATCTATATCAATGATCTCCCCGATACCATAAGATCACAAGTAGGCATGTACGCCGATGATACCACAGTTTACTCTCGCCTCGATCAAAAATCTGGTGTAGGTGACAAGGCGACCCACGCTGCCGAGTTTGAGAAGGACCTCCAATCCGTGGTGGATTGGGGTAAGAAATGGCTAGTAAAATTCAATTCTTCCAAAACGAAGCTGCTGTCAATTAACCACCACAGACAACCGCTCCTCCCTCCTATTAGCATGGAACATGCTTGCCTCCCAGAGAGTAAATCACTGCGCCTGCTTGGCCTGACACTCTCAACGGACCTCAAGTGGAATGACTACGTCGAATACATTGCTAAATACGCAGCTATGAAAGTCGGCTCTCTGTACAGGGCCCGGAAATTCTTTCCGCCTGAATCTATCCTGCAATTATATAAATCCACCATCCGCCCGTGTATTGAGCACTGCTGCCACATCTGGTCGGGTGCCCCTAGTATTCTCCTCGGGCTTCTTGACAAAATACAGCGAAGAATATGTAATGTGATTGATACCGACTTGACTGACCGCCTGCAGTATTTCTCTCAACGGCGTGCCGTGGCTTCCCTGTGCCTCTTCTATAAATACTTTCATGGCTTTTGCTCTGACGAACTTAAATCACTGGTGCCCCCTAGATGTGAATTTGCACGAGATACTAGATTGGCAACCATGTCCCACCTTTTTACAGTGATATAAATGTAACCGTAATTTCTACTCCAACATCTTCTCTCCTCGCACTTTACTCACGTGAAATTCTTTACCGCATGCTTGCTTCCCCGACGGGTACAACCTTCAGGAGTTTAAATGTAAGGTCAATAGACACCTCCTAACACACTAATTCGCACCCACTCTCTCCAACTCTCTCCCTATGTACATCCTAAGTCGTCTATCACCCTCATTCTGACATTTCCTATACCCAATTCCTCTATGTAACACCCTGTGCTATAGTGGCAGTGGAATGCCTTGCTTGGGGGGATACGATTTTAAAAAAATAAAATAAACAATATTTTTTAACAGCGGTTTATTTTTTTAGTACAACTTCATGTGTAGATGGGCTGGAATATTTACTTTACAATTAGGATTATATAATTATCGTATACTAAATTACATTGTAGTTAAGGTAACTAATTATGTATTGTGTGAGTGATTAATATAATGAAATAATTTTAATTTTTAATTTATATTTGAGAATGAATTATGCATGATACATTGTAGTTCTTTTAAGATTGTTAAGATAATAATTTGTCTAGGTAAGATAGATTGTTGGAACATATATTATTTAAATAACCAGACAGGAACCTGCAACAGCATGCTGGGCTTCACGTTTTCTTAAATTAGATTTTGTACTACTTCAAAGGATTTAATTTATAGATTAGAATGTGGATTAAATAATTATGGTATACTAAATTAAATTGTAGTTAAGAAAACAAGCAATATTTTGTGGGCTATAAAACTTAGTAAAATATATTTCATTTTTTAAGTTATATTAGATCCCATGTTATAAATGAAACATTACTAATTAAAATGTTTCATAAATTTTAACGAAACATTTTCTCGGTGTTTACATAAAACGGTCAATTTTTCTATGCGGTTCAGTAGTTTCAAATTTTTAAGGAATCTTAAAATCTGCATCTTTTCACTCAAGCCCAGAGGGCAGATATCGTAGAACGACTTACAGATTCTTCTTTTTTTACAGAATATTCCATTTTACATTGGAGTTGTTTTTTATCCTTTAACTTTCAAAAATACACAGAAATGCATGTTCCGTTTCGGTACATGTTGTTTTCGAAAGAAATTATGTGCATATAACAACGTTGTTTAAATGTGCTTTTAGTAGATCCAATGTAAGGTTTTTTTAATGGTTAGGTTTTCATTTCATGATATATTAAATTCGTACACAATTCAATTATTTAGACAATTATTTGACAGTGGCCAATTGATAGGATTTCAGCAATTACATAAGTTTATATTATTGTTATCTTTATTATTTAGACAGGTGTTGTTATTTGGTTTACGTGTTCATTTAAGATTATATTATTATGATTTTCAATGGTTTTTCGAGATTATTTGTTCAACGTTAACTAAATTTAATGGCATATTTTATTAAAAATGCTTAGAGGGTAAATAGTAGGAAATGGTTTAATTTAATTCAGGAACTTCAGAACTATGTTAGTGCTAACTATTTGGTTAAAAGTGGGAGTATACCAAGTAATTTTTCTATTTCTATTTTTCCTAATATAGATATATTTTTTACAGTATTTGATACCCTGTATTTTTTAGCCACTGTTTTTAGAGCAATATCATAAATATCTTTACATTTATACGAACTTTCTTCACTAGAAAAGCATTTACTAATTCTGTATTCTAGGAGCGAGGCATATGCTTGATTATACTTTGGGCAGTGATGAGATTTTGGGTGGTTGCATAACAGATATACTTTAGGCTTTCTGTATGGTTGATAAATATCATTTACTAAGTCTAGAGTTAGATCGAGGAAGTTTACTACTATTACAATTATGTTGATTATTACTTCTCGGTGTAGACTTTTGAATTCTCTATGAAATAATTTTCTTATTTTATCGGTTGTAAAATGTGTAGAATTTATTACAATTATAAATTCATTATCCTTATATAACGCTGCCCTGGTTCAAATGCACTGCTACCGAATAAAATTAGATCTAGCAACATAATCAAACTATACCACATAAGCAGTTATGGCTGTGAGAAAATTTCTGAGACCTCCTCAATCCATACATATAGCTAGCAAACTCCTTAGAATGCAAGCTGGTTGATTAGTTCTTTGTGGAGCGAAGTTGTGCGAGATATTCAACAAAATATTTTGTAGCACTGAAGATAACTTGAAGGCAATGATTACTGCAGCATTCATCAACTTAAATAAAGAAGACTCTTTGGAAGAGATAGAGGAGATTCCCAAGTCATCTGGAAGCCGTGGTGAAAGACAATGACGATTTTATTGCATTAGTTTAATCTTTATTATTTCAAGATAAACTTTGTGTAATTTTGTTAAATATATGTATGGAAATTAGATGGCTGTGTTATTTTCATTTTTGCGTAAATTAAAAAAGCAATTATTTCATCGCACACTGTATCTACTGCTATGAGTTTACCTATTGTTAAAATACAAAGACACCGATGTAATGTATCTTCCTGGTTACTTGTCTTTAACTATTTCTATGTAATTAAAGTTTAGATGAATTTAATCGCATTACTAAATTGGTTGCATGTTTTCATCATTTATATTTAAATGGCTAAATTTAACCAAATATTCTATGTTAATAATTTATTCTCTCTCAATTACCTGTGGTCGAACTCTCCGACAATCAAATTATCGTTAATCATAATAATGATAGTGTTTTTCCCTACTTTAAGCGTATCATTTGTGAAATTAGAGTTGACTCATTTTAACTTTGTTTTAATACGTATAGTTATTTGCTTTACGGCTTTCGTATACCACATTGTTTCAACACCAGATTAATAAGAACAGAGGAAATAATTAATAAGTTTGTTCATCAATAAACTGTGGTTAATAAACGACAGGGCATCTGCAGTCTAGTATCTGTAGTTATTAATTGGCATAGAAAAATATATTATATGACCGATGAGAAAATAAATAGATATATGAATATAAATTGTGTTGAATTTCATAAAATGTAAATAAAAACGATGCAGTTAAAACATAAAACTTAAATTCTCTGAATTAACATCATTCACATTATACCTCGCTGATGATTGCATAAATTATATGTTCAAATAACACCCTTCTTTCAACGAATTATATAAATTGCTACACACACAAGTACATGTAATAGCATTAGTCCCGTGGGATCTCAACAACCTAGAATGTATGACCCTTCCAAAGTTCACAAGGATGGAGTCCCACTTAGACCAATTTTGTCTATGTTTGGCTGAGTTACTGGAACCAATTTCTTACAGTCCGCCAATAATATTTCTTACCTATTTTCTGTTCTCTAGCTTCGGTAGAAGTTCGGAGATTTATTCAGTAAAATAATCTAAAGGTATCCTATGAGATTGTTGGTTTATATACAAATGTGCCTTTACACGAGACTATCAGCATTTGTGCTGATATGATAGTAGTTTAGGCCTTGCTACCATTCCGGAGAAATTTTTGTAGGAAGTGTGCGTTTGGACTCAGAGGGAGTTCAGTTCAGTTTTAATGGCATGATATACGTTCAGAAAGACGTTGTTGAGATGGGCAGCTCTTTGGGTCCAGTTCTAGCCAATGTCTTTGTTGACTATTTTGAACGTTTATTATTTGAGAAGGTTGACAAACCATCAGTTTTCTTGAGATCTGTTGACGATATTTTCTCAAACATCAATCATCTTCTGGTATGACTAAAATCTTTACATATTTCTCTGAGGTTTACTATAGAGATAGAGAAGGATATGTTTCTCCCCTTTTTGGATGTTATAATAAAGCTTAGTAGCTGGGTTTTTGTAACATGTGAATTTTGTAAACCCACATTTACTGGTTTATATACCAGTTGGAGATCATTTGTTCCATAATACCGAAAAGTTTGTTTGAGTTTGGTTCATCGTGCTCCGATGATTTGTACCCCTGCCTTGTTGGATGGTGATCTTGCTAATTTGCAGATCAATTTTAAGGTAATGGTTACCACATTAATGTCATTAAACATGGGATTGCATGAAATGATAAACGTTTTAAAGAACTAGCAGTCAATGGATACAGTCGCTGCCCAATTTATTTAAAATTAGCATGGCTTGATAGGACCTGTCAGTTAATAACTGAGAAAGTTTCGGTGTGTTTCATCGTGTTATTTTTCAGTAAAGTGGTGTACTGTGTTTCAGAGTCGAAATGTGTTTCCATCTTATATTTGAGATAGGTTGTCCTATTTTCGCAAAAATTCTGTTGTTTACAAGTTCAAATGCCGATGCAATGCGGCATAAATAGAACTTACAAATCTTAGGTTGGAATCACGAGTAGTGAAGCACGACCCCGCAAATGTACGTTCGGGTCGTCAAAGACGGTCTTTAAGAACAACTCAGACCATTAGAGAAAACTTGCTGGACAATCAAAACTCTGCCTCTAAGTATTAGGACATATGACTTTCTATCCTGCAAAACGCCTGCTCGGTTTATCATTTACGTGTTTTGGAGGATGTGTATTGGAAAATTCAACAGCTTAATCTGTGAAGACAGAAAACCCACTTCATCCGCTTTTGAAAATTGTTGGAGGGATTGTGAATTTTTCTTTTTTGATTTTATTTCTCTTATGTCACTTATGTTTACACACCGTGACATTTTAATTAATTTTTTATTAAAATGTTATTCTTAAACGAGTTTTAACTTCTCTTCTTCAAGTAATATTTGTGTTCTGCTTAACATTAATCCTTCTGCCTACGAGCAACTTTGATAATATGTTGGCTGAAAAGATCCTAAGGTCATCACAATAAAGTCAACTTAAGTAAATTTGTTATTTCTGTGGGTTCAAGTCTCTGATTATATATATATATATATATATATATATATATATATATATATATATATATATATAAACATTTTTGTGTGTTTGTATGTTTTTGCATGTACATAATTCAAATAGAGTATATTTGTAGCAGACAATATGAATACAATATGAATGAGAGAATATTATGAATATTATATCAATATATTGCGATAATAACATTTCGTTGAACCGCTACTTAATCTAGAAATCTCTCGCTTCATCAGCAAAGATTCAAAACAAACATTTATTAATTCAATTATGTTACAGAAATTCAAACACAGGAAGTTGCGCAAAAACATATCCATAACACAGAAAGTTAAAAAATGTTGGAGAGGATTCATGACTCAATATTTTTCTAATATCAAGACATGAATCCCTACTTCCGTCCCGTTTTCATGTCTGGACGATAAATTTTAAATATTTTTTCTTAATCTCCCTCTTAGTTTTAACTTTCTATGTATAGATATGTTTTGGGAGTTTTCCGGTGTGTGAATTTTTTAACATATTTGAATTTATACTTTTTGTTTTAAATTGTTGATGAAGTGAGAGTTTTCTCGCTGAAATAGCTGTACATCAAAATATTATTTTCGGAATTTATTGATAAAATATTCATAATTTGCTCTGTGAAATATATAATACAATTTACAACGAGCCCTCTACCTGGATCATTTTTAATATTGACAAATTAAAAAAAAAAGATCTGTATATTGGGATTTTACATCTGTACATTTCCTTTTCATTTAATATATATATATATATATATTTATATATATATATATATATATATATATATATATATTGTGTAGGATCCGTTCGTACCGTCTGATATACTTGATGGTGATGTCGTTGAAAGTACCATCAAGTATATCAGACGGTACTAACGGATCCTACACAAAATTAATAGACAAAACTTGTCTATATTATTCAATCAAACCTGCATTAATGAAAAAATGCTGCCAAAATACACACAATATATATATATATATATATATATATATATATATATATATATATATATATATATATATATATATATTCAAAAGACTTATCATTTTTTATTTATTATTTTAAAGTTTTGTACGAAAATATGTACTATTCGTCATAATTCGAACCTGCAACATCGCACAATATAGTGAATGCTACTTATGTATCTACTGCGTTTAACATAGCTCGACCACGAATGAGGACACAGTCTAATCGAGATTAAATCGAGCCTTATATACACAGCTTTTGATTTTTCGTAAATAATCATCTATGCTATGAAATCATCGTAATGTACACAAATGTAAAGAGACAACGTTGCAGAAAGTTCCGATGATTAACGAAACTGAATTTAATCAGAAACTTTTAATTCACTTGTTTAAACACTATTTAATCGATTCTTGTATTTTAGCAGATATTAGGTTTACATTTAACACTATATATATATATATATATATATATTTATACCGGCCTGATTTTTTATTAGATTGTATATATAAGTATATTACGTTAATCAATCTACCACCCATATGCGTTGTGCCTGATTCATATTATTTATAAGAGTATGATCCTATAAAAATTATCAATCTACCAACCAATTTAAATGACCTGAAGATTGAATTCATGTATAAAGTGTTCTGTTTTATATCAACACGCGCACACACACACACACACATACACACACACACACACACATATATATATATATGGGGTTAAATATATTTAAACATAATCTTAATGAGATATATTTTAATTTTTTATTTACAATAAATATTCTATTACAAAAGCGGGCATAAAAATGCATGCGTTTACTTGCTACATATTACTGAAATGTATCGAAAGTATTGCCAATGTATATATAACAAATTATATGTACTTTTAAGTAGTGTGTCTGTACCGGTTAAAGCAATAACGTATTTTATCAAATCGCTGTCATTTCAATATCATAAAAGTTGAAGCATAATATGAAGAGGTCACATTTTCTTTAATTTTGTTGATGCAAATATTTCACATAAACAGTTCATGAGAAGCCATATTGAAAGCTCATATATTGTCTGGTAGGAAAAGTACTTACATAATGAAGAATGTGTCAAATTGCCAATGTAAGATATTATACATTTATATATTATTTTTTCTTTTCCAGTTACGCTATATATATCGTTTTATATTTTTTAAATTTTTAACGAATAAATAGACAATAATTTAGTCGGCTGATCACTTGCTAAATTCAGCGTCTGGAAAACTATAGACACCTTTCTGCCTTACTTTATTTAAGAGAGACGACAATCTCACCGCTAAATTCAAGCTTCAATGTTTATCCCTACGGAATCACAGCGCATAGTTTACACCACCCGTTGTGTGGGCCGCCGGCGGTCTTATTAGCTATTACTATTTTTTTCTTATTTTTGTACGATAATTTTGGCTTATTTCCCCGTGCTGTTTTCTGTTGCAGAAGAAGCGACATTTATCATTTAAAAAGTTATATAAAAAAAACAAAAATCAGGTCGAAAAAGTGATATTTGAATAATAATATAATAACGACAACAAAAAATATTATCTGCCCTATAACATGTAGGAATTTATCTCATTTATTTATCACTAACTTATGTCATTAAAGCGTTTTCCTAATTTATATTGGTGTAATTTTCTAAATAACATATAAATAACTTACCAATATAAATCGGTATTTTTTCACATCAACCTGAATGTTATTTAATCAAATATTGTCCTAATTATTAATATCAACGCAGTAAAACTGGTATTAAACAACTCGCATAAATTGTTATTAACGCACCTGTAAAACTGTTATTAAGCAAACAACAAAATCGTAGTAGTTAACATATCCGTAAAATTTGTTAGTAACCTACGGGTGAATAGAACGACCAGTAATTTTAAACCAATGGATAAACATATATTAATAAACCAGCAATTTCTTTTATTAATAACCGAAAATGCTTATTATCTAACCGATAAAGTTGCTATTTAATATCCTTTGTTTATGGATTTGATGTTTTATGGGTTATCAACCTTTTGCAAATTGTTTCACGATAGAGTATATTTTAAATTGAAGGAATTCATTGATACAAATCATACAAATTAAACCAAACCAGGGATGAATAGGTGAATTATTTTATTTCCCAATGGAATTTTTGCCAAAGTGAATGTGACTAACCAAATGGAAAACTGAAATTTGTACACCGATTAAGAATTCTGTTGCACCTGAAAATCAGAAATGGTCACCAATCTAAATACAAACCAGGCTCTTCGTTCCTTAATTTCTGTGATCATACAAGAACCTGTGTTTCAACATCACGTGTATATAGGCCATCTTATATAGTAATTGTTAAATATTTTTTCCAAAACGAGTAAAAATTCTCATTAAACATACATGCATATCTCTGTTTTATATGAACTTCAGCTTCTAGTATATAAATTTACCAAATATGTTTGTCATGGAGGTGTCAGATTTTGTAATGGAACCTATATAATTACTGCAAGAAGCTACAAATGGAAGCAGGTTACAGAAAACAAGGATCGTCACGTACTTGAAGAGACATAACACAGACGTTTAAACATATGAAATGTAATTAACTTTCCATTCTCTATTCAACCATCAAACATATTCAATTTCTTATTCCATGAAAAATGAGACATTCTGAAATCCGGCTGCTTTAAATCCTAATACGCAAGCAATAGTATAAGAAAGGATAAAATTCAATTATGAAGGAAATAGATAAATGCGGACATCATAAAGTTTTAGGTTGGCATACTAAAAAAATGAACAATCACACAGAAATTACGAAAAATGTTTCCTACATTATCTTATGAAAGCTATTGAGATGTAATCATCGACTTGACTGTCAAGTGCGGAGTCTCTCTTTCCACTTGCTACCCAATACTTGTTTAAAAGTTTTGTTTTCTTTTTAATTGTTCTTCTTTCTTGTTAAATCCTCTCTCTCTTGTGCCGGTGAAGTAATTGATAGTAGCCTAGAATGAGACGACGAACAACGTCTAGTTCGTAATATTCTTTAAGACACGACCACATTAGTGAAATTTACGAATCCATCGTTTTTGCACCAAATTGAGACAATGGGGTATCTAGCTGTGATTAAGATTCAATGTAAAATTACATGGACTATTAATTTAAAATCGTATATAGAACTCTACAATTTTTTAAACAAATGTGCTTCATAGAAAATACTCATTAAAAAATCGTTCCTTTAAAAATGCATCCACTGGATTAGCTAAAGTTTGCATTATTTACAGTTACGCGCACACACACACATACACACACACACACACACACACACACACACACACACACACACACACACACACACACACACATATATATATATATATATATATAAATATATTATTAATATATTATTAATTATGACGTTAGAGGATGTGAAAAGTATATTCTTAGTTTATATTAAACATGGTATATGTTTTTTTCTAAACATATACTGTTAAATATAAGAGACAATGAATATCTATTCTGTTTAGTAATGGAGCCGCGTTGCAGATTTGCGAAATGCGTTTGTTATTTTTGGTAACTCTTGTCGTTGTTTTTGAAGTGAAGTTTTGAGTCAGCACGGGATAAGGACGTCGCTGATGGTGAATGTTTTTCTGTTCTTGTCCTTATAACCTCCCTGAAGAGGACTCATGTGAGCCGAAAGCTTAGAACCAACTTGATAAAATTATCCAAATGTTGGAGAAATGTTTCTTTATTTTCAACTGAAATTAAAGCCAAAATACAATGTTTAGAACGGCTGATGCATAAACATAATAGACATTCATTGTCGCTTATATTTAACAGTATATGTTTAGAAAACTATTTGCTGCCTCGATACACAATATATATATATATATATATATATATATATATATATATATATATATATATATATATATATATATAATCTATAACGATGAACAATGGACTAAAAAAACCTCAGAGGAATAATTTGACATTGCTATGGGTTCACTAGATTCGGCTGAAGCCTCTGACTTGTGGGATTATTCATTCTCTATAATTTATCAGCTTCCGAGGATATAAATACGGATAGTATACGTTTATATAGAGATGATGGTTTACTGATTGTTAGAGATTCCACTAAAATTAAGGTAGATCGTATTAGGAAGATAATACATAGAGAATTAAAGAGTTTAGGGCTTAAAGTAGAAATCACGACTAACATTAAACAAGTAGACTTTTTTGATATTACTCTGGACCTTAATAATAATTCTTTCTAACCTTACATGAAGGCTAACTCTAATCCTATATACATTAATCCTCATTCCAACCATCCCCCATCAGTCATTAAACATATACCTTCTTCTATCGAATCTAGACTGAGCAACAACTCTTCTAGTAAAGTAGTTTTTGATAGACATAGTAAATTTTATAACACTGCACTCAGAAACAGCGGTTATTAGGCCGCTGATTTTAAATACAAAAACCCTACTAACTATGATAATAGCAAGAAGAAAAGATCTAGCAAAATCATAAGGTTTACCCTCCCTACAATTTGTTGGTTAAAACTAAAGTAGGAAATAAATTCTTAAAATTAATTAACAAAAACTTTCCAAAAACTAATCCTCTTAGTAAAATATTTAACAATAATACTCTCAAGTTAAGCTACAGTTGCACGGATAATCTAGAAAAAATTATTAAAAAACATAACGACAAAGTCCTCAAAAAGTATTATGATACTAAAAGCATTGTAAATCACAATTCTCAAAGTGATCGTACCAGAGACAAAGGTACTAATACCAGCAATTTTAATTGTAGAAATCCTAAAGATTGCCCTTTACATAATAACTGTCTAGTTAGCTCCATAGTTTATATTTGTACCGTCTCCACAATTGAAAATCCTAGTAATATAAAATTTTATATCGGTTCGACTAAGAAATCGTTTAAAACTCGCTGGTATCAACATATATTATCTTTCAGTAATAATTCCTATAAACACAGCACCTCATTATCTAAATACTATTGGTCCTTAAAGGAAAAAAAACAAAACACCCACTGTTAAATGGAAAATCCTTACAAAGGCCCGAATATGTAACTCTCTCCGTGCACCTTGCTACCTCTGTCTCAACGAAAAATTAGAAATTATCAAATTTAGGGATAAGGTTCATTGTAAGCATAGTTCAGCATTTACATTAAAATACGGGCTGTAATTTTCAAGTAATTAAGAAAAATATCCTTAACTGTCTTTTTGATGGGTGTTTCTATTCGGGCTGGACGTTCTGGTTGATTCTGCTGGGTGCTTTGTTCGTCATATACTATACAATTTTTGCCAGCCATTCGACCTAATATTGTTAGGCGGGTTGTGTGGCGGTGTGGTGCTCTGCCCGACATTGGTTTTGCAAGGCAGGGAATTTATAAATAGTTAAGAAATTATGTTAGATGTTGGCCCCGAGTATGATGGTTATTATTTGTTGGTCTGTCAGTCGTTACTATAGTGAAACGTGTTATACTCCGGCCGAATGAGTTATATTGGTCTTGTTTCTGCCATGTTTTGACGCAATAATCGATGTCGGACTGGGTGCCTCATGGCTATTTGGGTTGACGTTCGGTATTGGATTCTTTGCTTGTAAGTTTTTGTTGTGTTGATATGTGCTTGATTGTGTATCTGGGGAAGTTATTATTGGGGCGTCTAGGTCGGGTGAAAGTACCCATCGGATATAGGCAAATTAATATTTAAATATTAGTTTATATATATATATATATAAATTTGTGTATGTACGTGTTTGTATGTGTTTGTATATGCATGTATGTATATGTATATATGTATGTATGTATATGTATGTGTATAAGTATATGTGTATGTGTGTGCGTATGTATGTATATATATGTATGTACATATTTTTGTGCGTATGTATGTATAAGTGTACATTTGTCCTTTTGTGCTTTTAGACATATTGAGATTTGCTTTAATTACTGATTTGTATATTTATTTATTTATTTATTTTTTTGTATATATTTGTACTCATCTGTATATGTGTGTAGGCTTTACATGTTTGTCTGTATATTTTTGTATATGTATATATGTGTATGGGAAGGAATTTTTGAAAAAAAATTCGAATTTGAAAGTGTATATATATATATATATATATATATATATATGTGTGTGTGTGTGTGTGTATGTATGTATGTATATGTGTGTATATATATGTATATGTGTGTATGTATGTATATGTATATATATGTTTTGTATTATTGTGTTTTATATTTCTGACCGCCATCGGTCTTTCATCAGAAACAAGTGATTTCTAAATATGAATTAAAAACGTATTATACGATCATATATGTATATATATATATATATATATGTATGTGTATGTGTGTGTATATATGTGTGTGTATGTGTGTGTGTATATGTGTACATGCATGTGTTTGTGTATGTGTGTATATTTGTGTATATGTCCGCACATGTACATATGTTTGTTAAAGTGTCCATGTTTCTATATATATATGTTTGTTTGCGTATGTGTGTGTATGTATGTGTATATATATATATATATATATATATATATATATATATATATGTAATACGTACATATTTGTATGTGTGTGTATATATATATATATATATTTGTGTATATTTCTGTGTATGTATTTATATTTTTGTATATATTTGTAAGTGTATATATATTTATATCTGTACGTATATATGGACAGATAGATAGATAGATAGATAGATAGATAGATAGATAGATAGATATGTGTCTTAAGTTTCATGCTTTTTTGATCGTCTAACTAACTGTTTTAATTTTATTTTAAAATACTGGATGTATACGGAGATACGTATATTGATGAACTTTTGTTGAAGGTGGGATTGACTTTGGTGGGAATATGTATTTTTGTCATGACGCCTCTTACGCATACACAGACATAATTTTACATATATACAACCATTGACGTGCGCAGAGACACACGCACACGCGAGCTAAACAACCGGGGCTTACAGTCATAACTTCATATGAACAGTATTGAACTCTCTCTCTCTCTCTCTCTCTCTCTCTCTCTATATATATATATATATATATATATATATATATATATGACGTTTTGCACATGCATACGCATTTAAGTTTGTTTTATGTTTTTGCGTAAGTATATATTTATTCCCACTTATGTGTTCATGCATTGAAATATGATTATGTCTATCCTGACCCCATTCATATGAGGCCAGTGATTTTATGAATCCGCCGTGACTGTATCCAATATGTAGCAATTTAGTCTGCCTAAAAGTTAACAGACAAATTGACATCTCGATAAAGACTAAATTTTGAAATTTGTGTATGTATATATACATGGGTGCATTACTATGTATATGTTTTTTCTTACTAATGTTTGTTAATATTTTTCCATATGTGAATGTTTGTAGGTTTATTCATGTATGCGTTCTTTTTCTCTCCCCCGTCTAATATATTAATAACTTTCTAAATCTACGAAATTGTTAAAATATATATATATATGGTTTTTGTTTTTTTTGTTTTTTTTTAGCAACAAAAATTTAGTAGATATAATAGTTAATTACTAATGCTGATCTTAATTTTATAAAATTTTAATACCAATGCCCACCAAGATTAATTTTAAGTTTTCCCACATATTCTCCAAAGTAAAAGTTGCTTTACTCTGAT
Source organism: Ascarosepion bandense (assembly GCA_037127315.1). Lineage (NCBI taxonomy): Eukaryota > Metazoa > Mollusca > Cephalopoda > Sepiida > Sepiidae > Ascarosepion > Ascarosepion bandense. The sequence goes on from JBBBDQ010000190.1 coordinate 389,801, forward strand.
TGGTTCACATTGTACATACAATAATGCCTCCCTGATGAAACAGGTCTTGCTTGTTCTTAACCTTTTAAAGCCATTCATTTTGAAATAACCACATCACTTGATAAGACACAAAAAGTGTCGAAACAAAATAGCTACTTTTGTAGTGATATTATAACATATCAATATTATAATTTATTAATAAATATATATATATATATATATATATATATATATATATATATATATATATATAATAAGAACGAAGAAAAGATTGTACTTAGCACATTCGCTAACGTAATAATAATAATAATAATAATAATAATAATAATAATAATATATATATATATATATATATATATATATATATATATATATATGCTTGTAATGCTTAGAAGAGAACAAAATTATAAAATAGTTTGGATGAAAAACACTTTTCATGTTCCTTATTAAGCATTATATTGAATAAGCATGTATTATGGGATTGTGCTATTGCGACATTTTTCATTTTTAATTAAAACTAAAACAATACGTTATTTCTTCAAAAAAAAAACTACCGCGAACGTGCCGTCAACTTTAAATTCCCTGCGATTGGTATAAGAATGGGCCATTTATGCTTATAATACATCATTAAAATTAAATAATGAAGGAAATAAAGGAAAGTTTCAAATGAATTAATAAATAAAATCAAAAAATAAATTAAAATTGCTTCACATCTAATTTATGTACCGATACATTTAAAAAAAAAATATAGCATTCATATAAATCCCATTTGGTGACGTTGATTAATACAGGAAATAAATTATTATTATTAATTCGACATATTATATCAAATAATATGGTTTTTGATTCCGAGCACACATGTCGTCTAGCGTAAGCCAGCGTTTGTAAAAAATGTTTGTTTTGGCATATGATGTGTTTGTTCAACCCATACTAAGTTAAGGTGACAGTAACTATAGTTTCTCAGAGAGAACATATGATCTGATAAAACCAAATGTACGGCTAAACATTTGGTAAGAATGGTTTGTGACTGCTTTCATGTTTTCCATATCGCTTTGTTTGATCTAATTAATTCGCAAGGTTCAGGACAAATGGTGGCATGATCTTGAGACCTATTCCAATGGTCCACACATTGGGATAGCTGCCCCATCATATGACATCAAGGATAATATTCCCTAAAAAGCGACCTCCTATTCCAAACAGTGACAAATAAAAGGGACTCTCTGACTCCGTATGTCTGTCTTTGTTTGTCTTTCTCTCTCTCTTTCTTTATTTCTCTCTCTCTCTCTCTCTCTCTCTATATATATATATATATATATATATATATATATTAGAAGCATAGATTTTAAGTCTGAAATAAGGTAAATGATCAAAATATAAAATGAATTGGAGACCCGATGTCAAGGCCGACAGGTTATAAATATAATAATATTAGCAAATCAGCTTTCCAAAGTTTGATTCAATCTCAAGCATCAATCAAGTCATCTGATGCTTGCAAGTGCATAAAATCATATCATATTTTTATTTTGCATATATATATATATATCTATATATATATATATATATATATATATATATATATAGATAGATAGATAGATATATATTAATTTCTTTAACTGATCTTATGACATGTTTTATTTGGAGCCATTAATTATATAATAATTGTACGAATGTTTTAGTCATCCGAGTAGTTTCGCTATACTTTTAGACATTTTCAAGGTTGAATGTTATTTTAGGTAAGAGAATATAAGTTGTGTTATGTATAACGTAGAGTAGCGGTATGTCTTATGTACCGAACACGTTAAATATGTTTTAGTTTTTTCGTAGTCGATATTACTGAGTGTTGATTTTTTCGTTTTTATTAATATGGCCTTCATTATTTTTTAGCCAAACCTTATCCGAAACATAATCGTTGACAACAAAAACATGATAGCATAAAACTGACCATCACGCCTCGTCCGCCAGTTGTAATCAAACCTCTATAAAAGAGCGATTGAAGACCACACATATAATTTTAAATATATACGTGTGTGCGTTTGTGAGAGTGTGCGTTTGTGAGTGTGTTTGTGTGTGTATGTGTGTGTGCGTGTGTCTGTGTGGTGGGATATTTTATTTTTTAATTTCGAACCTTCGTACTGCTCCGTTTTGATTCTGTCCACTCCAAAGTATAGTAGGGTCAGTTGGACGCAATTCACTCCGCCAAAAATTTGGAAACTGCATTCTGTGTTGCATGGCTTTCGGAAAAGTCGCTCCAAAATGAATATTATAGAGTTTCCGGATGAGAAGCAGAAGACATTGCAAAGAATGCGGAAGAATTTGGGTGAGACTAATGCCGATTGCAAAGGTTTTTCGATTGATCGCTCGTGATGACAATAATATGCCACCTTTCATCTTCAAACACGTAGGCTTACATCAAAAGATGTAAAGATATAGAGCTATTTTGAGCAGGCGGCTAGCTGCTTGAAGACCACTATGCGACTAAGTCACTACTTATAGATGGCCATGTAACTCCCCAGACTGCAAACGATTGATTATTATATGCGGTTTGCGAATGACGTACAAATCTTGTAACAAGACTAACTTAAGCAAAGGATGATTGCAGCATTCATCATCTTAAACCGGAAGAGAAGTTGTCTGGCGGCCGTGATTTAGGCCAATAGCGGTTGTCTTGAATCAATGTACACTTTAGTATTTCAAGATATTTTTATGTAATTTTAGTTAATATATCTGTTAAAATCAGATGCCAGTGTTATTTTATTTTTTGTAATTTAGACGGGAATTTATTCATCAAACATTTTATGTCATGAGAAATTGTGAATTATATATAAAAAATGTTATGTTTTGATGTGCTATCCAAATTTCTAACATAAGAAATTATTGGCGCTATCTTTTCATTTCCAATAGTTTTTTAACTTCTTCGTATTAAATACCAACTTATTAATCCCTGTGGCATTATTATCCCCATGCATATGGTAATAAAGTTATTGACTCACGTAACACGAAGACACCTCATTTAAACTTGTAACTTCTTTGAAGTAGATATTTGTCATTGAATGTATAAGATTTTTGTTTACTGACGTACAGAAGGATAGCAATCGAATTACTATAACACTAAACATGTGTATACAGATTTTATTTGAACTGTCTCTCTTGCTCAACCAATAAATATTTTGTCTTGCCGATTTACAAATGTTTACGAGAAATTAAAATATATTTACGGATAATTCACACATTATTTATGCGTCTGGACAACTGTTTACCGTGTTCGCTCAAGGCAAAGGGATAGCCATTCATTGTCTGCCTACTAAGTAGCTTTATTTTAAAATGAAAAGAAATTAATTAGCTTTCCTTAACAGCGCGGACAACATTAAATTATTGTGCTTATATAATAATAATAATAATAATAATAATACTAATAATATTATTAATATTTATTATTTTATTTATTTATTTCGTCTTTTGGCCGTCTTTGTTTTTTTTTTTTCGTCACTTAATTTGTGTAAATAATTTTGCTATTCAAGGGTATTTTCGACTAATGATAAATAGCATCACGGTTCAATTATTTCCATTAGTTTTGTCTTGTAGAAGATTTAAATTTCTGTCTTCGAGAGATTGAATTCTTAACGGCTTGGCAAGCGAACGCAAGCAACATAACTCGACTATATTCTGTAAAAAACGGTTTAATTTCTATTTTTGTCTTCAGAAATTGAATTAAATCAACTTTACAGTGTTAGCTGCTTGTGGTAAGTCAACTGGGATTCAGTCCATTTTTCAGTCTGTTTTTGTGAAATTTCTTGAAATTATTTTATTTATTTATTTCGTCTTTTGGCCGTCTTTGTTTTTTTTTTTCGTCACTTAATTTGTGTAAATAATTTTGCTATTCAAGGGTATTTTCGACTTTTACTAAGTTAAAACTTTGTAAGCCTCAGTCACTTTTTCCTTTTTTTTTTTTTTTTTTTTTGGAGTAGATAGTTTCTACTATCGCCCGGTCTCACACTCCACCCCCTTCTTTTGAATGAGTTTAGAGGTGATCACCTTGTTTCTTGTTTAGGAAGGGGTTTCCGGTTCATCCCCTTTCTCTGGTCTTGGTGTTAGTTCAGCTGGAAGCTCTTTGCAGTTACGGAGTATGGTGGCAACGTCTTTACATTCTGAGGGTACCGGGTTGGCAGTTTCCTGGTTGCTGCTTCCGACTGGTAGTTAGGAGCCCGAACTCTTGCGTAGCGTCTTGAGAGGCTGCTCTGATCAACAGTTGAATAATACCGGGGTTCTTGTAGTGCCATATCGCGCATGGACGGGCGTCCCTGCATGAACGTTCGGTGGGCAACCCCGAGGCCACATTATGTTGTAGGCCGCGCCAGTCTCCATCCTTCACAAGTTGCAAATGATTGACCGACTGATTCTATTCTAAGACCACTCCTTCACTGAATTACTATGGAAAAAAGCAAACATAATAACAAAACTAAACCAGCTCATTTGAAAACGCCCAAACCTGTCTGCATCTCTTTCACTAACATTCGCGGCATCCGCACCAACTTCCCCAGCGTAGATTCTTTTCTCCATAATAACTCACCTGATATATTAGCCCTATGTGAAACTAATCTTAACCCTTCTATCCCCTCATCTGAGTTCTGCGTTCCTGGCTACCTTCCCCTCTTCAGGAAGGACTCCAATGTTCATATGCATGGGCTTGGTGTCTATGTCAGCGAACACCTTCCTTTAGCTAGGGTGTCATCTTTTGAATCCCTAGATCATTCTTTCATGTGCTTCCGCCTCTCACTTCTCAGCTCGATTAGCTATCTCTTCTTTCTGTACCGCTCTCCTTCCTCCCCTGACTGTTCGTTACTTGACATCATTTCTGACAATATTGACAAAGCCATTTCTACCCATCCCTCTGCCCATGTATTCGTGTTTGGTGACTTTAACGCCCACCACACCAAGTGGCTGAAGAACGCTGTCACTGACCCTGCTGGTGTCCACACCATGAACTTTTCAATCACCCAATCCCTTACGCAAGTAGTGGACTTCCCCACGCGTTTCTCCGACAACCCTAACGGAAGCAACTCACTTCTAGACCTCTGCTTCACTTCCATCCCAGACTCTTGCACTACCAGACAACTCTGCCCTCTTGGAAACTCTGACCACACTGTAGTGTCCGTCAATATTTCACTCCACTCCCGCCCGACCCATGAAACACAGACAAGTAGAATATCATACTGCTATCAAAGAGCAGACTGGGATTCGTTCCGAGACTTCCTCTGTGACATCCCTTGGAACAACGTCTTTAGTCTTCCCATCGAAGAATGTGCATCCGAGGTCTCCTCCTGGGTTAAGGCTGGCATTGATGCCTTCATCCCTGCTAGGAAATTCCAGCTTAAATCTCATTCGTCTCCATGGTTCTCACCTGCTTGTTCGGCTGCCATTGCCCACCGGAATCATTTCTTCCGACTTTATCGTAACTATGCGTCGGAAGAAAACAGGCGCCTTTTCACTTCAGCTCGTAATAAGTGTAAAAGGGTACTTAACGAAGCTAAGATGTTGTTTGCTGCCAGAATGAAGCAACGCATAGCATGCTCTAAATTCGGCTCTAAAGACTACTGGCGACTCTGTAAAAGAGTACTTAACAAGAGCAAGTCCACAATACCCCCGCTAATCAATAAATTTGAGGTCCTCACCTCCCCAGCAGATAAGGCTGAATGTTTTGCCCGCAGATTCTCGAACAATTCGAGTCTGGACTCGTCTGGAGTCTTTACACCCGATTTCTCACCTAGAACCGAGGCACAACTGAATGATGTCCACATTACACCTTCGCTTGTCTCTAAGATAATCTTAAAACTTGACCCTCACAAAGCGAGCGGTGGTGACGGAATCCCAACCATAGTCTTAAAGAAATGTGCCCCTGAACTCTCCTCTATCCTTTCTAAGCTCTACAACCTCTGCCTATCTGCTTCCTGCTTTCCTGCCTGTTGGAAATCTTCCTCTATAGTTCCCATATTTAAAAACACTGGAGAACCCTCTGACCCTGCAAATTACCGCCCTATCAGCCTTCTTCCGATCTTTGGCAAAGTGTTCGAAGCCATTATCAACGCCGAGGTGGTTCAGCATCTCACAGCACACAGGCTCCTCTCGGACAAGCAATATGGTTTCCGCTTCACCAGGTCTACTGCTGATATGCTAACGACCATCACCGAGTACATATACCAGGCACTCGACAGGAATGGCGAAGCTCGAACCGTTGCATTGGATATATCTAAGGCGTTCGACAGAGTTTGGCATGCTGGCCTTCTATGTAAACTGCGGAGCTATGGTATAACTGGACATTTGTTTGAACTAATCCAGTCATTCCTCTCTAACCGCACAATGAAAGTGGTATTAAACGGACATGCCTCTCAGAACTACCATACAAACGCAGGTGTCCCCCAAGGCTCCATCTTAGGTCCTACACTCTTCCTGATATATATTAATGATCTCCCTGATTCCATAAGAACCCAAATAGGTTTGTACGCCGATGACACCACAGTTTACTCTCGCCTCCAACAAAAATCTGGTGTAGGCGTCAAAGCTAAACTTGCAGCCGAGATTGAAAAAGACCTCCAATCCATATTGGACTGGGGTAAGAAATGGCTAGTAAATTTTAATGCTTCTAAAACGAAGCTACTGTCAATTAACCATCATCGACAATCTCACCTACCTCCCATTAGCATGGACCAGGCTTGCCTCCCAGAGAGTAAAACACTACGCCTCCTTGGTCTCACACTTTCAGCGGACCTCAAATGGAATGACTATATCGAATCCATTGCTAAATCCGCTGCTATGAAAGTCGGTTCTCTGTGTAGGGCCCGGAAGTTTTTTCCGTCTAAATCTATCCTGCACATTTACAAATCTACCATCCGCCCGTGCATTGAATACTGCTGCCATATCTGGTCGGGTGCCCCTGCTGTTCTCCTCGGGCTTCTCGATAAGGTTCAGAGGAGGGTCTGTAATGTGATAGATACCGACTTGGCAGACCGCCTGCAGTCTCTCTCCCACCGGCGAGACGTGGCTTCGCTGTGTCTCTTCTATAAATACTTTCACGGCTTCTGCTCCGATGAACTTAGATCACTGGTGCCCCCTAAATACGAATTTGCACGAGATACTAGATTAGCAACTAGATCCCACCCTTTTACAGTGAAATCGATAAAATGCAGCCGTAACTTCTACTCCAACAGTTTCTTTCCTCGCACTTCCCAACTGTGGAATTCTCTTCCAAACGATTGCTTCCCCGACGGCTACAATCTCCAGGAGTTTAAATGTAAGGTCAATAGACACCTCCTAACACACTAACCTGCTCCCATTCTATCAAACACTCTTCCCATCTGCCCGACACTTATCCTTGCTATCCTTACTCATCTATCACCTTTCTCCTGACATTCCCTATGTCTATCCACTCCTTCTCTTTACCTTCCCCTATGTAGCCCCATGCGCAATAGTGGCAGTGGAATGCCTTGCTTGGGGTGAGATGATTAAAAAAAAAAAAAAAAAAAATATCAAAAGTAAAAAAGAAGTAAAATAACAACATTTCTTAAATATATGGAAATAAAAGGAAATTAATTATGTAGGTCATTTTAGCAATTCATTTTCTGATTTCAGACATTTTATTTGAAACTGACAGCTATCAACATTTTAATTTATATTCAAACAACTCAGTGCAATATTACATTCAATAATTCCAGTAAAGTAGAAATGCATCTACTAAAATTCTACACCGGAGCATAGATTTTTGTGTTTCGTGCAGTATTGTAAGACCTCATGTAAAATTCTATTTGAAATAATTTCCACTGCCTGAATAGATTTTAAAAAAAAACGATTTAACTAAATTCGATAATTATAGAAACAAATTATTATACTTACAATGTGATAAACTTCTTTAATTTAAAAATGTTTACTTAAAGTGTTAAATATTTTATATGAGTTTTGCCGCTAGCGTAATGATAATAGACTCACACAGTTGAAAAATAATGAGTTATTGTTTATATATCTTCCTTATCTAATAATCTCCATTTCCCATGACATTTCGCTTTCCCTACCTTCCAGAATGTTTTTTTTAATTAAGCATTTCTACCATAAATTCATAGTGAATCGAAAACTAAAATTTTATATGATAATGTTCACCTGATAATTTCACTTAAGGTAAAAAAAAACAGGAAAGTATTCTTTTAATAAAATTTAAACAAATGTAATTTATATTTCTTTTGTTTAATATAATTTTTGGTGAAACGTAAAATCTATCTGAACTTCAAATTAAAATCATTAGGTTCACTAAAGAAAAACAATTTATTGTGACATTAAAGTAGTTGAAAGAATACAAAATCACTGAACGAAGCCTCGCCTGTACTGATGGCTTTATTCTTACGTACATCAGTCTGTGTAATTTCATACAAAAATGTGAGATACGATTTGTGTCTTTTGTTGGATTCGTAATATTTTTAAATATTACCCGATTAACTTAGCTGAGTTTATTTGACACTGTACATTTCTGTTGTTCTCCCTGCAAGTCAGTTTTCTTTGTGAAATTTCATACCACTCAAAATAAACTTTTATGATTCGGATTAAAGCAAGAATGTAGTTCATATATATTCGTAATTTATTTTACAAATAAGTGATTCGACATAGATTCACATTGTTATATTGTGAGGACACTTAAGTTGGATAAGATGACAGAAATTAAATAGGTGGATATACGTGACTTGTTACACAAACCTATGAAGCACTTATATAATCTACCAAATATTTTCTTAGCCTTAATAAAGAGAATTATTATGAATTGAAAATTTTATGCCTATCAATACCATTTATTGTATAACTCGATGTATTTTGAATGTTTCCCTTTCCATAATTAGATATTTAAATAAAACTTAAATAAAACCGTGTGAATGTTAATTTATGTAACAGAATTAATGTTTCATAGAAGAAATGTCGAATAACCGTAGTAAACGTAAATGTAAAAATTACGAATAGATAAATTCTGTGTCTCTTTACATTTCCCCACTGTCCAAACACACACACACACACACACACACACACACACACACACACACACACACAGAGAGAGGGGGGGGGGAGAGAGGGGGGGGAGAAACATGTTAGAAACCTATGTCGCCAAATAACGCCTTTACAAATGAAGAATATTCAAAAGATCTGCAATATAATTGTATTGAACAGTTTTTTATTCAAATGTGTACTGTTCTAATTTTATAATGACCAAAAACTAAGTAATTAAACAATCAATATATATATATATATATATATATATCTTGTCAATTATTTTTACTATTTCATGTAAGTTTAGTGACAACGTTTCTGAGAATTTAGAACTTTAACATTCCGACAATGATACATGGATTGAAATCTCATTAGTGTCGATTTGTCTGTATCGGTGTAGGTAGACGTTCCCCGCATGCTTTACATTTGAGAAATTCCTGGAAACAAAACTGTGGCAACTTGTGTGAAATTGGATATTTGAGCATTTTTGAAACCATCAATAGTTATGGCAGGATGACGTTCGTGCGTACTGGTCTTGATCAAACTGACAATCTATCCAGATTCGGAACTTTCTTCCATAGAATATAATTAATGTTCACCTAGAATAGTTGTAACAAAATTTCGCTAAACACCCTAGCAGAAAAACATACTAAACCATATATTACATTTAGCTTCATACAAATGTTAACTTCAACCGCTATACAATTTTGCCTCATTTTCGTATCAAACTATGACATTATTTACAGATGTATAAAAATAACAACTGCTTAGAAATGTATAACTTTCTAGCTAGTAAAGTAGCTATCGGGAACCGTGTTATTAATGTGCACTCCTGCGTGAAGGCTGTGTTAACCATTGTTTAACGTCTTTAATTTAATCTGAAACAAGAAAAAGTACGTTTTCGACTAAAATGTCGAAATTCTACGATAATCAATAATAATTTACATGCTTATCATATCGATATCAAATTGTACAGAGAAATACAACCTTTACATGATGTTATATATGAATGAGGAACGAAGAAAATATTTATAAAGTTCAAAACATTAATTTACATCAGTGGTCTATAAAGAAATATAGAAATGAATATTTATTATAAACTATACTTTAGAACATGTCTAAACTACAATCTACTACAAAAGTGTACGTTTTGTTTAGACGTTGATATAACAATTAATAGCTAAAGAGACTTTGTTCTCTCAATGTTGAAATAAAATGTACACTTTTATAGTAGATTTTAGTTTAATTTAGTTTAAACATATTCAAGATTTTATATATATATATATATATATATATATATATATATATATATATATTGCGTATGTGAGGATGTTAAAAATGCTGTGTACATGTAGTTTTCCGGTAGTTGTGCGGGTAATTACATGTGAAATCTGGAAATAACATTTTTGCCTCCTTTTTTAAATACAAGGCCATTTGTTCTAAGAACGGAATAACGAAACAACAATCAATACTCTATACAGTTAATTTTTTAGTGTAAATTCATCTTTTATACAATATATATCAAAATTAAATTTTATAAAAATGCATAAGTGTATAATCATAGAAACATTACACAAAAGTACATCTGCTGGTTTCTTCCACATCACGTCAGCCAGGAAAATTTTGAAAGTTTTAACAACTTTTCCACTCATTTTGTATATGAATTCTATTATATATATATGTATATATATGAGAAAATATCGTTTTATATTATGTCATATTTATAAGGTAAAAGATACAAAATCTGGGTGTGATATATAAGAACAGAAAAACTGATGACCTTGATGTTAATAGCGACATGCGACAATATATTTCATACTTGATCGCACTCACCACACTCTGCATGCATGCAGGTTTTATTAATATAAGCATACATATACAGTTTTTTTTAAACTGATAGAAAAAAAGAGTGTCAGGTGAAGGCCGCGAATAACACATTTGTAGTGCGTGAGCAGGTGAATAGCAGAGCGGGGTGTAAGTGTGGTAACAGGAAAAAGTGCTAAGAGCCACCAAGGATAGAGAGACGTAGAATGACATGCTCGCCTAAGTCCTGATGCGACATAGAACATAGAAGAATATCGAAAGAATAAAAGGAGGTTTTGAGAATATAAAAGTATGTAAATTGTAACAAAAAAAATCATAATTAAAATGTGATATAGAGTATTAATCAAATCAGTGTCTGGCGTCTTCATTTTCTGTTTTCATTCATGTGTAAAAAGTTATTTTGCCATTATAGATTGAAAAAAGAAATATATATATTTCTGTTTTCAATGCCTGGACGGTCAGTGCAGAATTGAACTCAGCGGATAAGCGGATTATATTAATAAATATAAAAAGACAATTATACATATACATGATCATCTGAACGGGAATAATTTACCCGGGTTGATATATATTTATAAATTACAATAATATTACCGAAATCGCTGCAGGCCTATGCTTTCAATGTTGTGACAACACGTTTAGATCCAGTAGTAAATCACTCAGTGAGGGTCCTGTGTCTATTAAGAAAATTGTCATGATTTCTATCAAGGATAAAGAACACTGGATTTATTTTTCAGAGTCAAGCAACATTCATCGTCTCTTATGGCAGGAATCTAAGTTTTCCGATGCCGTGTTTACAAAGGTACAAAGTTCCAAACAGCGTCTTGACTTTGAACAAAATTTATAATGGTAGAAGTAGTTGACTATAATCTACACATAAATAATGCAAAAACTATTTTTTCAAATTTCACATAAAAGCATTGATTCATTAAGCATAACTTTCATATGTTCGGTATTTGTTATAAAGGAAAAATATGGTTATCTCTTTTCTAAACATATTGTCAGAATAATGCCCATTTGCATTGAAATATGTGTTTGCCGTGGTATGCCCTCCTCCGCTTGTTTGAAGTTTAATTTAATCGGTTATCTATCTTATATATTATCATAGACTGCATTTTCTCACCCTCTTAAGTTCACATTGTACACTAAATACCGATTATACTTTACATTAACTGAATTTTGTGTTTTGTATTGTGTAAACATATACACACGAAATGCACACACATACTCACACTTACAAGCACACACACACACACACACACACACACACACACACATATATATATATATATATATATATATATCCAAGTGATGATATATCTTGACGAGTGAACAAAATGACTACAAAATGTTAGTTTCACCTATAAATCTTTGGAGTCAGTATACTAAATATAACATCAATAAGCTGACACATATTTGTGTTCATCCTATATACATACATACATGGTCTTATTTTGTTAATTCTGTACGTCTAAGTGTATCTTTCTGTGTATTCGATGGTGTGCTTTTCGGTATTTCTTGTGCTATTATACCATATGAACATTAGATTACACAACGAAACGTGTGCAGTAACTTTTGCTTTGTGTCAGAACAGATTAGATAACTATTTTTTCTCTCTCTACCCAAGTCATCTATATTGCGTGAATTATTTAACTGTTCATTATTATCTTGACAGCTAATTTCTTAGGATCAATTTGCTTTGCTCTTCGTATTTCCCCATTTAGGTCAGGAACCCCTCACTCGCAACACAATTATGAAAGCCGACTCTCGTTGAAAACATTGATGAATCTATGACTGATAATTATAATCTTTGTAATAACTCAGGGAATAATAACAATTTCTAATCACACAATTTCATTGTGTATTGCATTATATCTAATTACAAAATCTAGCACTTGATGGACAATCAAGTAATATTCATTTCTGACGTCGTTATTTTAAAGAAGTAAACCAACCGCTTGTCAACTGGGATTTGGTTAGAGAAAAACTCAGAATGGCTTTGTGTCTCCAAAGAAATGTTTGAAATGTGATAAATCAGATTTTCAAGTGCATCAATTAGTTCTATGTTTAATAAATCACTCATAGCTTGTGCAGTATCATATATTTAGGATCGTCTCTGAGATGAAATGCACATAGTTATTTACATAAAATAAATGTAAATTATTGTAGTCGTTCTATAAAATGAAAGAAATAGATTTCTTTTCACAAGAATATATCAAACGTATTTAGGAAACCAACATTTATCTAATACAAGGAATCATCTAAATCTCCCTAAAAGAGAATCAAATTATATAAGTAATTCTGTGTATAGCACTTCTACGCAGAGCACCTCTTCAGGACCATCTTCCATTTTCACTAACTGCCCGGATATGTGGCTTACTTTCTTCCCTAACTGTGCTGCCCTAATTAAGACGAACAGAAGAGCTTAATCCATTTTAGTTTTCCACGATTTAATTATTTAATTTGGGAAAATATGAAAAAACAACTTAATGGCGTAAAGAATGGGTTGAGCAAATCAAGTTCAAGTTTTCTTAAGCTTTACGTTTGATCAGCTTCGTTGGACTTGGAAAATAAATGCTTCAGCCGTTTATAACTCAAATATGTTTAAATCATCTTTTGTTTGATTTTAAAAAATTCTAATCCATGAAAATCTTTCATAGGCAACCTTTATAGACTCACGAATTTCGCCTTGCATCAGACAGAACTTAATAGAAAACAAATCCTGCAGTGTCTACAAGAGGGCGGAATTTAGTAAAACTATTATGAATATAATAAGATATTTTGTGAAAAACTATTGTCACGTAGTCCTGAAGAGGCTAGAGAGTAAAAAAGAAAATGGTAATGTAGACTTGATTCACGCAGAATCACATACATCGTTAATCTATTTCCTCGATTTCACTTTACTGCTACAGGAAACCCGGGCTTTAATGTCAGTACAGAATTCATCGCTTTGGCGATTTAGGTTGTTGTGCTAATCTATTAAGGGTGAATAAACCTGGATTGAAAACTTCTGCAGTGTATTTGAGTTATTAATGTCTGCTTTCTAAGATATATTTCGGATATGGCTTGAAGTTGATTGTGACTCTCCTCTAGAAATAGAAATGTAGAACAAACACCCGACATATTGAGAACATGTTTTATATTAGACAGTTGTCTTTATTTTTACCAAAAATTAAAGGCATAATACGATATTCTGAACGGTTTATGATTAAACATAATGGACATTCATTTTCTGTTACATTTAACAATATATGTTCTTGTATATATATATATATATATATATATATATATATATATGTATATGTATACACATACACACACACACACGCACATATATATATATATATATATATATGTGCGTGTGTGTGTGTGTATGTGTATACATATACATATATATATATATATATATATATATATATATACACACATATATATATATATGTTTGTGCCTGTGTGTGCGTGTGCATTTTATGTGTGTGCATTTCAGAGAAAATGAACTATGTGTTCTACTCTATAATACATCCTGAGAATGCCTTTTTACAATAGTGTTGAATAAAATGCATTGGAAAATAGTAACATTTTTCTACTACGATGACTACTATGTTAGGAATACTACAAAACTGTTATTCACATCCTAATCATCACTATCTTCGCCATGAATGTTACATCCAATAATATTACTAAATCGTACTAATAATCACCCAAAAGTTATGATCAATATCAGAAAAGAAAACTATGTACATTAAGTGACAGAACTTACCACGTGACAATAGGAATGTTCCCGAAATTTTACGTAAATAGAAATATCTAGAAATCGAAATAGAAAGTATTGGGCACGGGAACACTACCTGTTGTGAGTTGAGACTTTGGCCTGATAAGGAAAGGAACTCAAAAAAAAAAAAAAAAAATAACAATCCCTGGTGCATTTTTCCAGAAAATAAAAGGTACATTCTAAGATGCACTGTCAACATTCTACAATTAGCTTTCTTTATTAAAATTTTCTTGTGAATGGCACTTTTTTGTTTAATAAAGTTCAAACAACCAAAACGCTCATACATTCTATAGCTCACTGGTTTCAAACCGGCATCCAATTATAAAAATTCGAGTCAAAACCATGGTTATTACTTTTACTGCCAACCCCCGCTATTACTACTACTACTACTACTACTATTACTACTACTACTACTACTACTACTGGTATTTCTACAGTTTAAATGAGAGTGCGCTTTCAGAAAAAAGATAAAGAAAAGAAAGCCACAGTATTTGCAATGTTAAAAAAACATTTTAACAAAATGTCTGTCTTCAAGTTATATTTAAACTACTTTTTAAGTATAAACTATATAAATCTGCCGAGAATTCTGTCTTTGTGCAAACGTTGCTTGTCTTGTAATGTAAACACGAACAGACTGGTAATGAACGCGAATGAAACGTTTACTCCAAGTTAAACAACGTTTTTTTTATATTCATATATTTTTATACTTAAAGAGTGTTTAAATATGATTTGAAAAAGTAACTTTTTCTGTTGAAATATTGTTTAACATTGTCAAATACAGTTTTTTCTTCGTCTGCTCTTTAATTGGGCGCTTCTGTTGAAAAATATTGAAAGAGTAACGTCATTTTTTATAATGATAATAATAATAATAATTTTCTTTTAACAATTATTTTTGTTACAAGGTCTAATGATGGTAGCAACAATCTTCATTAACAAAATACACTCTAGTGCAGTGATGTTTTGTTCTGTTGAGCGGCTGTTACGTCCAGATTTTTTTTTAACCATCATCTTTCTGTTTGAATTTTTATTTCTAATATGAAATTTTGTTTTACTATTTTAACATAAACATGAATTTTTCTTCATATATTATTTAATTTATCTGTTTCTCCTTTAAATGATCCTAATAAATAGAATCATCAATTAGTTCCGATATTATTCATATTTCTCTTCTTCTTCGATATTTCGAAATATTTATTTGTTTTTAAACTATTATAATTTTCTTAAAAAGAAAACAGAAAAGAAAACACCGGGAAAAATGCGATGCAAAACAGTTTGATTATAATTTCTATGATATATGAAGAATATGTATTTATTCATATATTTATTTTTATTTATTTATTCATTTTACTTATTTATTTTCTTTATTTTATTTTGATAACCCTATTTTCGACGACATTAATAAAAAATAACTGAATATACAGTGGACGAACAAATTATTATTTTTATTTGAAATCTCACAGCATTAATTAACTTAACTTATACTTTTCCATTATTTTTTTTAACATTTATTTTTGTTACAAGTAATAGTGATGGTAGGAAAATACTTTAGTGTAGTGATGTTTTCTTACTTTGAGCGGCAGCTACGCACAAGTTTTTTTAACCAGCGTCTTTTTCTTTGCATTCCAATCGCGTCTCTGTCAGCTCTCGCTTGGCAACCCATTTAGAAGAAGGAAAACTCCGATGAACAACCCGCAACTCCAGATTTTAATCGTGCCGCGGAGTGAATGGCTACTGCGTTATGAGGTCACAAAGGACCCCTACAGACTTCGGAACCTTATTTGTAAATGACCGTTACCCAACGTTCCTGGCAACTTTTGAACCCGTGCGTCACTCGTGGGAAAAATATGAGAATTACAAAGTAATGATGGCCCTAATATTCTCTAGCTAGTTTTATATTTTAAAAAAGAAAAAAATGGTCTTGTGAGGAGTACAAAGTTGTTATGGCTGCATTTCATGAAGCGTTACTCAAACCTCATAAAAACATTACTGGTCAAACATATGGCATTTGGCGAGAAAAGGTTGGACAAAAAAAAAATGTACATTGACGAAAATAAACTATCCAATCTACGAAGATACACCATGCAAAATAACCGAAAGACAGAGGCTGAAATTAATGAGATAAAACGAATTGCATCCAGAATATACGAATCAAGAAAAATATATAAAGGAACTGGAATTAGAAATAAAAATTAGTAACATCACATAAGCCACAGATCATAATTTAGTAACCGTGATGCACATAAATCACTGTGAAGATAATGCTGTATGTTTAGAAGTGCTCGAAGGGTGTGATCAGAGTCGGCTAAAAAACGGCAACAAAAGGATTTCAAAACGCAATGAACAGAAATGTTTTACGGAAAACAAGAACAGGATACAAGAAGCCAAGGAAAAACTCAAGGGCAAAATAAGTCGGATACAAAATATTTCAATGGCGGAACCTGAACAACTCCCCAAATTACAATCAACAAACCATAAACTCGAAACTATTAAGCTCTATAATGCAGATTTTGGATGTAGAAGACACTCATATAAATCCAATGAAGCAATATAAGAATTGAACCACACATTAAAAACAAGGCAGTCTCGCAGGCATGAAGATCTACATTGAGAAAGAAAAAAGGAAAAAGAAAATCGAAAGACTAAGAAGTGAATTAACAGTACTCGATGAACTGACAAGAGGAATAAATGTAAGAACTAGAAAAGGCAGAAGAGGCGAAAGAAAATACGATATTAGAAATGAAAATGAAGTCCTATAAACTAAGGAAAAATAAAACAAACAATACAACTGAAGGCTCAAGAATAAGACGCTATAAGAACAGATCAAGATTCTACAGACAAAACAAGATTTTTCAAACCGATGGAAAGAAATTTTGCACGGAAATAGGTAAAAAAAAAAAAAATGAAGTGATATTCTCGCCAAAAAAAATATTGAAGAAGTTATACAGTTCAGGGCAAAATATGGGCTTTCCCTAAAGAACATAACAAAAAAGTAGACTGGATTGCGCTAGAGATAGAACGAATGAAAAATAAACCACAACAGATATGGGCTGGAATCACAGAAGAGGATGCTAAATGTGGAATGAAAAATGCACACAATTGGATATTTCCAGGAATAGATAAAATTCATAAATTTGGCTATATTATTTAAATGCAGTACATACAAAATCTATCCATAGATCTTTAAGAAATGGTAACGGTCCCCTTAAAATTCCTGCATGGATGACAAAAGGAATTACATTTCTTCTACCCAATAATAGTGACACAAATAAACTGAAAAACTACAGACAAATTATATGCCTTCCGACAAAATACAAACTATTAACATCTATTAATAAACATCAAAAGAGTTATATTTGAAGGTAATTCTTTGTCTCCTTTACTATTCTGCATATGATTAATAGAACTAACCAATCAACCTAACAAGATAGAATGTGGTTATAAAATAACTCAAAAGAAAATAAGCCATCTATTTTCCATGGATGACTTAAAGTTGTGTGCTATGAATGATAACGAACTGAAAGGCCTTCTGCAAATTGTAAAGTGCTTCAGCGAACACATAGGAATGAAATTCAATTTGAATCAATGTGCTAAAGCTACAGTTTAACGTGAATCGCTACAACAAACATATTCAATTAGTTTAGACCCTGCTGTGACAATAAATGTTTTAGAGCCAGAAGAAGCTTATGAATACTAGGTGTAAATGGGAGTGAAAACATTCACCAGAAAAAAATCAAAGAAATAGTGCGTAAAGAGTACTAAAGAAGGCTACGACTGATATTACAAACTGAATTGCATTTTCAGAACAGGATTATGGCCATTAATAGCTTTGCCATCCCAGTGTTCCAATATAGTTTTAACATCTTGAACTGGATTCTAAACGTCATCAGTCGAATGGATTCTAATACAAGAAAGCCTCTTTCTAAGCATAAGATGCATCATCCAAAGACTGATGTAGACCATCTATACATACCCGGTAAAGAAGGTGGAAGAGGTCTTATTCAGCTAGAATTGTTATACAAGTGAACAACTATTGGCTTACTAACATAGATAGAAACAACAAAGGACTGGATGATACAATTAGTCAAACATGAAAACAGAATGTATTTCGGCCAAAGTTATGAAAACGAAAGCCAAGGATAAAGCTCTTGAACAGATGAAACAACGCTGGCAAGACAAACCTCTGCATGGCCAATATCCAAAACGTGTCAATAAATCCAGTGTTGATAAAGTTGATACTCATCGATGGTTACATGCATCCGGATTAAATCTGAACCTGAAGGTTTTATTATTACAGCGCAATACCAAAGTCATTTCACTAGGAATTTCAGGCAAATATTAAACATAATAACGTGGATCCAAAATGCAGGTTCTGTAATAAATATCAAGAAACAATAGCCCATCTAATCTCAGGTTATTCTGTACTTGCCCGAAATGAATACTAAAATCTTCACGATAGAGTGGGGCAATATTTACATTGGACAAGGTGCAAACACTTTGAAAGATATGTAAACAAACACTGGTATGAACATCACACAGCTCCGGTTACAGAAATAAAAGATGTTACCATTCTATGGGATTACACCATCTACACAGGCAGAAAAATTGAAGCAAATAGGCCGGATATTATTGTTAAAAACGAGAAAGACAAACTTTGCCTATTAATAGATATGGCTTGTCCAGCGGATTGTAACATAGCAACTAAGTAATTCGAAATCTGTCAAAATATAAAGACCTAAAATGGAAATAGAAAATATGTGGAAATTGAAAACAAGAATGAGCCAGTGATAGTAGGTGCTCTTCGAATAAAAATGGAACAAAACAACACATTGAAAGAAACCCTGGAAACCCCAGTTTAAGAGATATACAAAAAATTATCTTATAAAGTACAGCCTACATACTAAGGAGAAATTTGTCAATGTAACGCTAGGGATGTTAGGGGACATAGAAAAACCATAAAATGAAGCCATAACAACACAACACGACATGCCTTATATCTTTCCGCAGACTATGTAGGTAGTGCGATCATAGCAAAAATCGAAATATGATAAAAGATGACATAATAATAATAAAGAAGAAGATAAAAAGATGACAGCACTAAATATTATGCTGTGTAGATTAGATTTATACAACATCACGGGGATGATAAAAAGAAACCCAAAAGCACTGAGATAAAAATTGAAGCATTACGTAAGCAGCAGAAATGAAACCCTGTGCAAAATCTCTGAAGTCAGCTTTATTTAAATGGATGGATCATCCACTTTAGACATTATGCATTAGCAAAAATTGATAATAAATTTTAGGAAGACATTACAACGTGTATTCATTAGATATATCAATGATTGTCAAGAATATAAAAATATGATCATAATTCTAGAACTTCTTTTTATATTGTTGTTTGAGAAAAATACTTGAAAATCTATATTACTTTGGTTATAGGGATTTCCAACATTCCCATACATTGTGATTAATTTGAATATGAGCGGACTCATTAGACTCAGGAAGATTGTTGATACCAACAATGCTACAATATCGCATATGCTCTTCCCACACAAAATTTGAAATTTCCCTGATATCTAGGGTGATACTGGAGCATATATCTGGGTTTCATGAAGATTTATTGAGTATAATGGTCAGACACATTGAGAAAATTGTTGCATCGAGTACGTAGCTTTTTTTTTCTGAGCTCAGTGTTGCAGTTAACCAAATTACAAGTTTGTAATTTGGTCCAAGAATTGCATGAACACTGATAGCTAAATTGTATTCATAAATGGCGGCTACATCGGAGATAGCTGCTAACTGGCGAAGAGATCGAGTATTTTAAAAAATGACTCCAGGGAAAAATTCAATATAATTTATATTTTGCAGTCGTTTTTATACACAGTGCAATTAACGGATACTTAACAACTATTTTTATAATATAATAATAAATTCAGTTAATTATTGATAGTTATTTGACGGAACCTTTTGCTTGGTATATGTAAAAGCTAACGAATATATTCATGCAAGCAAAATATTCATCAACACTGACTAATGACTCCAAATTTCCCAATCAACTCTCCATCAGAAAACATATGATCCATCATTAAAAGAGACTTACAGTAATACTCAAAAAGATCATTGGAAAGCAACTCTGAAAATATCACCTTCTCCTCTTTAGGAAGGACTCCAGTATCTATATGAATCGACTTAGTGTTTATGTCAGCCAACACCTTCCTCTAGCTAGGGTGATCTCTCTTTATGTAACCCTCTGCACATCAGGGCCAGTACTGCCTTGCTTGGGGTCAATAATTATTAAAAGAAATATCATGTCATAATGTAGATGGAAAAATAAATGAATATGTAGGTTATCAATAATCCTCTACTAACTTGTGAAATAATAAACTAATAATATATTCAGTTAGATTTAAGATGTTGTGTGTATATCTGGTGAAATGTTTAGATTCTAAAAAAGAAAAAAAATATTCATCCAAGTTCAGATTCCAGTCGATATCATTACACTCATTAATATAGTATTTTGGAATATACTATAATTTCGATCCTTAGTGGCGGATAAATATATATATTCACAGCATAAAAAAGGAAAAAAAAAGAAAAATACAAAAACAAATAACATAAACATCAAATAACGCCTGTATCGTGGTTTTTGGCTGAAGAAAAAGAAAATGGGACATTTTCAGTATTTCACAATCAAGGCCATTGACTTGCGCCTGCCGTGATATCTTTTGTACAGATATATGTTGTTACGCAGGTGTATATTTTTCAAAATCACAAAAATAAGATAAAATAGAGAGAAAAATAAAATAATATAGAATAACTAAATAATTATTTGAATTATTGCCGGATTAGACGTTTACTGAATAATCATTGCGAGAGTTAATTATTTAGTTGCCATAAGTCATATAGACTTGGGCCACCATAAATGGAAAGTGACATGACTGACTGGGCAGTAGAATAGGTTGCCATTTCTTTCTGCATTAAAGTGACTGCTAGCCAAGATATAGAACCAAATCTTTTTTGCTATTTAACACATAAATGTAAAGAGGCAAAGTATTAATAACTTATTTGCGCGTAAATGAATGCATTTAATTCAATTGGTATTCAAAAGCGTGTCAATATCCAGTGCACGAAAACGCATATCCAAAGATAGCAATATTATTTAGCCTGCACAGAAAATATGATAGAATGTTTTTCAAGAGCCACGTAGACGTAGCATAAAGCCGAAAGAACAGGCTAGCCAATGTGGATTTGTGAACTCACTACTCTGTTGTAATAGGTTTTAGCAAGACAAGCTTAGTTACCATTACAGCACGTTGAGTTGCCAAAGAAAATTTCAGATACCTGTCTATTTGATTCCGAGACACCTACCAGATATGTTTGGTGTAAAAGAAACAAATATTTAATATTTTATGAGGTTTTGAATTAAATAAAACACTTTCGTGAATGCGTAGCTCACCGATGTGATATTTGTTTGCAAATGGATTCTGTAGCTTCAATATGGTGAGTGCCAAATCGCACTGACACTTGTTCTTTGTCATTAGTCCTATTTTTGACTTGCGTAAAAAAGGCTTTCTTGTATGGCAGCAAATATACTTCTTTTCCAAATATACATACCGGTAAAGTTCAGTCTAAAATTGAGGTTATGATTGGGATAGACTTTCCACATACACCGTTGATTAGTCCAGTCTAAACTCTATCCACAAAGGTAAGTTAAGTCACCACTTCTTTAGTATCTACAACGGTTTTTGGTAACTAAAATATTATGCAAAACCTTCAGCCAGTGCTCGTAATAATGGCTAGTATGTGAGATTTTTCTAAACTGTTTTCCATTAGTTATATGATGTAGAACATTTTCTTTTATTTTGTCTCTTTTTCTTTAGTTTAAATAGTGAGCTTTTCTCCATTATTTCTATCTCATATTGATGACATTTCATACATTTTATCGAAGACTTAACTACTATTTATGCTACAGTTAAATTTCTAGAGATTTCTGATATTATCACACATTTTTATTTTGTTTCTTGTAAATAGTTTTTGTAAATAATAATTTGTGAAATTTTGATAAGTTTACACTATTATCCTTTCATCCAATTTACAAATATAGACTAGTCCGGACTTCATACATACATTGTTATATTATGCATTTTATTGTATGACTGTTCAGTGCAAATGAAATGTTTGATGGAAAGGGGCTTTTTCGAGCGGAGGGGTCTACGATTGTGGCTTGCTAAGTTAGCCAGAAGAAACAGACTAAGCGTGTTACTATCCGATTTTAGGCTATAAACCAAGTTTGAACATTTTGTACAATACATTTTATAATGTCAAGTAGGACTTCTTCAACAGTAATTAGTTTTGACATCTTCTAAGAAAAATAAATCTCGTTCTATTACATCGTATATTAGATACTCCTGATTGACTCAAGTTTTAAGGAGATTTGCAGAAGCGGTCTTCCAAACAAATACAACCTGAATTAGAATACAAAATCAAAGAGGAACATGCTGGAAGAAACTCTAGTGAAGTCAGTGAATGTGATCAACCTAAGGAAAAGTAGATAAGAAAGGAACGAATGTATTACAGAGAATTCTATATATGATGACAAAACTACATCGTACAGTGTCAAGGAAAGGCAAATAATGACGTAAAAAGAAACATATAAATTTTTTAAAAATGTAGGCGGGCGAAAAGCAAATAGATTAAAAGTGCGCAGGAATAGTGAAAATATGTTACACAGATACAACAAGTATACACAATAGAATAAACTAATTATTAGGACGGAAGTTAACACAAAAAACAAGGCAAATAAAATCAAAATAAGGGTCAGTGATGACAGTAACAGAAAAATACTCCAAATTTTGTGCGAATGAGTTATAGAACATTTTCAGAATGTGAGAGAGAAACATATCTTGGAAATACAGAAAAGCCGCAAATATTAAACAATAGAGTAAAATCAGTACTAGAGAATATCAATCAACTGGGTCTGATGAGCTAGTAACAGATATTCTCTCAGCCTGAGACAATTTGATCATTGACATGATAAAATAAATAATAAACGAAATATACAACAATACCACCCTACCAAGTGTCTTCATTAAATTCATCTTCATATTATTACCTAAGGATCCTGGTGCAAACCAATTCAAATTCACAAGGACAATCAGATCAGGGTGCCACAAAACAAAAATAATGACGGGAAATGTAGTATAAAACAGGATTAGATCATAAATAGTTCAAGAAGGAGGATTAGACCACAATAGTGTGCATTCATTAAAAGCCCCGGAAAATAAATGCGATAATAATGACCATAATGTTATGACCGAAGAGCCATAGAAAGATAACACTGAATCGATATAAGTTTGAACAGTATATTCTCGAAAAACGTAGTACAGAGGTAAACGTGGACTGGAATATATTTTCTTTCGCAGCAGTCCTGACTCACTCATTCACTGACTCTGTGGCTTCTACTTACAGTATTTAGTCACCTTCCATTTAAGGCAACATGTGACACAAGGTCTTTTTAATGTGGGTCTTCCGTGCCATATAGCCCGGCCAAAATTATTTGTCTATCTTTCCCCAGTTGTGAATCTACCCACGAGTAGGTTAGTGCTCTCCGCCCGAAGGCAGAGAGCGGAGAGTGTCAATAGTAGAAGACAGTCTGCGACTGCTACTACTCCGTTACTCCCACTCAGAGTCGGTAGCCATATTATAAAGGTGCGGACGAATCCATTTGTAGGTAAGTACCACAATACAGAATAATATCAAATGGAGGAGTAGAAATAGAGAAGGATGTGCACTTAAGTTTTACAAATTACACAAATACGTTTGACAATTTACGGCACAGGATCCTATTTGAAATGCGGAGAAACTAGACAGATCTGGAAAATATTTTTGAATAATACAGAAAATCAATTAAGTAGCTATATATAAAAAAATAGAAACCGATTTGAGACAAGGATGCTTTTTCTCCAAAAATGTCTTCAACCTTTATGCTAACACTATCCTCAGTGATTTAGAGACCATCTGAGGATTTACCACAGTGAGCGTAACCTTAATAATATAAGATACGTAGATAACATTGTGTTGATGACTGACATGAAAATAAAGTATCGCATTTCTAAAACATAGTAGGAGAAAAAAGCAAAACATTAAAAATGATTAATATTTAACCGCATGTTGACAAAAAATTTTGTTATCAGTGAGATGCGATTTTCGGAAGTTTTTTTTTTTTAATCATTTCACCCCGAACAAGGCGGAAACGCCACTGATGTGCAGGGGGCTACATAAATGTAAAAAGATAAATTAGAAAAAAGTGAGGAGTACAAACTAGTTAGAAAGGAACAATAGAAAGCTGAGAAAGCAGTTGCGATGACAGAGAAAGGGAAGGTTATACAGGGGTGGGGAGAAAGCCAGAGTCCAGTGGTTAGTAGATGAATATTGACTTTGCATTTAAATTTCTGGAGGTTGTAGCTGTCAGGAAAGCAAGAATACGGGAGCGAGTTCCACAGGCGGGAAGTGCGAGAGAAGAAGCTTCAGGAGTAGAATTGTCGTCTGCATTTGGCTAACCTGACTGTGAATGGGTAGGACCCAGATGCCAGTCTGGTTGCACGAGTAAACAGCTGTTGAGGAGGCATCAGTGACTTAAGTTCGTCTGAGCAGAAGCCATGAAAGTATTTATAGAACAGACAAAGATAGGCCACCTTTCGACGATGGGGAAGTGGCTGCAGTCGAGCATTACAGACTCTCCTTTGGAGCCTATCAAGAACACTGAGGAGAACAGTAGGGGCACCTAACCATAAATGGCAGCAGTACTCCATGCACGGACGGATGGTTGACTTGTATATATGCAAGATGGATTCAGGTGGAAAAAACATCCTGGATCGACATAGTGACCCAACCTTCTTAGCAGTTGATTTTGCTATGGATTCAATATAGTAGTTCCATTTGAGGTCTGAGGACAGGTTAAGTCCGAGGAGGCGTAGTGCATTACTCTCCGGGAGAATCGCTTGGTCCATGCTTATGGAAGGCGGGAAAGGTTGCCTGTAATGGTTGACAGACAACAGCTTGGTCTTAGATGAATTGAAGTTGACAAGCCACTTCTTGCCCCAGTTCACCACAGAGTGTAGATCCCGTTCAAGGTCAGCAGCGAGATTATATCTGTCCTCCACGACAGGTTTCTTACTGGTGCGGGAGTATATTGTAGTGTCATATATGCCTACTTGGGACTTGATCTCATCTGGGAGGTCGTTGATGAAAATAAGGAAGAGCATCGGGCCCAGGATAGGAAATAGCCTTATCTATGTCGTCAGCAATTATATCTAGTAGTGAGCAGTCAGGAGAGGAGGGAGAACGGTAAAGAAATAATAGGTAACTAACCGAACGGAGGAGAGACAGACGGAGACATATGTATTGGTGGTCAGTAGATTCGAGTGAAGAAAACAATATAGGTACAGGAGTTCAACTATCTGGAAAGAATCTAAACAGCGGATGGAATATGTGTCAACAAGATCTCTAAATGCAATGGATTGCGGAAGACTCACTCAAAAAGCTGAGCAAGGTGTAGGGAAACAAATAAATTTCAGTAAATGCAAAGAAACATTAGGAAACATTATTCGACGAAATATGCATTTGTAATAAATGGGTACACGAGAAGTAAATTCCTTATCTACGAGGATACGTTTTAATCTAACCTATTTTATATCCAAGAATCTGAACTGACAAAACAAAAATATACTTACATATAGATTAGTTTATCCCCCAGTATAAAGTGGATTGTTACGTTGGAAGTCATTGCAAATATCCGTTTGGTGAAACAGAAATGGCAGAATGCGGATGAAGCCATAGAATAACGATGACGCTTTTAAGAAAATGAAAGAAAAAAGAAAAAAACATTATGCTTAAGCTCAGTAAAAGAGAGCTGAAACTGTGGCACCAGAAACTGTCAAACAAATATCCAAAGACGCATTGGATTATCGCTATATACCTTCCAAATTTAAGTAAATAATTACGTATATATATATATATATATATATATATATATATATATATATATATGATGAGCTGTGATACAGCGAAACAGATCTGTCTGAGGATATATATATATATATATATATATATATATAGAGGTCCAGTCCGTAAACGCTGAGGATAATTTAACAAGATCAACTTAATATAAAATATTGTTATATCTATATAGAGAGTTCAGTGGATGTTATCCAGAGCAATATGATATTCATAAAGGAAAACTGAACATTTCATTTAAATAAGTTATGCATTATACTTCATTTCAATGAGTTAAATTAGATGATTTCATCAGACCACACAACATTTTTCCATATGGTATAAACTGATATGACGTCAATACATATGTCCTGACTCTCTTTTCTTTTCGTTTCCTTTTTCCTTTTTCTTATTTTTTATTTCTTTTTATCTTTCTCTTCAATTAAAGAAAATGCCTATTTCGGCAAATTTTCTTGTATTTATTTGCAATGGAAATAGACGTAGGGAATTTTCTAAGAGCAGATTAAGTCCGAAAGTATGAAGTACCCAGTGAGGATAAAACTCACTACTGAATTGCTATGATTCTAGCAAGATAAGCTTGGTAATCATTATACCATGTCGCTGTTCATCTATGTAAATAACCGAAAATTAGCAATAGATTTAAGATTTTGTTTCTCTCGGCAAGGGTTTGTCAGCTGAATAAATCTGCAAATGAAATGTGAGAAAATATGCTGACAATTTAGGATTAGATTACTTGGTGAATATCCATGTAAATAAATAAAAATTAATACAGAATTTGGGATAAAATTTACTAAATATCTCAACTATTCGAATATCAAAAAATGGTAAATGCAGTTAATCATTAATGTTGGTAAAAAATTATATCATTATCAAAATTTATGTGATATTAACATGTAATATAATTTACCAAATATACTATGTTAATTGCCGTTACATTTTATTCCATTTTTAGCACTACAACCTTTCCTGATGTAGGGCATCATATTCGATTTCAGATGAATTTTATTAGTTATATCAAATTCTCCATGAGAATGAGTGTGAAGTGTTTTCCTTTCTACAATTTTGAATTTAGATTAATTCTGCAATAAAATACGTGTTAATTAAGATTAAACATGATATATTGCCTTGTATTTTAACTTTAGTGTTCCATCAAAATAGAAAATAGATAACTGTTTTTAATAGACATACATATGTAAGTAAATATGTGTAGATTAATATACTTTTCTCAGCATATACTATTAATATCAAGGAATCCGCAACACGTGAATATAGGGTTTATTTTGAAGATAGAATATCTGCCAGATTAGAATGTCATACTTATTCATCAATAATATTTTTAATTATCCATTACATTTGTAGATCTAAGCGTGACCATAATCCGAATATTTAAAAAAAAACAAGCTTATATATTAATTAAAAATCAATTGCATACTAATAAGTTTTGAAATAATTCGGAAATTGTGTCTCTTCAATCTATGTACAGAGGAAATGAAGCAATCATTTTAAAGTTAACGATAAAATTTAAATAAGAAAATTACAGTGTAGATCTATTATATACAGACCAAAATTCCTACTCTAAACGCCTTTTTTCCTTCACACATTTAGAATAAACTCTGAAATAATCAATTAGGGCGCTTTACGGGAAAATGTGCGCATTAGTATGGTTTTATTTTAAATCTCAAATTTTAATTATTTTTAATAGTTGATTACTAACCAAAATCAATCAGCACGTTTGTAATTTTCATTTATTAAAGATATTTCAGAACGTGCATCATTTTCGGCCAGCTCCTTGCAAAATTTCTAGTATACATAGATGTTGTAAGTCGCTCTTTGACACTTCAATGAAAGCCTTTTGATGCAGTGGAATATTTCATGTCAAAATTGTCAGGAAAATATAAAAAAAACGTGATTTTGATTGAATATACGGGAGCCTGTGCGCGCGTGTGTGTAATATAGGCAGGCAAAATTGACTTTTTCTTTAACACAGATTTGTGTGTTCCTCACCAGGCCAAATGTACCACGTTCAAACTTCGATATGGAACCTGAATGCCAATTTCAAAGCATTAACTTGAAAGAATAATAAAAAAAAACTATTTCTCGAATTCCTTCATCTTCTGGAATCACTAACAAACACAGTCGCACACACACATACTTATATATATATATATATATATATATATATAGAGAGAGAGAGAGAGAGAGACAGAGACAGAGAGACAGAGAGAGAGAGAGAAAGAGAGAAGATTTGTGAATATATATAGGTAGTCGCATATATATCTATAAATTTATATATATATATATATATATATATATATATATATATATATATATACATATATCTTATCTAAATTATGCTAAAATTAAAATATCACTAACATCTCATTTCTACATATATATTTACCAAAATTACAAAAAATACATCTCGTGATACTAAGAGTAATTATGTTTAATACAATCGATCTTGGGTTCAACCACGATATGAAGACTTCAATCTTGTTTAATTTCGAGAATTCTGCCACAATTGAAGCGAGGATTTCATCTTTTTTTTTTAAAGCAATATAGTTGGTTCTTTCACTCAACTGTGCCCCACGCATAATAATCAATTATTTTGAAGTCTGCGGTGTTAGTTAACCAGATGTCAAATATGGAGTCGCATACATTTTCTGTCAGCAATGATTAGATTCTTCGGATTTTGTAGCATTGTGCAGAGTCCTGTCGCCAGAAATTAGGTCTTCCAGCAGCCACCATCATGGCACTTGCTGTATGCCTCTCATGTAGACATATATTCTTATGATATTTCAAATAAATTGATGTAAGAGATTTTGATTAAATAAATGTCTCATCATCCTGAAGATAGATCACGTGATATATTCGTTTCCATATATTTTAATTTGTTCTAAAAATAATTCTCGATTTTAGAATCAAAATTTACTAATGAATTTATGTATGTAAAAATTACTCCAATCAGTCCAATAAAAATAAATGCATATCTGCTTGGAGTTGAGTGTTGGTAATGTCTTTACGAAAAGATTAATGTTTTGGATGACATGAAATTTTTGAATGCAGTTCCTTTATTTCCTTTACAGCAGAAATCTTTTTGGTCAAATAAATAATGAAAATGTTGAAAAGTAAATGTTATCATGAAAGGGATTCGTTGATTTCCCAGTATATTATCCTTAGCTATATGAGCATATCATTCAGCTGCCGACACAGACCATCATGCATATTTCCTCTCATATCCTATTACATTCACACTGGCATAGGTGTGAGTACGTCATCATATACTATATATATTAATTTTATTTTATTTTTGGAATGATCAGTCTCACTGTGCTGTTTAAATCTCCAGGTCCAAATCTTTTCCAAATATAAAGTAAATTTGTCTGTAAAGAACCTCTTTAAATTCAATTCTAATTCTAAATCTCCGTAATGTAATCAAGTTGAGACTATATAAAATTTCATATTTTAAACGTATTAAAACTTCACGATTGATGATATGTATTTTTTTATTTTAACGGTAGAAATGTAGAATTTCTTTGCATGAACAGTTTTATATTTTATCTGAATTCCATTTGAAACACTCCATTATTTACAGGTGACACTTAATCACATTTAATTTCCATTTATTTCTTTTTATGAGAAGTCGTAAAGAACTTTGATAATATTATCTGTCATTTCTACCAAATCTCTATCAACTTATGTACATGTTACGTACCCTTCTATCTGTCCCAAAGAACAAGTTACAGTAGATTTATATTTCGTCTTGATACTTGTTGTTCTGAAAATGAAAATCTTCAACGCTGTGCTTAATATCATTGATTTAAAAAAAAATTTTAGCCATAAATATACTCTTGAATGAAGAAAAACTACGTAAATTGCGAATTAATATGAATATCAAGTGACAATATAATGATAACAAGACAATGTCATTGAAACATATTCTGGTTTACATTGCTAAACTTGTTTGAAAGCATCAATGAAAATATTTACAAATATATAAATATGCTAAATGTTATATGTTTCATGTTCAATGTCTGAAGCATGTGTGCGATTTCTGTGAAATTTCCCCATAGTTTATATCAAGTACAAGAGATAGAGGTAGGCTATACAAAACTCAGAATATAAATTACTCGAATATTTGTTCTTAAGTTGACGATATTTATTATCACTACATTTTTTTGGCGATATGGACTTCAAAATAGTGATGAATTTGAAAAATAGATGTTGACATTGCGATCACGTCTAATTATGCATGAGTTGCATTTCAGTTGAAAAGAATTTTACATGAAACTGGCTTGAAAAATTGGCGCATAAGAATTGAGAAAATATCATTGGTTGACAACGCAACTTCTTCCCTTAAGCCAAACGAACCGCTATTTCGTTACGTGTATAACATGATTAATAAACAAAATTACGTAAGAGCTGGATTCTACGGAGATACGTGAATATCTACGTTTTTAAAAGCAGCAGCATAAAGGAACAGAAACAAAAAAAAACATTTTATTTAGCGTGACTGACAATATTGAAAATGTGTAATTTATATGGCTACAATAATACGTCAACACTTATATATATTCAAATGCTTATTTTTAAATTATATATGAAATAATTGCACGATAAATGTCATACTTTAATATGATTCGACTTTTTATTTTAAAAAATAGCCTCAAACGACGATCATGAGTGACACATTAAAATTTAAATCATCGCCAATCCAATAAGCCTATGAAAGATTACCATTATGATAATAGAAGCATGTAGAATATTGGATATTTGCTTCAGCTGTCCGTTGAAATTTGCAGGAATAAAAGATGGGTAAATGACAATACCCGGGGAGAATATCTGATATGATTTTCAAACTAAAGTATTAATGTATTAAACTAAATCATCCGTGAAATCACGAAGTTTTCTAGCGTGGGGATAAATGCTCTAATTGATGCTGAAATTAATTGATATTCACGTAAACATGTTTAATTGTTATCATATATACACGCATAGTTGTTTTTTTTGTTTTTTTAGATATTTTAACTTTGCAATTAGATAAGGGTGTTAAGTTTTTCCTAAGTGGCAGTATGATTATCAAGACACAATAATCCATTTAAATAGCTATGGATACTTGATAGATGAGATAAAGCATTTATAACAGTATCATTGCTTTCGTCACTGAAAATGAAAATAAATGATTGACTAATATGTTACATGGACCTGGACAATATTAATTATTTCTTATGTATCCAAGATAAAATATGAAAATAACATCCGATAAAGTAATTTGATTATATTTGTCAACTTTTTTCAGAATATTTCACTAGTGAAAAATATGAAATAATAATTACAAATATTTAAAAAATATTGATTTTAAATATAACATGTATTTATTAATTTGTTCGGAACATTTCTATTTGCATGCCTTTAAGTATAATTTGGAGTTTAACATGAAATTTAAAATGTATTTTAATTTATTTTTAGTTTTTACTTTTCGATTCCAGGCAGAAATTCCATAAATTCTTCTTTAAACACAGTGTAACCTTGAAATTTGACGATGGTGATTCATACATGTTTAAAACCTCCTTTTTTTCTGTACCACTCACACAAGTGTGTTTATCTGTAACATCATCATAATGCAGATGGGGAAACGAAGTTGAAAATTTTCAATCAAAAACGCGTTTCATCGGAAAAATATGTATATATATGTGGGAATACCTATGTGAGAATATAGACATGCACGTGTTTTTTAAGTGGGTGTATATATGTATTTATTTTAGAGGGTTTGTATAGTTGTGTTTATGTTGGTATATTTGTGTATACGGAATGCGATTAGTAAATTGTCTTCATTTCATATTTATAATTCCGCACATACTGCTTGATATGTTTTGCTTTGTCTACTGCAGTATATAGTAAGTTCAGTTGGACAACATCTGTGAGAGAAAAAACACAGTAACACAAATCAGTTCACAAGAAATTTGAATATGGCATGCTGCACCACTTGTTCCATCAGGAATTTTTATTGTTTGGGCGTCAGTCTGATAGTGTGCAGTGGATTTGTTAAGAGTTTGAGAATATAAAAATCAACAACTTGTTGTTTTGAATGATCACTAGTGATAGCCATGTTATGCTTACGTTCATGTTCTCACACACTCCATGATGGGGGTTATTTTGTGCCTCGAGGATGGAGTGCTTTCCTGGGACAAGGGGATCGCTGCTGGATAATCCTATGTCTGGTAACAGGCGTCTGTCACTTGCCACACAAGCAGCTGAACAGAAGCACGGTTCTCAGACAAAGTCTGAGACCACATTTTGCCTCCAACCGCCGAAGACTGTAACACACTTGAAGCACAGTAGTACAAAGGGTAAGAATATAGCAGCATTCACAAATTTAAACAAGAAAATTCCCAACTGATTCCGAAGTTGTCCGGGGCCTCATTTGCAACTAATGACGATATTATTGAATAATTTTACTCTTTATTTTTATTTAATATCTTTAAGTAATATATATATATATATATATATATATATATATATATATATATATATATATATACAATAAGATGTCACTGTTATTTTTGTGTAATTTAGTCGAAATTTTATCCATCACACTCTGTAGATAATAGAGATATACAGTCTGTCTTCGAATAACAAGGCAGCACATGATCATGATAAGCTAAAGAAATTTATGTGAATTATGTTTACCAGCATATCTTCAGATCGTGTTTTCTTTTTTCTTTAGTTGAACTGATGACACCTAAGAGAACTTTAGTTCTTTCACAACAGATTTACCAATTTTACAACATTTCCTTTTTCACTCACACGCACACACACACACTCCTATTTATAGTTGTTCACTAACTTATTTCTTTGCGGTGTTGCTATAATTTCAAAAGGTTTATGTATTATTTTTGCAATAGATACTGCATAAGTCACCGAACATTGCTATGTCTGCAGCAGAAAATGAAAGACTCATGGAGAAATAAAATGACGTATATATGTCAAATTTACATTTACACAAGCTTTACGCCAGTCATTGATCACTTTTACACATAAAGATAGCATACGCTTAAACCATAATTTTATCTCTTTCTCTCTCTCTCTCTCTCACACACACACACACACACACACACACACATACTCTAAAAGTCTTCTTTCTTCTTCTGCTTTACAATTAACTGTAATTCTTTCAGCAAAGTAATTTTCTATAAACATAGCGAATTTTATAATACTGAACTAGAAAATACTTTTATGAAGGTACTACTATCACATTAAGACATCCCATGTTTAATGAAAATGATAAGAAGAAAATAACATCTGGTTTGCTCGCTCTTACAATCTGATGGTGAAAACTAAATTAGGACAAAAAGTTTAAACCTTACAAATAAACACTTTACCGAAACTAATCCCCTTACTAAACTATTCAATAGTAATATTCCTATGTTTAGCCATTGTTCTCAACAGTATAAAAATTCAAAAAACTCGATGTATTTCAAAGCTTAGATAGATAAATCCTAATATGATAAAGCTATCCCAGCGGACAAACGTATAGGTATTCTAAGGATTGAACGCTACACTGCAATTGCTTAGCCAGTTCCCTAGTTTATTTATGCAATATCTCTACACATGCAATCCCGATATTAATTTTTTTAATATCGGATCTAGTAAAAAAGCCGTTCAATACCCACTGGTACCAGCATGTATATCTTACAATAATAGTTCTTATGAAAACAGTTCTTCGTTTTCCAAGTACTTTTCGCGTTAAAAATATCCTACTTTTCAATGGAAAGTAAATACAAAGGCTCGAAATTTTAATTCCCTCCGTTCACCTTGTTATCTTTGTGTTAATGAGAAGTTACAACTGTAAACATAGAACACTTTTTAATTAACAATATGGGTAGAAATATTACAAATATGTATATATAATAATGTTCACTGATGTCAACTGTTATTTACTTTTATTAGCTTCGTATTACTTCTGTCATAGATTGTCAAAATAATATTTGCTTGGTATTTAATTTGGCATATATTAATATTTTCTACTAATTTAATCTAACATAGACTGGGAAGTTATAAATTTATTAGGTATTTAATCTAATACATGTTATCATGTTAATATTTGATATATTTTACTCTTGCATTTATATTATCTGGTTAATATCTAATAGGTTTTTTTTATAGCGCAGTGTGTCAAATTAATGAGTAATGATTATGATTCTATAGGATTCACGTTCTTATCATTTCTCAATTTCTTATATGTACCTGGGTTAAATTCTATGTATATATGTATTTCCCCTCTATGTTTTTTCTGTGTTTACATTTCAGTATATATATTGTGTGCATCGATTTGTCTACGTATAATTTGCATATATGTAGGTGCGCATTTGCAGTGGTATGATAACATATTTACCTTATAATTTCCAAATAATTATTATTACCGCTGATTTGTGTTGATCCATTTTATAAATGATATTTGTTGGATATGGAATTTTATTCCATCTATATTTACCTACACACACACACACACACACACACTTATATATATATATATATATATATATATATATAGAATACTTCTCTTTTCTGTTCTTTTAACTATTAATAACAATTTCTATCTGAACATTTGTATATCTAAAATTAAATATGCATAACCTCCAAACTAACACCAATTGTGGGGAGAAAATAACGTTAAATCTAGTGTATATAATTTCAATGGAAATACCAGTCTTTTAAAATATGACAGATATATATATTCTCTCAAATTATGATAGAATTTACTCATAGCTCATAAAATTATTTCACACTAATTAATTAAAAGTTACTTAAACATAGAATTAAAATTAGAAATCAGATAATTATGCGATTATTTTTTTAAAAACCAAAATATTTTGGAATTATTTTTTGGTAAAGCTTTTATAATATAGCTGAATCATTAAAATTTGTTTCTTTTTATTTTCAAGTCTATTGCTTTTATTTCGAATTTATTAATTTGAATGCGTAAATATACAAAAATTATTTGAGTTTTTCATTTATTAATAAAATGACATTTTGTGAGATTATATTATGTTTTATCTTCTTATTCAACGGGTCGATGATGAAGGTCTGACTTGGAATTTGATGCACGATCGTGGAAAATGTCGGAACAATTACGAAAGCATTCGAGACGAATAAGGTTAATCTGATAAAATTTTGCTGTAGTCGATTTAAACGAATTTGTAAATCCACAAAATGTGATGTACATCCGAGAAGAGTTTAAACAAACACCAAACCCAGAACAGTTCGGACCTTAGGGGTTGCAATCAATGCAGATTGACGAAATGGAATTCCGGATTAGCTTTCTAGAATGAGTCCAATTATTTTGAAAATCTAGACATCTTATTTCTTCTGTTTCATATAAGGCTTTCTGAAAACACTATTTCATCAAAGTTTATCAAACGATGTTATTAATCTGTTGTAGCTGCTTGCTAATTTTAAATTTACAAAAGATGAATTAGTGTTAAAATTTTGGAAACATAAATTATACCTGATAGTGAAACTCTACGTTGTTTTGAGATATGGAAAAGTATATGCCATTAATATTTTAGATTCCAAAGATTTCGACATAGAATAAGGAAATGAAGGTTGAAATTTCTGGACAGTGTGATTCGAAGATTTGACATTCAAATGACTTAAATACACTTTTGAAACCGTTGTTTTCGGTTCAGATTATGATGTGTTTATGTTTGATTGAATGACACAGGCAAATATTTGAATAAATAAAATAATATAATTCATTATTTGATCGTGAAATTTTAGTATAAAGAATGTTCAATGAGATTTCCTGAAAGAGAAAATAAACTCTAAAAAAATTTCACAAAATACCTTCTGAGGAAAAAGTCATTGTCATGCGTCCTCTATGCTATGCTTGTTTCCTAGGAAGACAAAGATTCGGAAACTGTTACATTTGAAGTGCTGTATTAAAGCAGTGATTTTCCAGTAGTTGTATTCCAATATTTTTTGTTTACGACTGGTTGCCAACCATGCTTATAGAACTCAATCTGTTTTTTATTTAACACATAACTGGAGGATAAGGTGATAGAATCATACCTTTCACATGGGTATTTGTACGTAAGTAACGCAACGAATTTAACTGGAATACCAAATCCAGAGAATCACAATAATAAAATACCTGAAATGATTACTGATATACCTCTCAATTATTGCACTAAAGCAGTTTAATATTGGCGAATCATTCGTAAAACACTTGAGAATAGAGCACAGGCCATTTCAAAATTATTTAACGACAATTTCATGTTTCCTAATTTTCTCTCTTATGCAATATTTGCTTTCAAGATGTGCATAATATTGGCTCTTTTCATACTCCTATCCTCCATTTTTTTCTAATTTCTGTCGATTTATTATCTTTCCCAGTGTAAGTTCTGTCTGTTTATAAATGTGATTGTTAGCTTACTCACCGTCTTATTTTATCCACTTACTTGGTGTGTCAAATTATATAAACCTTTTTACCTTTATGTCTGACTAAAAAGTTCTGTCTCTTTGTGAATCTATTTGTAAATACACGTGTTCCTTTTATTTCCTCGAAAAATGCAACAACTTCGTCCATGTTAAAATCAGAATATTTCTGAAGGACCACTTTTGTATTCAATTATATTTACTATTCATCTGTGAATGAAATGGTCTAGTACTTAAACTGTTTATTGGAGAAAAATAAATATATCGTCTTCTTTATATAAAAATTAATACAATTCACTATTGAAATCTTAACGATCATGGCTTCGTTTGTTTGAAAAAAAAATATTAGTGCCATTCCGTTAGTTTTATGTATTCGACAGTGAGACTATAACATAAGTGAAATTGTGCATCGAATATGTGTTGCATTTACAAATAGACTATATATACACACAAAATTTGGCGTATATTGTCCCATTATTCAATGCTTTAACGAACAGTAATATTCTCCTTGGACTATTTAAAAAGCTTCTCATTAGAATAACTTAAAAAAACGATAATAGAGAACACATTTAGATTTCGAATATTCTTCTTCGAGAGTGCTATGTCCCTTCAAAACTTTGATGATCATGGCTCTCAACAATTGCCTGTAATTTTTATCTCTTTATTAAAGTTGAATTTCTGTCATTTCTCTTAAATTCTCTTTACCCACATA
Organism: Ascarosepion bandense; assembly: GCA_037127315.1. NCBI lineage: Eukaryota > Metazoa > Mollusca > Cephalopoda > Sepiida > Sepiidae > Ascarosepion > Ascarosepion bandense. The sequence goes on from JBBBDQ010000190.1 coordinate 427,552, forward strand.
TATATACAAGATCGCAAGTAGGTTATACGTTGTTTTTCTCTGTCTCACTTTCATTTAATATATCCTGTGACTACCAAACTTTTCAAGTTCTGTTTTCGACTTATGTCGATATAGATATCAAATGAATGTTTCTGACGTTATAAGTTTATTTTTTCTTTCCAAAATTTTTGTCAGGATCTCCTGTTTCTTTCCAGCAACCTTCTATAGAATCCCATTTCTGTTGCTCCAGCTTGATTCTTTATCTGGGAGGTATGTACGCATAATTCGCTGCAATCTAGAATGTCTAATATTATGTAACAGAAAGTTACTCTTTCTTGCTTCTATTTGTTTTCTGTTGTTAATGAATTATTTTGCTTTTGGAATACCAGTTTAGATTCCATTATTTCAAGATCATTCTTCTGTGAAAACACTTCCGCGATATTTAAATTGTTACTACTGTGAGATATTGTTATGAGAAATTTGTTATTTGCTTTCGCATAATGTGAAGTTTTAGCTCCAGACTAACCTTCGGACGGATATTGCACTCGGTCTTGTTACATTGAATCAATACTCAGATATAATGTTTTAAATATTGAAAAAATAATTACTCTATGAATTTAATTATATTTCAGTTAGCATCGTTAAAGGTAATGATGATTTTACACGTTACATATAAGGAAATATTCTACACTGATTAGCAGCCGGTCATATATACAGCTAAAATTTATAAAACATATCTCTTAATCCAATTTAACAATGAAATAAGTTTATAATATACAATAATTGTCATTGCTCTTTCACTACTAACGCGGGCATCCATTCTAACCTATTGTTTAAAACAGCATTAAAGGTTATCATTTTATGCCAATATTTTTTCCAAGTATGGCATGGGCTATTTAATTTAGATATTGCTATTATTGAAAATCATCAAAGGATGTTAATTCTCGAAGTTGGAACATTCTTTCTGCTTTTGACAGTCAACGTGTTTTAGAAACTTTGTTTCTCATGAAAACCAATAGGCATTTTTCTTTCCGAATTTATATTTGTCCACTACTGAGAATTTAGATATTTTTGAATGGATGTTGTACCCTGCATGATATCAGTAAGAAGGTTTTTAAGATTCATGTCTATTTTCAAATATCAATATTTTGTAGTTTTTATAACAATGTGTATCTTGTGAAACTTAACTTAATACAGCTTATTATTTAATCATGATATTTAATTCTAACTGATTTATTTTTTTAAGAAAGAAGAAAAATCAGAAATAAGATCTAACTTTAAAAAAATAGAATTCAGGTTTTCATGAAAATATATATACTCAGTATTGAACCAAATATTGTGTATGGCAACATTAAATATTTGCGCTTAACAAAATGATGAAAATGTGAAATGTAAATCTCAAATGTATAGAAATAGCGAATATTTATATTTCTGATTCTAAACAAAATTTTAGGCCGCAGCTTATGATTATTAGAAAAAGGGATCGGTTGTTAAACGACTTTCTCTATTCTGTTATAATTTATGGAAGTGAATATCTTACACTTGCATAATAGTTGAAAATGAAGCCAAAGATTAGGTTAATACATGCTAATAATAACTTACATTAAATTGTAGATTAATAAATACTATTGATAAAGCATCTAAGCGACGAACATGTCATAAGGTATGTATTATAAGTACACAACTATATACGATCAGAAACATTGAATATCCTCGCGCACACAATTAAGAAATAAGACTTGAATATTTTGATGACAGCAAGTAGTAATGTTTTCTGGAGGATCAGCGTAAAGCTTTTGATAAATTTCTTATTGTTTGTGTGTTAATGAGTGGCACGACAAAGAAAACAATATTACTTTGATTAACAACAATCACAGCATTAGAAAGGCAATGATAGCTCCAATTTGGAATGTGTCTTTTAAAGTGTTAACAAATACAACGATCAATTGTCACTCAAAATAAAGTGTTAATAAAATATAAGGAAGTACGAAAGAAATATTAAGACAATATTAAGGACCACTAGCGATTTACCATGAAATTGTAATGCTGAAAGAGAAAGCATCCATGCAGTAGATTTTTTAAAAATTGCCGATTTTTAAGTGCTTTTGGAGTAGAAAACTTCTTTAGCACGGATACGTATCGATTAGTTCATTTTTAATTAGTTTTGTTCATGTTTATATGTGTGTTTCTGTTGTGAAAAAATATTTGTTTTCGCTTTTCTTATCGAACTTGGTTACTTATTAAAGGCAGTTATTCTCAATGTTACATCTGTTTGTGTGGTTTTTGAGCTTCAAAAATAAAAAAAAATCTTAAAATTATCACATTATATTGGCTTGTTGTTTTACCAATATATACAATGACCGATATTTTTTTAGCTTTGTATTATAGATATTTCCTGTCAGACCTTTGACATGTGTAAGTTATAAAATAAAATTTATTTTCAGACAGAGTGACAATATCGGTTCCGGTTATATGCTTAGTTTCTTTCAAGTAAGTATTGTTTCAAAAGGAGTTAAGTTGTTCTTTTTTTTCTATAAACATCAATGAATATCGGTATAAACGTAAAAGTATCGGAAAAAATATTTCGTTAGAAACCAAGAAAAGAGTGTTGCAACGGTAAATAATTTTAATTTGTTACTATCGCAGTGAATGACAGAAAACCTTTCTTTAAAATGAACTGGAAACTTGAGGCAACAGAGATGTGATCCTACATAAGATTTCGAAGAATACTCTAGAGAGTGTAGGTAACTAATGTATCGATTTTAAGAAAAATAAAAACAGAAATGGAAACTTCTTAGAATAAGAAAGAACTACTTTAGACTATTGGAATACAAGATGAACAAAATGACTTTGGCGTACTTAATACACACAAAGCACAGTGCATGCCAGATGGGTCAAAGGAATACTACGAAACAAGATTTGTAATATTGGAGTAGAGAGACTAAACTATCGCCCGGTTCACACTCCACCCACGTCTATTGAACAGGTGAAGAGGCTCATTCCTTGTTCTCTGCTTAGGATGTGGTTTCCGGCTTTCTCTTCTCCACTCGTTTCACCCTTTTATTTTTTTTCTCAATTGGAGTAGATAGACAAAACTATCGCCCGGTTCACACTCCACCCACGTCTATTGAACAAGTGAAGAGGCTCATTTCTTGTTCCCTACTTAAGATGTGGTTTTCGGCTTTCTCCTTTCCAATCTTTTCACTCTTAGGTGGTCCCCTGCGCTTCAGTGGCGTTACCGTCTAGCTCGGGGTAATATGATTAAAAACAATATGTAACACAACAAGTAAGATAAATAATTTTTAAACTCTGCAATGGAAATTAACTTACGGAGACGTTAGCGCCTACATCTAGAATGATCCGGTGATTATAACTTAAAATTCTTTGAATTTAAGTAGAATCTCTCTTCTTACACTTGAATAAATATATGGTCTGGTTAGTTTAAAAATATCTCTGATGTTGATAATTATATATCCTCTAGAAAGTTTCAATTTAACTCAGTAAAGCTTCTTTTCGGTCAAAAGCTTACAGATAAAAATATTCAGTTTGAACGATTGGAAGTTATGCAAATGTATAATTTGTATGATATCCTCGGTTGAATTTCACTCAGCCGAAAGTACAAAAAATGTGTAACTTTTATTATCACTTCTTCTCTAATCACATTATTTATCAATCATTGTCATCTTTTGCAATGTTCCTTTTTGGCGTGTTCCAAATTCTGAAGTCACGGAAAATAATTATGTTTATACACCAATATGTATATATATATATATATATATATAACTCTCTTTAAATTTTTTCGTTATTTAGTGCCTACGTTACTTTTTGAAATTCAGTATACCTTCGCTCTTTGAATTTAATTCTATATATATTAAGAGCAGCTTGTTATTATATAGTCAATATAGATTAAGCATTAATAATTTGTACAATAGATAAACGACTGCAAATAATCTATATATGGAAAAGCTTCTTAATTGATTTTAATATGCAAATTAATTAGAAATAAGATTATTATTAGAAATAAGGAAATATAACATTGGTTTTGATTTTAAATTCATTCAAATAATATTGACAAGATATGCATTTCTTTTTTATAAATAGAATTCGATAATTTGAGTCTATTCGAATTTTGTCTTATTTTATTAGTAATTAAATGTATTGTAACTAACAGTGAAAATGTCACGTTTATTCTTTTCCAATTAAATTTATGTGATAGCCACATGTTTCATTTTGTGCTAATAGATACACATTTGTATTAATGATTAACTGGAACTAATTTTAATGCGGTAATTGGTTTCATAAATTTTTGTACCTGGTAATATAGTGTATCTGATAACACATATAACTCCCTGTATCAGCCAAGCCTATTAGTTATCTTCCGGGTCGATGCATTGCAATAATAGTTTCCAATGATTGGAAAATATCTTGATCTTGGTTACTTTGCAATATTTCTATAACAGTTAATCGCTAAAACCAAATATATAGTATGGAAGGTGGGTAAAGGGATTTTGAGGAAATAGACTAATCTTCCTTAGGTATATAGATTATTGGAAGCAGATAAAGAGGGTATTAAATACCGTCTGCCTCGGGCCGTTTTTCAGAAGGAGTGAAGAATTTACTATAAGAAATCATTAATGCTAGATTGAATGGAAGTAAACTTCCATCAGTTTTGTCTTATCAGTTGATGAAACTTTGGTTACCATCTGCTTTAGATTTTCTATATTTCAACAATTTTTGCTAATACATTACGTTAATTGAATTTTGAAGGTCTTGATGTTATGCAATCACCATTAACATTGATCTATGAAATAATTTAAGATAACAATCAGAAAAAGTGTAATTATATACTAAAATAAAAATATAAAAGAACGATTACACAGAAGATTAAGTTTGAAAATTAAAATGTGGTCATGCCAGATACATAGAAAATACATTTTTCACAATCTACAGATGTGTTCAACAAATGCGCTATTGGAATTTCTTCGTCGGGGGAAGATTTTATAACTCTCTCTCCAAAGGTGCTTAAGAGTTTCCCTCTCCCTTGTGGTGATTTGAAAGAGTAAATGTCAATATATATATATATATATATATATATATATATATATATATATATATATATTAGTCATTCATATACAAGCCTATTTCGCTGTATCACAGCACATCAGTGTCTGTAGACACATCCACTTGCTTCTGGCCGGGATCAAACTCAATTTGGTGTCAATCGGAGTCGCTACTCCCTAAGTCATAGGCGCATGGAATCAGAGAAGGGAAATTTTAACGTGTTGTATATATGAAGTGTATGCACACGCCAGTCACCAAAAGAAATCAATTCGTTTCTGAAGAGTAACGCATAAACCGCAGAAGTGGACTGTTTTTTAAAACTTTATTCTGTAGAGGGTTCAATCATAAGGAAAGCATATGCGTAGGAAGGTATTCCTGATACCAGAATCAGTATGTGCACTTAGTCTTACAATATGCCAGCAATTCATGGACATTCTGTGAAGAATTTAAACATTGGTAATTGGATATTATAGAACCGTTCTATAGAGACAACATCAGAAATTACACCGAGCCAGAAACCAGCTGAAATGGAAAAGTCTCGTTTGGTGTGTTTCACAATAAATCAAAGGAAAAGGAAAGTTACAAGAATCAACAATATATTCTCGACTATTTTGAATGATATCAAAAACCTAGAGAATTTGAATGAAGACATTGAAGAACTAGGTAAACAACGTCATTGTGTAGTCTGTAAAATCTTTCGCTGAGACAAAGTGAACCCTGACTTATTGAAAGAGTGTGTAAGTTGTCGAACTAAGCAGTGAACATTCGGCTATATTTAGGAAAATGATACCAACGTTGCTTTCCAAAATATTAAGTTCCGCTGTAGCATTGTATCCATTTTCTTTCTAACTGTAGAATTTCTTGCAGGCAATTGCTTGTGGCTTAAGATGGGAAATAGATGTGTGGTTACATCGATACCGACGAAATAAAACCATCAGCCGAAATTTGAGCAAACACAGATTTTATTTTGTAGTAATATTCTGCTATAGACAAGCCAAAAGGTGTACAGAAGTGAGGAATTAAGACAGATCTTTGAATTTTACAGCAAGAAATAGACACAATATAATTTCGTGATCACTTACATATAAACATTTTAAAATTTAAACAATAAAGGCAACATATGCGGCAAGTAAATGTGGTCTTCACTAAAATAAACGACTACAGTTTTAAATTGAGCGATGATATGTGGACTTTTTGCAAGACGATTAAATACTTGAGCAAAAGAACCAACTAACATACCAGGAAACCTGACCTAACAAGGGAAAGTACGATTAAGATATGCCCTCTCCTAGAAATGTGTCACCGTTACAAACATTATTAGGTTTCACAAATTATCTTTCTAAATATTTTTCAAGCAATATTTTCTAAGAATACAAATAATTTACTATGAATAAAATCCAAGTAAAATTAGACATTCGAATGGCAAAATTCATTCGAACGACTTCTACCGATGTAAAAAATTAAAATAGAAATTCTGCCATAAAAAAATATAAATCGCAAAGGTGGTTTATTTAGACTCAAACCTAATTTATATGAACCTTTAGAAGATCCGTGATTGTAGCGGTTAGAACTAGGAATAAAAGTCAGAACGTTCTCTGCAATAACGCAAGTAATTCTGCGATTAATTTTGGATGGAAAATAACATCTAAGATGAATACTTTGCTAGAAAAACGAAGTAATTTCTAAACTAAATAAGAAAAGTGAAATAAAATCGAAAAATGATGGTGACAAAATTTTCTCAATCGGTGATAAGGTTTTAATGTATTATGAAAGAATTTGTTATCTTCACTTCTTCAGAAACGGATGGTATAGAATTTCATGCAGTTTAATCAGGTATCTCCAGATGTCAACTGGCCCAAAATTAACACAGACACAATAGAAATAATTCAAAGCGTGTAGATTTCATGTCATTGAACCAAATCACAGCCAGTTAAATATTGCCCTAGGCCAAAGACAGGAACATCATATCTATTGACCCAATTTGGGCAAAGCTATAAAGAGGGTGGTAAAAGCGATTACAGTGATAAAATGTTCGAATGATTTTATAAATCTTTGCGATGCAACATATAAAGAAAACAAATTACAGAAAAAAGATCAGATAAATCTACTCAAGTCAACGTCCTGTGTCAATATGAATAGCAAACAATTATAAGTAACACTTTAAAATTGATTGCAAAATTAGGTAAAGAGAAAGGTATAAAACTATTTAGCAATTTCAGACTAAGAACACTTCATGAATGCAGAGAACAATGGTGTACATAAACTTACTAGGTAGTAGCCAACACTTGTTGTCAGTAATAATAAAGAAATATCTGAACATTATAACTGTCATTGATAACTGAATACTAAATAAGGTAACTAATGTGAGAGTGAAATATTTAGAAAATCCTACCTTCGTATAAATAATGAACACGTAGTATAACTGTATACGGTGAACTACATGGTAGTAACCAATGTCCGGTGTCAATAAATCCCACGATTTATCTGAACATTATAATTGTCACTCTAGGCTTCAAAAGCCTTAGTAGGCAATGAGACGAAATATTTGACATGTTCCACTAGAAATCCGTAATGAACGCGCTAAAAATGTTTCTGGCTGTTTGCGGCAAATGATCCGCTTAACAAATTGTTCCAAGAATACACCAGACGAATATGAATATGAATGAAAAAAATCTAATAAGGTAACTAATATGCAAAACAGGTACGTAAATATTTCTTGTGATGTGATGTTTGGCAAGCCACATCATGTTACACGTCAGTGACAGCCGGGATGCAATACTCATCTTGATAAGTTATTTTAATAGAATTATCTTCTTCTTTAGGCAGTTACACAGGACTTTTTATAATTGATGAATCAATCTATTACTGATAGTATGGAGGGTGTCTGTCTTTTCACACTAGCACAATCTCTGAGAGTGACTGCCATTTGCAATTGTATTTCTTTTCATTTTGGATTGACATCCAAAAATTCTGCATGTTGTCTGTTTCATAAATTAAGGCTTCTGCTTTACGGACCAAGACGGGAGTTGATAAGTACATCAAAATAGTCGTACAGAATCACTATTGTCTCCTTTCTGGTAATCTGTTCGTCTGAGTATATTTCTCTTATTTAATTTAGATTAATTTTATATAGACATGTGAACCCTTTTATCAAGTATATTAACTTTCCTATGCTTCATTCAACTACTCCATCTACCCAACATTCCTTCTCATTTTGTATGGATTAAATAAATATTTTTCGCCGGATTTGAATTATTTCTTGGCATGAGATTTTCTTGTTTTTTTCGACTTCTTTTAGTTAGCAAGAATTTGTCAAGCCACGATTTAATAGTCCTTACACAGTTGATACATTGATAAGATTAGATATCACCCAACATACACTCAAAAACTGCCGTAATAATATACCCTTATTTTCATCTTCATTGTTGTTTTTAATGCCCTTTTAATGTATCGACGAAGGATTCTGATTGTCTATTTAATCTAGTAGGTAGGAATTTTCGATATGCTGTATCGCTAATTTTTTTTAAAGTTTCAAATATATTAGCAGTAAATTACGTGAAGTTTTTCCGAAACAAAGTTTTTCAATATACCATATCTAGCAAATAATTCTAGACATTTATTATAATTGAAGAACTTGCATTTTAATATTTCTGTTCATTTGGAAAAACCTTCAACAAGTATAAATAATAGACAGCATTCATCGGTCCCACGAAATCGATAAAAATCTGATCATCACTGTGTCTATTTTTGCCATGTGGTTTAACTGGTTGTGAAACTGCATTCTTTTACACAACTTTACAAGTGCTAACATAATCTCAAAAGGTAACACGCTGAACGTGTGTAACTTGTGGCTATTGTCTTTTATCAGTTTTGAACATTGTTCAACAACCTAGATTTTTTCTTTTTCACGTAGACCATCGAGGGTATACAATAATTATGATCCACTTTTGCGTCATTCCCACATTTTCCAAGCATACTAATCACGTTCAAAGCTAAAAAATTCTCAACCCTCTTCGACCATATATTCGCACCACATGTTTTTAAACAGGCAATTAGCATTAGTTTTTGTATATATTTTTAACCGTTCATCAAAATTTCCCGAAATTAATTTTAAAGATATAGAAAGACGCAACACTTTATTCGAAATTTTCAGTCGCGATAGTAGCATTCAATATTCAGATAAACAGACAATCACTGCAATAGTATTTCTTCTTCTCTAGACAATTCCAAGGACTACTTATTATGAATGTATTAGTCCATTCATGATGTTAAGGTGGGTAAATTGTCTCTTACCCCAGCACTCAAACAAGTGATTCTCGACTGACATTTTATACTGCAAAACTTATCAAAGTTCAGATTGGTATAGCAATCACAACCAGTTATAAGTAAACTTTGAATAAACATACGAAATTTGAAGAGGCGTAATGCAGCACAAAGATTTCAATTCAGCAGACACTTGAACGCTCCGAATCTGAAGATAGACAGTTTGAAAAGTAGATACAATAGACCAAATTAAAATTGAAACTCGAATTAAGACAGAGTAAGATAACTTTTAAAATGGATAACAGATGAGATTCTGAACATGATGGAAAGGGTAAAAACAAAAGCCAAAACCTCGAAAAAGATATAGAATGCTACATAAAGAAAAAAGAAAAAATATCAGACAGTCTAATGAAAATTGCTCAACAAAAATGTTCAAAAATAGATAGATGAATGTTTCCAATCGAGCAGATATACATAGAAATAAGAAAACTGGAAAAAGAAAAATATTGCGTATAAAAAAAATGCATAAAACCACAGGACGTAACGATCATATTAGTGGAAGAAAAATAATTAAGAGATCGAACAAATATATGCATGGACATTTCAACGAAGAACGAGAAAAATAACAACATAAGGAAATATCATAGGAATGGAAATATTAAAAACCAAAGTGGAAGCTGAACTTTCCAAATTCAACAGAAACAAATTGGCAGGGTGTAAGGGAATTGTAATATAGATACTAGCAGTCTTAGAGGGTTTCGTCATTGACAAGATTGCAAAAATATTAAATGAAGACTACAAACGTGTTTTTATACTAGAAGATGTAAAGAGATATATTTTCATAGCCCAGCCTGAGAAACCTTTGAAAACAGAAATGAACTCACTCGGACAATCAGACTAATGAACTAAATAACAATTTTCATAATCCAAATGGTGATAGATCATAGATATGACAAAATGAGCGGATTCTTCAAACGCAGGGAAATAAGAAATGCGATATTATCAGAATGATATCAGAAAGAACAATACACACACAGAAAGACATATACCTATTTTTTAAAGATTAAGTAAACGAGTTGGATAAAAATACGCCAAAAATATTTGTTGGAACTGCTCAGTAAGAGTGATACGTTTAAGAAAGATACTGAAATAACCAAGAATATTTACTGGCAGCAAACCACCTGATTACAGGTAGAAAATTAGTGAAACAGATATATAAAACAAAAAGGATGATGAGACAATGTTTTGATTTCTAACCGAACTTTTTTCAACTTGTACAGCGAATTCAATGTCTTACCTGAATTCATTTTGGTGACCATATTATTTACAATAAAAGAAATGCAGATGACACTTAGTTGATATCAGCTACGGAAAATATTTGGATTATTATTGAATATTGAATGAAAACATTGATCTATATAAACATACTTACTAAAATATGGCATTGTTATAGATAATTGTAAGAACACGTGTAAGCAATTTATTAACTATAAGTTTTCAACATTGCTTACAGTTTAATATGGTGACTCAACAAAACGTAAGAAAATTGTTGCACTAAATATGGCTAGTATAAAGAAATATAAGGTGATAAACTGCTTTCATTTTTACAGACCACCTAATTTCATATTTGCAAAACAACTATTTTAATGTGTGTATAATTGTTCTAGAGGAATAATAAAATTCACTAAATTCAATTCCAAGAAAGAAAACGTTCAATACTTGTAGTAGTAACTGCCAGTAAGTAGATATATGAAGAACATGGTAATGGAACTGAATAATACGAACAGGTCTCTACGAAGGATGGGGACTACTTACAGGATTCAACAGAAACAGCTGCTCCCAAGTAATTTCAGACAAAAACGCGTACTGAAAAGGAAAATAATTTGGAGAATGTTCGATGGTTTACGAAAAAATATTCGTTTCGTAGGATATGTTATTTCTCGGTCGAACTTGTAGTCAGCAACCAAAATGATAGTGCTTAATCAATTTCATCTAGAAATGTACTCAAATCTGTCAGGAAACATTTCATGCAACAAAAAATAAAATAGTGTCATTGATAAGGCTGTTTCAAATTGTCCTAGTTTTTTATTGAAGGCTGGAAAGTGAATAGTAGAATTATCAACGAAATGATTGAGATACTTGTTTTGTCCTGATTCTCAGCAACATTTTCTATTCGTTATGTATACATTAAAATTATGTTCTGGTACACACGACTAATTTGTCGCAGAACTGATGCAAGAGATATCTCCCATTATTTTCTGACAAGTAAATTTGGCTTCCATCAAGCTATGACATTAATCCTATGGCATTTACGATATGACATATTGCAGAGTGATATTCCCCTCTCATACGCAAGTCTGTCAGATCTGAAAGACGCCATCATGTTGTAGTGGTCGAAGTTGAGATAGAAAAGAAGTCATACATTTTATTTGCGAAGGAGATTTAAGGCAATATCGAAAAGAAATATGGCCAAATCAATATGTCAATATCTAGAAAATATTATCAACAAATATAAAATATGTGAACAGCTTTATCATCTATAAATTTTCATTAACCAAAACGTTAAAAACATTCATGTTTTGATAAAATGAATAATTGCTAAATTTATGTGAAATAAACATTAGGCTTTTCTGAATGATTTCGATTAGATAAATAAGTCTTATTATCTTCATATTTAAAAAATCTGACACGAGTATTATTCCATTTGTCTGCAACAAAGATCATTTATTACTTAGTCAGTCGGGAGATATGTGTTAGAAAAACAAGCTTCGGAAGAGTCATACAGATCAAATATCACATCCATCTGCAGTATAAGATTGCTGTCTATTTGATTCCGTATATTTGCCAAACGCCTTGTATTTTAAACAGGCGGCTGTGTGACTGACAAAGAAATAATAACGTGTTATTTTCTATAGTTAAAGTGCTTATCGTGTTTTCTTTCTGTAGCTTTCGCAAAACTCGTGTTATTTATTCCTTTTAACATGTACTTGGATACCTTATAATAGTTGCCTATAACAGTACAAATAAAACATTTCTGAAATGAAATTCTCGAATGTGCGGCATACACAACAAACAGTCGCCACGCATCATGTATTTAATGTGATGTCAAAATACATGCACACAAAAACAAGACAAAAATGAACAATTTAGAAATAGATTCATGCAATGGAAAATATATGTTTTTTTAACAATTTTGAATACTTGTTATAATGTATCTACGGAATGAAACAACATTAATCTTATAAACAATATTTATATGAGAATCTATTTTTCATACAAAAAAGTAGAGGTTGCTTATATGACGTTATCAAATTTTTTTCAGCACGAAAATGTGGATCTTATAAGTTACTATACCAACTAAGGAAAAGCACTCAGAAACAATAGAACCTCTGATTGACTACAAATACAATGACATCACGTCATTGAACAGTTCAAAATTATTATTTCTTGAATAATAATTCACTTCAAACACAGTATTCAGCAAATATTTTACCGGAAATTCTAGTATACCGTTAATATAAAAAAAAATCTCACCGAAAGATATACATGTATGTATATAGACCGCAATTCCTTACTGTTTTGTCCATGGAAAGCATTTGGTCATGTGAAGTCAAATTTTCTGATTCAAAACCAAACTTCACATTACATTGAGCTTTCTAATTTACCTATATCTGCGCAGGTTTGTATCCAGTTAAAAGAAAAAAAAGATTTAGAATTATTTCGTATTAATACAAAACATTATTTTATCAATATTATAGTTTTCTTAGTTTGACACTCATATTTAGGTACACTTTCAGTTTCTCATTAAACATTATACTTATTTAGAGAAGAACAGAATTTTCCAGAAAAATTATTATAAAAAATAAAATTCTCCCTCCAGCAATGTTAAAAATAATCCAGATTAATAAAAGGTTATTTAAAATGTTTTTATTCATTTTTAACTAGAAATTATTCAATATATATAATTATTAGTTTTTGTTCATCATAAACTAGACCAGAATATATCAGAAGCTTTGATATATGAGTTTCGTTAATTTTGTTTGAAATCACGAAATTTGACATCGCATGATCAACTACTCTTCTCCAGTACTTAATATATATATATATATATATATATATAAGTAAATTATAACCTAGGGAGCCAACAAACCTACCACAGTTTCACGTAAGTTTATTTATATGTCTGTGTTTCTTTTCCAATCTTTTCACTCTTACGAGAGCCCCCTGCGCTTCAGTGGCGTTACCGCCTTGCTCGGGGTGATATGATTAATATATATATATATATATGTATATAACTTCAAGGACAGAGAAACAGTAGTCGATTAGGATCTGTTTTTTTTTTCTATCACAGCTTATCAATACGGCAGATAGTGACATGTATGTAAAACTTACGGAAAATTGTATTAATTGAGGTATTATTCATACCAAATCTGATCAAGCCCGAACATTCGAGGTAAAGAGAATTATCCAATTAGAGAGTTAGATATATATATATTCTTTTCACTAAAAGCTTTGAAAAGCACATGTGGTACATAATCATTTCTGTGAATAAATTTTCTTCATCAGCTAAAGTTTATTATTTAAAAATTCAAAAAGAAATATATATATGCACACAAGTGTTTATCTTTTTATGTATTTCAATTCAGCAAAAATGCACTCAAGAAAGGCAAATAATATTTTTTGGTTTGAGATGAAGCTAGTCTAATGCAATGAAAACTCTGAAAGCGTAATCAGTAATTATTGCTTACGACCATTCTGAAGATGTAATTAGGGTTGACAAATAAAAAAATAATAGAGATGTCTGATGAGTCCTGATCGCCTACGAATGTCTCAAATAATTATTTTTATATGAAGATCATTTTTATGGGAAATAATTTTACCCCAATCATGTTATTATTAATATAAAATATAATGCTTAATGTCGATAAAACAGATACCGAAATGCGCGCAGGATATTAGATTTTCATGGATATTTTTTTTTTGTAAATTTCTCTCGAAATTGTCTAAAATTTAAATAAAATTCATTAGATATTTCTAAAAATAATTAATATTATTACTATTATATATTTGATTGGTTATTTATTTGATTGGTTTACACGATTTTTCTAATATTTCCATTAAACTTAATTACATCTATATCCAAGTTTATTACTGATTCTGTAATGAATATGACGAATTAAAATCAACACGACATATACTCTTGTTTTTTTAGAACCGACTTCTTAAGCAACATATAAGTTGAGAGTTATCTGATGAATTTTCACATAAATATCAAGTTCGAGCACAGTAAACGTAAACTTTATTTATGTAGTTAACTCTACCTCTCTCTCTCTCTCTCTCTATATATATATATAGGAAAAATACTAAAAACTTGTAAGTATAAAAATATATTTTTTTACTGTATTTATTTCTATTATATATATATATATATATATATATATATATATATATTTGATAGTTCAGACCGGGCTCGGCCTTTCATCAGAAACAAATAATTTTAAAATTTAAACTAGAAGCGTTCATCGTGAGAAGCGTCTACCAAATATCTAAAAAATTACAAACGTATCACGGAATTACAAATGTAATAAATATCGTTGTTTAGTTTGCAAACATTTAGTAAACGATGCAGTATTTTCTGTACTCAACACCAACATCAAATTACAAACACCACGCCTCACCTGTGACAGCCAAAATATAATATATTTTCTCTTCTTTTCAATATGTCCAAATAGTGGATATATTAGTGAATCTGGAAACTTTCCGTTTTAATAATCATAATCTAAGCATACGCCAAAACAACACTTATCCCCCCCTAGATGAACACTTCAATCAACCAGGAAACACATTAGAAAACTGCAAATGTTTACTGATAGATTCCGATTTTAGTTCCACATACTCACGTAGAAAGACAGAAAAACACTGCATTTTTAAATTAAATGCATATAGGTTAGGGTTAAATAGGGACTTAGGTATTTTGAAACTATAAATTTTTCAATAGTTAAACAGTTTTTAGATACACTTAAATATTTTTCTATAAAACAACATTTAAAATTATTTTTACAGTTAGGTTTTCGCTTAAAAATATTCAAAAATGTCTATCGCTTTCTACATCACGTGATGTAAACATCTCGCGACAGACACTTCTCACGACGAACGCTTCTAGTTTAAATTTTAAAATCATTTATTTCTGATGAAAGTTCAGTTTTATAAGAATCGACACAAATGGTTCTTTTTAATTATCTTTAACTTACTGCCTAATTACACACACTAGACAGACAGAGACATAGATTTCAGAAAAAGAAATATCAAACCAAAGTGACGGCAGATGATATATGTTTTTGTCAATATTTCATTCAATACAGTGAAGAATCGCGTCTCCTATGCCGGTGAGATTCTCTCGCACTACAAAATACACTGGAATATAAAATTGGATTCAATAATTGATATGAATCTCTGATAAAAGTCTTAGATATGTTTAATTTAGTTCCGTAAACTGTAAATTTTGAATATTTTGTATTGACACATGTATCTGGCTGGAGACATTTTTTTTTCTCATTACACAATTTTTGATCTGTGAATTTTAATAATTAGAAAAGTTTTTATTTTTCCGCAATTATTCAACAAGACGAATAAAAAAATCACATGATAATTTCTTTGTTAATCTTTACTTCAAACTTCTAAACAAGAAATATTATTAACCTCATTAGAACTGCTATTCTATTTTAATTATTTGCAATTGGCTCTCAATGAATATCTAATAACATTTCACTTTCCAACTATTAAGTGTGTATACTTACATTTCAGCATTAACATTTATGTTTTCTTAATATCCTCTTGGTAAGATACTTAATAAACTTAAATTAAATCTTTTTTTTTCATTTTAGTTGCATCATCTCAGATTTTATTAACAACTTATCATCATGTCATTATCTATAGAAAAAATATATGTCAAAGGCGTATATTATCTATATAACCTATGAATTGTGTGGTTTAATAGATACCAGCCACGAATGAGATCTCGGTGAACGGATTTCGATATTCCAGTCGAATTCGTTTCATTTACTTACTCACAAATACATATGAGAAATATATTAATCCCTCTATTCTTCCTTCAAGTATGGGTTGAATGACAGAACTCATTGGGTTCTATAGCCTTCGTTGGCAACCAGTCAATCGCAGAAATTAATGATATTATACTGTGCAACAATTTTCTACTTATCCCGGAAGATACACTATTGACAAAAAGTGAATCACCTACTGCAATTAAGTGATTCAACCTACAAAAGATGATTTTTAAAAAAATGAGCAGTTCTAATCTTTTGTCATGCACAATATTTAATCCTCAATAGGTAGCATTACCGATGACCAAGACAAATCGCCATTTTGTTGAAATAAGAATGTAATATACGAGAGTCTACATACCAGACAGCTTAATTACCTTTATTCTTAAAGCAAAGTTACTGAAGCCAGGTGCAGATAAAACTGATCTCCATTAAAAAATATGCTTCATAAGATTCTTACTAGAATTCTAGTGAATTGATATCGTAACAGAATCATACCATTATTAGAAACCGAACAAAGATGCTTCGTTTGAAACACAGGAAGAGTAAATTTTGTATTCATCAAAAGAATGCTGAAAGAGGAAACATTATATATCATAATATATATATAACTGTATTACCTTTGCTAGACAAAAGCATTTGTTAAGTTACGACTGGGAAATATGCATGGGTTGTAATTTAAATATGTTGGAAATAGAAAGTATAATAGGTAAATGCGGAGAGAATAACTGTTGATCTAGACCAGAAACTTAACGAGACGAATGAAACTTGTATACGTTTTATCAACGGATCTCCAGATTCTATTCAGTAATATTATCCTAATTTAAGGAAAGTACTTTACTGTCGGAGAATACAAGCCTACGATTATAAAACCTGGAGAGGAAATACAGTGATGTGGGACTGAAAAGATAACTAATAATAAGCAATTAAAACGAACATCAAAGACTAACATTTGACTCTAAGAAGATAGAATATATGAAAATAAGCAAGTTCACATAACAAGATCAAATTTAGATTATCGAATTCGAGAGATCAGGAATCAAGCGCATACAAAATGTAATTATCTATTATGTGTAAAAATCGACAATAAAAATGCGACAGGGCTATCTTAAAGCTCATCAAAATAACGAAAGATGCCTTCCAGAAAAAGAAACAAAGTCTGAAGCTAAAATAATATTTTGTTGTATGAATGAAATGTCTAAACTGCTCTGTAAAATTTATCATTCTTCATGGAAGTGAATACTGTTCAATTTGCATTCAAGCGATAGATATATGGGAAGATGAGGAGGACTCGTTGGCTAAAATATTTAAGCAACGAGGTACTTCTAAATATTGTAGCGAGAATGCCAATTACATGTTTTTAAATTTGAAATTAAGAGTAATTTTAGGAATGCATCGTTTCGTAAAACTTAAGATTCACAGGTTGAATATGGAGCAACTATTTCTTCTTTAAACATCTCGTCCTAAGCAAAATGATAAACCTATTATAACATAAAAACATACGTCGAGTGAACGACAAAAAATATTAGAGAAAAGCACAATACCAGAACATGTTGCAAGAAATCACGTTTAAAGTTGCATTTAATTTTTGAAGGTTTGACTTAGCAAGGAAGCAAGGAAAGAAAGTTTCACAGACAAGATGCGCGAGAAAAGATACTATTAAAACCTATGGCAGGAGATATCTAATTCAAAATTAAAACGATATGATTTAATTGTCAGCATAATCAGTCAGTTAAGGGTCATATGTGCTATAAGCTGTAGCGATCGTCTTTAGTTTGATCCACGAACAAGTAGGCAGGATAATTTCTCGCAGTAGGAAACCATTTGCTTCTTCGGTAAACTGGTTGTCAACCAAGCCTATATGTTCCAATCTATTTAACCTATATCTGGAGCGAGAAAATATGAGTTCATACATTTCCCAACGGTATGTGCGCGTTAATGAATGCAAGGAATTAAGCTGGAATTTCTATTTCCGAACCGATACCAATTCCTCTATAACGCAAACCCTATCAATATAACAGTAATTATGCGGTCGAGGTGAAAACGAGGACAGTTCATTCTGAAAAATTCTTTGGCAGCGGAGGAAGAATTAAACATTCTCAGCTTGTTTAGAGCTAAACGAGAAGTAGGAAGTTACTATTAACCATGTCGTGAAGTATAAGGGTCCATAGATTTTTATGAGAACGAAAAACTATTGTTGAAATTATTTGCATCATTAAGTTTATATCATACACTTTTGACAATACAATTTTAAATTTTTCGTAATTTCAATTCTCTCACTGCTTTCCACGTTAGTTCAAGATCTTTTTCATAGAAATATTTATAAATAGTACTTTATTTCTGTAACTTAATAATAAAAAAGTGTTGGCACATCTTGAATAAATCAGCTGTTAAATTATTTATGTCTAGACTTCTGTGACGATGCGTTATTCTTATTTCAACTATTTATATTAAAACTGCATATTATATTAGATTTTTTGTACTATCGTGTAGGATAGTAAACGAATGTGAAGTTTTACATTTAACCAAGCTGCAGCAGCAGCAATTAAAACAGACATAGCACATGTCAAGACTTGACAGACAGCAGAATTTGTAACATAATCAGCAGGCAGTTTATTTTGGACGCTCCAGGTTCATTACAGCAAATTCTCTGAAGGGACAATGGTATGGAAGTAAAATTTTGGCTTGTAAACTTATTGACATATTGCTTGTGCGAATACTTCGGTCAATATGTAATTCCATTTAGTTGAAACGGAGCAATAGATGAACTGTTCTAAAGAAAAAAGAACTAACAATATTCTTTGAGAATATAAGCGGTGAAACGAGATGAGTCTTCTTCGTAGATAAAATAAAGGGTTACATTTAATATTCCCTGTAGGTTACACAGATCAACATACATCTCAAGAAAGCAGGATGTTGTTGTGATAAAAAAAAAATAAAACAACATGTGGGTAATCATCAGACTTCAAATAGTGCAGATAACAGCATTTATATAATTTACTAAGCGATATATTATTCATATTTCGATGAGGTGGTTTTATAAATAGGTGTCCACTATAAACTTTTGGTTGTGTAAGATGCATATAGTAGATGGTAGATTGACATATCACTACAGCTTCGATGAATTTAATTTGCAGCCTACATAGATTATTTTATTAGTATATCAGAAAGTTTTAAAAAGAGAGAACCAATATTCCTCATGCATACATTCCAGTAATATATATATATATATATATATATATATATATATATATATATATGGTATGTTTCGAAAGGTTATGCATGTAGCTTGTTCAGAATATTAAGCATAAAAAAGCCAAAATATTAATAAAATATAAAAAATATATAAATTTTAAAAATAAAAATATAATAATAATAATATAATAATAATTTTAATTCTAATGGCAACTTCCTCTTCTGTCACTTGTCAAAACATTTAGAAAAAGGGAAACGCAAAAAAAATAACAACCCGCAACTGAAAGTCTTAACCGTGCCGAGGTGTAAATGTCTATCGCGTTATGACGTCGCAAACGATCTCCTATCGGCTTCGGAACCCTGTTTGCAAAAGAAAGTTACCCAAAGTGCCGGGCAAATTTAGGTGAACTTTTGGATCCGAGAATCACTCGCGGGAATATTATGAGAATAAAAAATCGAAACAAAAAGGGTACTATGGATATTTCATAAGATAAAGAACGAGCTTAGCTTTAACATAGAACCAACCTGAGGTAAAAAATATGTCATAGGAACAAAATCCTACAAACAGGATTTAGATCTAAAGATCCCCCTCCAAATTCTCCCGATAGATTCATAACCGTACAATTAAGAAAATAAAAAACAATGATCTGGTGACGAGTACAATGTTATGACTGTACTTTATGAATCCTTACTCAAACTTCAAACATTTAAGGAGAAAAGGTTGGAGAAAAAATTAGAAAGCAAAATGAAAAAATAAACTAGCCAATGTACGAAGGTACCTTTGTGAATGGACACCTGGACGTTGATGGCTTGGATACAATAGCTGGTCATCGAATCGACTATTACAACGGTGTTCTTCCCTGCCCACACTGTGAAATTTGATCTGAAGAAAGTCACTTTGAATTCTCGCTAGCTGTCTCTCCGCCAACTCAAACCAGACCAGACAAGCGCGCGCAAATTAAGGTGAATAAAAACGGCAGCAATATTAAATTGAATAACGCCAGAATGAGTTGCAGATAATTCTTTATATACAAAAAGAAAAAGAAACAAAAAGAAAGAAATCATCACGTCCCAATCGTCTAGTCCCAGCCCATGTTTCTATTTAGCCGACCTCGAGAAAGAAGTTTCGTCCAATTTCTCTGAGTAGTAATTTGCGAAGCGTTTTTCTTCTTACCATTAATTCGCGTTTCTGGTTGGCAATATCATGTAACCCCAATCGGAGTTTTCAAGTTTGTGACGATTCATAAATGTCTTTGTTCACTTCACACCGAAGTTTTACGGAAACTTCCGAAGGATTCTCTCTTTGTATGGTGGCAGCGGATGCGGTAATTGTTTTCCCTGTCTTATCTAATTGCAACAACTCGTTACTTGACGTTTCAAATGTTGTCTGCAAATTCACTTCTTCTCTGTCTTTAACTGTGTTTGGCCGTTTCAAACTTCGTCTGCAAAATAGCTTTTTTGTCTAACTGTAATTCTTTTTGGTCGGTTGGTGGTAGGCTTCACTACGGTAGGCTTCACTTCCCTGGCACATATCTCTGTACATCTTCAGTCAGGAACTCAGTATCTTGGCCCCTTACCTTCGTCGTTACATCTCTGGGTGAAACCGACTGGATGCTCATGGCCACCTATTCCTACTTCACTAGTGTAGGGGATGACGAACACTGGCTTGTTTATGCAAGTACAATCTCTGGCCAATGAAATCATTTTCAACAACGACCTTAGGGAGGAAGCAGTTCTTCCACTCTTCTCTTCTCTCGATTTAACCAATAAAGCAGCACTATATTGGTGACAATCACTTCTTTTCGGTTTATTTTACGTCAAAATATCTAGATTTTAGGTTTATAAATTCTTTCTTATCAAATATTTCCTTTATTTATGACAATTTATTTCGACAGCCAAAAACTCTCTCTTGTTAAATCCTTACTTTTATAGGCCGTGTAGCTCAGACATCAATTGCATTTCTATTAGTCATTCTCTGTCTGCTTTTCAATAATAACCTCATTTGACCCAGCTGGTTATCAATAACACACCTGAAAAATATGGATTCGTTTATATTTTCGGCTTTGTATTTGTGATTTCTTATTTTCCTCTGTTCATATGGCAATAATTAAATTCATTACCTGCGTTCATATAGCAATAATTAAATTTATTACCTGCGTTCATATTTTTCAGATGAGTTCTTTTTGGTTTATCAATTTTATGAAACAACAAAATTCCTTCTGCTCAATCTGCAAAAATGAAGCTGGAAAATTAATAGAACAACCAATAATAATTTCTTTTTTTTTCGTTGTCGACAATAACAGTATTATATATTTCTTGCATGCAAAATATAGTGGGATACCTCTTGCAAAATAACCGATTGACAGTGGTTGAAATTAATTATATAAAAATAAATGCAACCAGAATAGATGAATCAACAAAACATGAAAAGGAACCGGAATCAGAAAAAAAAAACTAGTAACCTCACATGAGCAACAGATCATAAGAAAACAAAGATACTCACAAATAACTGTAAAGATAAAGCTGAAAATTTAGAAGGATTGGGATAGGTTGATTTGGGTTGGTTAAAAGACGGTAATAAGACGAGTTAAAAACACATTGAAAATTACTATTTCACGGAAAACAAGAACATTATACAGGAAGCCAAAGAAAGAAATCATGAGCCCTATAAGTCAGATAGAAAATATTGCAGTTGAGGAACGATTAATCCTTGAAACTATTAAGCTCTACAATGCAGCACTCAGGTTAATGCTTGATAAAGAAGACACTCATATGAATCTCATTGAAGCTACATATGCACCAGCAAGAGCAGCAACCAAAAACTGAACTTCAAATTCAAACAAATAGAAGACTCACAGTCATAATGATTCACCTTGAAAAAGAAAAATAGAAAAAGAACTCGAGCAATAGAGAAATGAACTATTAGTGTAAAATCAACTGGCAAAAGGAATAAATATAGGAACTAGAAAAAGCAGAAAATTGAAAGAAAATACAGTATTAAAAATGAAAATGAAGTCCTCTAACTAAAGAAAAAATAAATCCAGTGATACAAATGAAGGCTCAAAGAATAAGACGCTATGAGAAAAAAACAATATTCTACAGACAGAACAAGATCTTTCACACCAATACAAAAACAATTAAAGGGAAATAGATGTGCAAAGGATTGAAGTGACGGTAAGCCCCAAATGGAAGAGGTTCTGGGAAAACATATGAGCTGGCCTTTAAGAATATAACAAAGAAGCAGATTTGATTGTGCAAGAGTTATAACGAATAAAAAATAAAACCAGAGCTGACATGGGCTAGAATCACAGAAGATGATGTTAAACGTGCACTATAAAAAGCACACAACTCGAAATTTTCAAAAATTTCAATATTTTGGCTATATCATTTAAATGCAGCAAATAAACATTTAGCCAACGATCTTCAAGAAATTGTTCACGTCCCACTGATATTCCTGTATTGTTAACCAAAAGAATTACCTTTCTTCTGCCTGAGAATATTGACAAAAATGACAAGAAATCTACAGACAAATTACATATTGTCCCAACAACATACAAACTATTGACACATATTTTAACAAAACAAGCATGTTTCTTCTTGGAAAGAAATGACATAATGCCGCTAGAACAAAGAGGTTTCAAAAGAATGACAATGAGCTTGAAGATTTTCTGTTAGGTATAAAAACACTTCAGTGAAGATATTTGAATGAAATTCAACTGAGAACAAATGAGCTAAAGCTACAGTTTTACGAGAATTGCTATAGCAAACATCTTAAATTATCATAGACTTTGCTATAACAATAACATATTTAGAGCAAGAAGCTTATAAGTACATAGAAGTAAATGAGAGTGAAACAATTTAACACAAAAAAGAAAGAAATTTTGCGTAAAGCGTGCTATAGAATGTTACGACTAATACAAAAATCTGAATTGAATTCTCATAACAGAATTATGGCAAATAATAACTTTACCATCCCAATGTTTCAATATTATTTCAATATCTTGAGCTGGACTCTAAACGATATCAGGCGGATGGAATCTAAAACAAGAAAGTTTCTTTCTAAGCATAAGATTCATCATCAAAAGGCTGATGTAGACCGTTTATACATACCGCGTAAAGAAGGTTGAAGCCGTCTTATTCAGCTAGAATTGTCATATAAGTCAAAAACTATTGGCTTACTTACATACATGGAAAACAAAAGAAATAAATGATACCATTATTCAGAAAATATGAAAACAGAAAGAAAAAAATATTCAATAATGAAAGAAGGCAATAAATACAAACAAGATTTGCATTTACTAGATTCTGTTGAGAAGCAAAACAGGAAACAACTATTGCGGCAAAAATATAAAACAAATTCACAGGATAATGCACTTGAACGCGGCATAGACAACATCAAGATCAGGTTATTAAACTCAATATCGATGAAATTAATAATCTTCGATGGTTACGTGCATATGAAGTAAATGATAAAATGGTGATTTAATTGTTTCAGCACAAGGTCAACTTCTTTTTACTAGGAACTTTCAGTCTAATATCATACATAATAATGTGGAACCAAAATGCAGGTCCTCTAAAAAATACCAAAAAGCAATATACCATCTAGTCTCAAGATCTTATGTACTTACCCAAAATGAATATAATATCATCACGATAGAGTGAGGCAATATTTGCACTGCACTATATGCAAACACTGTCGAAAATATGTAAACAAACACTGGTATAATTATCAACCAGCGCTGTTTAAAGAAGGGGAAGATATCAACTTTCTGTTGGATTACACTTTTTACACAGACAGAAAAATTGAAACAAATAGGCAGGACTTTATTGCTTAAAACCAAAAAAAAAAAATTGCCTATTATTTTATGTCTTGTCCAAAGATTGTTACATAGCAACCAAGGAATTGATAAAAAGTAACAAAATATACAGAACTAGAAATTGACAAAAGAAATGTGGAAATTGAAAACAAGAACGATACCAGTAATAATAGGTGCAATTGGAATGATAGAAAATGGAACAAAATATCACAGTGAAAAAATGCCTGGACATCCCAGCTTAATAGATAGAAACATGTCATTGTTAAGTACAACCTACACATTAAGAATAATTTTGTCTATGCAAAGCTAAATATATTATGGGAGATAGAAGAAACATGAAATGGAGCCATAACTACACACCACGACGTGCCTTAGTTCTTTCAGCAGACTTGCTAGGTTGTGCGACCGTAACAGAAATCAAATGATGACGAAAAATGATGCTGATAATAATAATATATAATAATGGGGAAAATATAATATTATATAATAAAAAGAAAATAATAAGGAGAAAAAATAATTACAATAGATTATTATGAAGTAAAATATAATGTGGTTCATAGTGAGAAGACAATATTATAATTTTATGAATTAATTAAATAAGTATATGGAACTTAGTTTTGAAAATCACTTTTTCTTATTTGTTTAATTCATTTATCAGATTGAATTCAAAATATTTGATTTTCAATTTATTATTTAAGAGCTATGTTTTCTGTGTCTCATTGTAGATTCTGTGAATTTAAACATTATTCTACGGGAATGCTCATCTTCGGGAACATCTAAAAATTCAAAGTTCAATCAAAGGCAATGTTTATTTTTGTTATATTGTCATTATTCCCAGGCCATTGAAAGTTTTTCGCTTTTAAACTGGGTTAGTTTTCTTGTGTTATTTGGTTTCTCTGTTTGTTTGGTTTTTTTTTTTGGTTTTTTTTTCATTTTATTACTTCCATCTCAAATCACCTGTCACGTATAATTGCGAATGGACCTTTCATATCAAAACATTTTAACTTCATCTTTAATTGTTTGTTTACATGTTTTCCTTGTGTGGTTTTCGATTTCTATCGACGTATACAGTTTCGTGAAGATTTTTTGCCACAACTTGATAAAAATAAAAATTAGATAGAAGCCAGGTCAATGCACAGACAGTAACATCAATGAAAAAATCAAGTGAAATCTCTCTCACTCTGTCTCTCTTTCTCTTTCTCTCTCACTCTCTGTATATATATATATATATATATATATATATATATATATATATATATATATATTGCAAACGGAATTTACCCGAAGCGACAAGCGGATATTTTTTGTTGACATTTCTTTCTTTAGTTTCTCTGTATCATCATATTTTTAAGAGAAGAGACACCAGCGTCATTTTTTTTTCAAAAAAGCCATCTTTGTAATTAATGTTGCTAATCACGTTCTTCCGACAGAACAACCGAAAAATGGCTCCTTTGTTACACAAAGTGAAAACATGGATATTTCGGTATCTTAAGAGTTGGGAACTGTTTCTTTTGTTCCACGCGTGTCAATACATCAAGTCGTCCCCCTTATATATTTCTTTCATTTAAACCTTTTTTTTTATCTGGTGGACTGCGTGCCTTTCAGCTCACATGATTCGTATAATAATTGTTCTCCGGGCGCTTCCTCGTCCATCGGGTGTCTTCGAGCTTCGATCCGTTTGTAATGTAAATAAGGCTGGTTGTTTAGTATTACAAACAGCGTTTTACTAAACCCAACCTTCTTTTCTTCCTCATAATATTTTTTTCTTATCCAGATAACTTTCTTAGGTTTCTTCTTTATATGCGTTCTTGTATTTCTTAATCCGTTTTTTCTTTATTTTTATTCCTTTTTATATCTGAAGGTTCCTTTTTTATAGTCTTGTTATTATTCTTTCTGTTGTTCTTTATTTATTTTCTCGTTTCTATTCCTGCTGATCTTTTCCATATTTCGATTTTTCTATTTTCTTCACTGCCATTTTTTCTTTCACTTTTTCACTTCCAATTTTCATTATTTTTCTGATTCTTCTCCTTTCCGCATATAATTTTTCTTCAATTTTTCTTTCTTATTTATTACAGACCTTTTATATTTTTCTATGATTTTCTTAACTTCTAGCTTCTTCCTCTTTATATATCCCCGTAGTTCTCCATTCACTGTTTACTATTTTCTTTTTCATTATTAATCGAAACATTCTACTTTCCCCAACGGTTTACCTTCATCAATAGGCGGTATCTTGTCTGAAAGTGTGATCATGCTTTTGAAATATTTCAGATGCCGGGGCGAGATTAAAACCCTTTCTCGCCGGAGGGATATATCACGTCGCTTTGTTATTCTCTGACACGTTATTATCATTCAGAGTCGACAACGCTTGCACCGAAAGTTGTATGGCCGATGCCAAGTTAAACAAAAAGATGTATTTTTTCTTTTCAAAAGCAAATCGGCCGACCGCAAGGAAACTTACTTAAGAACTGTCCGTTAGTTTATGATGATCTGCGTCAACTTTTCCTTCTTATTCTCTTACTGTCTCTTTAATATTAAAGTTTCTATCATCTGAAAAATTTACCCCGATCTAAATTCTTCAAAGGCTTACGCTAATATATTTCCCTTTTAAACAAAGTATAGGAAACAGTAGAGATCCATAAGGATCCACCACCAGTAGTTGAAATGTTTTCTCAAAACATCTTAAAAAATCATAATAGACTTATTAAGAAGACAGGTGGTTTGGGACAGTGCCGTTATGGGATATATTCTGAAGGACATGGTGCATAAAATCTACCATTTGATTAGTTATTTAATTTTGAAATGATACTTATGTTCATATCAAGAAAAATATAGCAATCATTCACTTATTATTTCGGTACAATTAGTTTGTTTAAAAGAAAATTGCTGCCTTTCAATTATCTTAGTTAACAATTGTCGCCTTCTATCAACATGGCTGTTACAAAAATTAAAAAGTGAAAATTATTGTGCCTTCACCGTCTGAAGTAGTACAACAGTATTGAATGTACACGTGGATTATATTTCTCGAAAAATTTGGTTGACCGTGTAGTGCTAGATAATTGTTCTCTCATTAGAACATCCTTATATGTTCATAAATCTACTACTCCACCGTACATTGAATATGGCTACTCCATATGTTGTTATTTTTAACATCATTTTTTAAAGATTGCTTGTAGATTTTCAATGCTGACATTGCATCTTGACTTCAGTCATTTCCCAAACCTGTAATGTGGCTTACTCCTGATGTTTTATAAATATGCCCAGGACCTTTTTTAAATCATTTTACGTATTAGTACTTGAGCCTATGAATTCAAATGAAATATTAGACTGGCAACTAGATCTGATTGTTTTCTCATTGAAATATATAGATTTAACCGTATGGTCTCGTCTAATAATTTCATCAGATACTGAATTATATGCCGTTTTCTGCTTACAGTGATGTGCGATTCATACGAAGAAATAACAAATGTTTTAATTGCTGAAAAAACCGTTCCTCAATGTTCTTCTATGATGAGGCCGGTATATACTAGGATCACTCTGTGATGCACAAAATACAAATGTCACAAGAAAGCATAGGTAGATCTAAGAATATAAAAGAACTGACAGGTTTTTGTTATAGCCACCGAATTGTGATTTGCATATTAAATATGCCAGAGCCGGTTCTCAACATGTAGACAGTGATAGGCTTAACTGAGTGTAGATTTGCCACACATTGAATAATTGGATGACGGGACTTAAATAAAAGCACCATTTGAGAGTGCAATTCCAAAATCAGTCTCACATCGATATAAGAAGAGTTCTCCGTTCGAAAAAGTCTCTGGATGGAAACAGCTTTATGTTTATATAGCTTTCCTATGTCATGATGTTAAAAGAACAAAAACTATAATATAAGACATGTAATTCCCTGGTTTTATCTTCACAACTGTTAACTTACATTGATGTTTTATCTTTCACTGTATATATATGATCAGTTGGGGTAATTCCATTATTCCTCCAAGAAAATCCCTTTTAGTGTTTCCTTAATTTCTTAATAATTTAAAAGGCTTTCTCTATTTTTGTTATCAACAGAAAATTCATATGAAACTAAGTCACATTAATATAAGAATATGGACATGCGTAAATTAGATGTTTGATACACGCAGTATACTTGATCCATATTCAAGGTAGAACAGTTATAGATATCAACACAAAATAGCAACCTAAAATTACTAAATATTTGACCTTAAAATTAAATTAATTATAATGAAAGATACGCTGAAAAAGCAAGTTTCCTAATCTTCTATTTGTGAGTAAAATTCTTATGAAGGGTACTATAAAGACGTGAATATTCTAGGTCACATATTTATGGCATAGATAATAATTAATTGATAATTATCCAGTAGTATATTTTGAAAGACAAGTGATATGACCAGAATGCGAACGAGAACATATATACGCTAGATTATTTTGTCAAACTTACTGATCTTTATACACCAAACATTTTTGATGATGAAAATCTAAGACGTAAGAAACAGAACCAAATGTATCAATAAAGGACACTTTAATTTCAGTTCTTAGAAAAATATAATTATTGTTCATTTTCCGTTACTAGCATTATCATAGAATTTAACAATCTTCATGACGAAGACATTAATGCCAAAAGTGAAAACAGTAGTCGAATTTCTAACTATAAAATTAATACATTAATTAATATACAGGATTTAGTGAGAAAAATGTGTTAATAATATTCCAAAGAGCAAAATATAATATCCACATATTATATATCATTATTCATAAATGCTAGGAGTAAAAGAAAATCCTTGAATGAAGAAAACTTTCACTCAATGTCTTAATAAAGATTTACTTCCAAAAATATTTGACTAATAATAATTATTATTAATATGGTTATTATTACAACGCAGACACAACAGTCAAACCTAATCTCTAGACATCGTACTCAGAGTCGGCAAAACCAAAATATGCATTTTCATTGACATTACAGTTCGTGCAGGCGATAATGCCTCTGGAAATATTTAAAAACGATCAAAATACAATACCCTTCAAACCGGAATAGCAGAATCGTAGCACATGAAGATATCGAAAATTCCAGTTGTACTAGTAACCCAGAATTGATTAGAAATAGTTCCGATAGACTCATCTTTTTAGCACCGTTTTTGATCAAATAAAAAAAAAGAATATACAAACAACTACATCCAGCACTTTAAGAAAAATGGGTGTGATGTGGTATTTGATTATCTCGAAATATACTCAGTAGAAAATGTCATGCTGCCATTTCGAAACTTTCGTCTTTGATCCTGTGTTGGAAAGAAATGTGGATAAAGTTGAAATCAAAGGAAATAAAAATATTAGAAATAATGAATATATATATATATACAAATTCTCTTATGTGGAAATTTTCAACGAACACTGCTGTATTCGGGTTCAATTTTGAAGTTTTTGACTTAATTATTTTATTATGTTGTGGATTCTTGTTGAGAAACCAAACAAAATAAATAACAAAAGCAGATATGGAGATATACAATGTAAATTATATTGAACAAAAATATACAAAGTGGAACACGGATTAGTCAATTCAGGAATACTAAGAATACTTATTAGTAGAAACAATATATTCAGTCTTGTAGTGAAGAAGTGCGGGTAATGAGTCTATATCCAAAACTCTCCAACTTAATATGCACCAACTTACTGACCAACT
The DNA here is from genome assembly GCA_037127315.1 of Ascarosepion bandense. Classification (NCBI taxonomy): domain Eukaryota; kingdom Metazoa; phylum Mollusca; class Cephalopoda; order Sepiida; family Sepiidae; genus Ascarosepion; species Ascarosepion bandense. The sequence continues at coordinate 457,620 of JBBBDQ010000190.1, forward strand.
AACTTCTTATTAACACTGACAACCACTACCGTTCTCTGATAAGGCAGGATTATATGTACACATCAGGCGAGTACTGTCTTATATGCAAAAACAGGGTGATCCCCATCACCTCTCCCTAACTTCTTTTTTTGGTGGGGAGCTAGCATACTTTTTTGCTTGGGAAATAATATTCTCAACAGCTTCCAAAATGTTTTTTTTCATAGCGACAAAGTTTTTTGAAAATGACGAGCTTGGCTATTCAGTCCTTCTTTGTTGGTTGATGAGTCTCACTTGTTCGCAAGATTTTCACGCAAATATCGGTGTAATAAATACAGGTTGCATATTCTTCTTTTGTGCGATTTTTATTGTGAATTTGTTACTGCATGAAAATACCACTTTTTTCAATTCTGAAGTTTCCGTCATCACGCTTTTTAATTTTTTACAACATGAGTTAATGGGTAAATCCCACATATTCAATTTATGTATCCAGTCCGTTACTACCAGGTTATGTGTGTTTTTCGTCACATATATTGTTAGCTTTTTAGTCTTTCATTGAAATTTTCCATTCACGATAATTTGGCCTTCCAATCCGATCCTTTTCCTGTAATCGATCTTTCCTGTAAACGATTTTGCAATTTTTTAGTGTGTAACATGGTCACCCTGTTCAACTTCTGCCATGTCTATAAAATTATTATTGTTTTGTCTGATCCCGAAATCATATGTAATTTGGTCTTATTCAATATTTCCAGTTCTACATATTTTCTCGTGTGTTCAATGTTATATTCCACTTTAACAGATCTTACCCTACTTTGTTTGTTTTTATTTTGCTTTGTGGCCCATCTTACCACACGCTCGGCAATTTTTGTACTTGAAAAAAAAAAACAATCTTTAAACCAGTGCCATTCAGCATATCTGTAACATGCAGAAAGGAGCTTATTTTTTTATTCAAATCTCGTCAAAAGTAGTTTTGTATTTATTTTCTTTGTCGTAAAGGTCTTGTTTTGCTTATAGGGAGGGTACAAAACGTAATTTTCTTTTTAACTTACGAATTTACGCAACTTACTCTTCGATATACTTGCTATTAATTTTTATACTGAGGCATTTCTGGCAATACTTTGACAGTTTTTGTAGTGTTAGACCTGGCTCATTTTGAGGATTAGTCAGCATTCGTTTTCTTATTTCGCTGTCTTTAGCAGCAAGTAGTCCTTGTACAAATATGAGACACTTGAAATGGTCTGGGTTTAACTCCGATAATTTAAAATCGTCAGTTTTTTTTATGATAGCTGCGAATGTAGAATAGTACTCGTTTTAGTCTTTTCTGAGATTAAGGCATTTCCATCTGTTATGGAAGAAGGAGATTTTTTACATAAATAGCTCCATGAGGCCTGTCACTGACTCGTCGAACGTTAAATCGTTCATCTTTTTTGGGAGAATATAATATACGAATTTAGTGTGTTCGTTCGAACCTAATTTTATAAGTAAAAGTCATAGTTTTGCTATTCACTCTAGTGCTGTCAGTCGATAATAAAAATATGTTCATATCCCCTGTAGTATTCTCCAAAGTTTTTGTCTTCCTCAATTGAGTATTTAAATGTTTCAATAGCGTTCCACACAACAGTTTGCGAAAAGGTCTCCTTTTCTATATTTCTTTCTAGTGCTGTACTTGTTAATTTTAATAATAGTTCTTGTAATTATGTTTGTCTTTCATCATTTGTTTTTGTATTTCCATTTGTCTTTTTTTTGCATATACATATATCATTCTCCATTTGTTTTTTGGATGTACATATATCTTTCTTCGTTTATATGATGTTTAACTTTCTGAAAGCCCTATATGATTCGTTGTTTCGATTCCGTGAGAGGTGTGATTTTTTTTAGCTATTGCTTTCTAGCACTTAATTTCGACAGATTGTTTTCTTCTATCTCTCTGTGATAGTGTCGCCTAATTATTTGTGGTCGACTTGTTGTTCGACCTCGTAGCGAACTTAGTTTATGTGATTTGTTGTGCGATTTTGTACGAATCTAATTCGCCAATTTATTGTTGTTAGCTCCTCTTTATGTGAGTTTTGATATTCTTGACGGTAATTTGTGGTTTCTTGGTGTTATACGCGAGTTCGCTTTTTTTAGATGGCAATTTTTTTCAGCGACTGACGTGGAAACGTATTTTTCTCCACGTGAACTTGATCGAAATCCTCGTCGCCAATTTTCTGTTAGCGACTGACGTAGAAACGTGTTTTTTCTCCGCATGAACCTGTTCAAAATCATTGTCGCTAACTTGTTGTTGGCGACTGACGTGGAAACGTGTTTTTTATCCGCGTGAACTTGTTCGAGATCCTCTTCGCCAATTTGTTGTGGATTCTTTTGAGAAACCACACAAAATAATAAATATCTGACAACCAGATCCGTTCTCTGTATAGTCAGCATTATACGTAGATATTAGTCGAGTCCATTCCCATGTGAAAAAATGGGTGATCCCAACAGTTAGAAAAACATTTATCAAGTCATGTAACTGTTATTGATCTTTCCGGTATTTACGATGACTACCTCCTTAAACTTTGTTTGAAATAGGGTGGTGACTCTCATCTTCATTATATAATCATTTTCTCTTCATGTTACTTATATTATAGGTTACAATTTTTATTGTTGTATGTCTTCTAGCGATGTGCTTTTTTGTGGAAGTACAATTTGTTGCAATTACTTAATAGTGTTTCACTTGTAGCAGTTCACAAGGTTTGAATACATATGGTTCTCACTATGATTTACATTATCATTTGCTCTAATCCACCGATAATAATAACGATGATAATTTTAATAACAAGCACTTACTTTAATTTAAATTATTCACTTAGTATTTTTCAAAAAATTCCTTAAGATAACAGCCTAGGGCAAAAGAACACTAAAGTTTCATTTCTTGATATGTTTGGAACTAAAGCTCATTTTCATAAAATATTTTGTGTGACATAACTCATGTTTAAATGTAAATCATCGAGGAATATTTAAATGTACAGAAGTCTCTTCCATGCGTAGTTTTCATATATTTCTTTTAGCGCAATCAGTATTAAAAGAAATTTCATGAAAATTGCATGAATGGTCAACTGCAAAATGTGAAGTCCAAAATGTCAACTAGAGCTCGAGGATACTAAAAGCAAGCAGGTGCAGAAATTTGAATACGTGCGTAGTGTTCTGACAGAAGTGCGACTGAAAGCCAAAAGCATATTGTCATGGCCAAGGATAAATTTCAAAAGCTAATCATATCATATATATATATATATATATATATATATATATATATATATATAGACTCTGTAAGTATGTAGGCCGTAAATTTATTTTGAAATAAACCTCCGAAGAAACCATTAACAAACAGAACCTAAATCCGTTACAATCCGGTGTACTAAGACTTCAGATAAATGGGGGGGAAACAAAAGAAACCCGCGGAACAAGAACAAAACATTCAATACTCCGCAGTAAAGAAAAAAACCCAAACGGAACCAAACACAAGAAAAAGTGCTCAATACAAAGTACGAAAGAAAAGATACAATAGTAGAGCAAAAACACACAAAAATCTAGGGTGAGCCAAAACCTAGCGCGGTTTCACACTACGGATCGTCAGGGCAAAGGCCTTTGCCCTGACGATCCGTAGTGTGAAACCGCGGTAGGTTTTGGCTCACTCTAGATTTTTGTATATATATATATATATATATATATATATATATATATATATACACATATGTAAAGGTTAGGAATAACATCATCTAAGGTCTAAAGGGCAACGACACATAACATGAAAAAAGAAGAAGAGGTATTAACAACAGTGATGTCGTAATTAAATCGTTATCAAATTATATTTTCGGGTTCTGTCATATTCTGTTATATTCTTTAAAAAATTCTTAGACATTGTTTTCGTCACTCATTACTCATGGTTTCGTCGATGATCTTCCTGAGTAAATATTCGAGAAAAAAAAATACAACATATTAAAAATGTAATCATATTTAATATTAATGGCTGAAAATATATCATTGAGATGGATATGCACATGATGATTCTACTGGAGATATTCATTTCAAATTCTTTCAAAAATGGACGCAGCTGGGAGTTCAGAATGTTAAATTAAATTGGATAATATGAAACCTGTACTCCAGTATTACAATAGTTTCTAACGTCTGTTATAATAACTACACTATTTTGAAAATATTCCGATTTTATAAAGTAAAATAGCCCCCGTAAGTAATATGTATACATAACTTAAGCCCTGAAAATATTTCCAACACAAACTACTTCCAAAATCATATCAATTAATTAAATATTTAATATTTTCGTCGGGCCATGAAACTTTCCACATCACTTCATATAATATATGTATATATTGAACCTCTTTCAGTCTAGATTTATTCTTAATTTTCTCAACATATCTACATAAACTGTGTCCCTTATGTTGTAACCCTCTACTTCGACTGTTTCATGGCCTTTGTACAGGGTGTAACTTACCCCCGTCTTCTATCTTTCTCTTATGCTCTTTCTCTCTCTCTCTCTCTCTCTCTCTCTCTCTCTATATATATATATATATATATATATATATATATATATATATATAACATCGTTATCGAATATTAAAAGTTGTCGAGTCAATAAATATAATTTGAATTTCATATAAACAAAATATTAGGATTACTGTTATAATGTTTTATCTATGAGAAGAAACGCAATAATATGTTGTGCTGAGAGTTATATAATAAATTATTAATTAGTATTTTGAAACAATATTTCACTGATTTTGTTGGGGTCCTAATGGAGAAAAGAAAGCTTTTTTACCATTAACTTATAAAATAGTTATTACATCATTGTATGAGTAAAACATTTGATATTCATTCATTTTTACTCTATTTACTTTCACTTTGCCAAATCATTCAGCAAAAGATGAGAAAAAGAATAGAACTTTGATTCCGAACATGATCATCGAGTATGAATCCAATCATTCTTCAGCTGATCTAATCAACAAAATAGCTTTAAATGACATAATAAAACACAGTATTATGTCATAAAGGCTTTTTGATTAAATATTAATAATACTCATTTTTATTACGTGGTAAAACTATGAAGAGTATATTCTAGGAAATTTTCTTAAAGAAATAATAAATTTCGTATGACTAACAAAAAAGCAAAAGGCAACCTAAAATGCTCTCTTCGTCGTTACTGACTACATATTTTTTTGATAATCGCAGAAATTCGTGACATTACAAGAACAAAAACAAAAGAAAACTGTTATGTCTGGAGAGTTTATAAGCTGTTTGATGCAAATTTGAAAAAAATCTATTTCAAAATTGCAAAAGTATTAAAACAAAAACAAAAACAAAAACCTTAACCGTTGAATTTACTGTAATTGTTTTGATAGAATTTTGCTTTTGAAATGTATATTACTTAAAGAAAAAGTTAATAATATATCTCTTCTTTTTGATCAGGTAAATCAAATTGTCAAAGTACGTATATGTTTTTTTTTTCGTGTTTATCGCATGTGACAATTTCAGATCAAATTTTCGATTAAGTCGTTTACTAGCATATAAAATATATTTCCTATTTCATACTGGAATAAAGTTCAGATTTATGTGAAGTCAATGAGTAGCCTTTATTAAATACCTATCCAAGTGCCGATTGTGGAGGTGAGCTCCTCACAAACTGCAAACAAACGGTGAAATTACGGAGACTGACAAATTCTAGTGAAGCACCCAGACTGAAATACAACACACACGTGAATGACTTCAGTCTGCAAGAAAATACACAGACAGAGTGAAAAACAAATACAAAAAACATACTTGAAAAGAAACTTCGAAATTAGACACACTAAAGTAGGAGATACTGACATCAGTAAACAACATTGTCCCCAAGGAAATTAGACACAGAAGAAAAAAGGAGTGGATAATTGAAAGGATTCTAGACACGATGCAAAGCAGACGGAAAGATTTGCCAAGACATGGAAGGGAATACAGAAAATACAAAAACAAAATAAGGAGCAAATGCAGAGAGACTAAAGCTGGATATCTCAACACCAAATGTACAGAAGTAGAGACATTGAGAAAAAATAATAAAGCAGACAGGCATAAAGCAATGAGGGAACTGACAAGACAACTATCCCGCTCCTCAACAGGAGGTATAAATTCAAGGATGAAAAAATCACATTAGAGAAAAAGGAAATACTCCAGCGATGTAAAACATATATAAAAGATCTTTCCCTGCCAAGAGAGATCTACCTATAATAGACAGTGATGAAAACTGATGCGGAGCCAAAAGTGGGTCCACGGAAATATAACACGGAAACACGAGGTGTAGATTAAAGAAACATGTATTACAGAAAAGTTTACAAAGAAGGTACAAATAAGTAGAGCTTATGAATCCAGTATAGTCCTTGGTAGTAGACTGCGGTCTCACGCACAGTGCTACTGTCTGTTCTCCTCTACTCTCACATACTACTGCTATCACACACCTATTAATATAGCAGTGGGTAAGTCCATGTTGAGGTGAGTATGAGTTACGCAACAAAAAACGGACCGCAAATAGTAAAGTCCGAAGTGGGCTGAAATGGACAAACTGAATATAAACAAGGTAGCTGCACCAGACTGTATTGTAATTGAGATGATAACATCTTTGGACGAATTCGGTGTAGAGAAAATTACGGAACTGATAAATGAAATTTGTAATAGTGCTGTTATACCGGACGACATAAGCAAGTCAATTTTCATAGCACAGCCTAATAAGCCAGCTGCAAATGAGTGCAAACTGAACCAGACTATCAGTTTGATGAGGTACGTAATATAACTCACTATACAAATTCTGATAAATAGAGCGCAAAGCAGAATCAGGCGAGTGGTAGGACAAGAACAGTGCAGGTTCGTCAAAGACATTGGAACAAGGAACACAATATTTCTTATTAGGATGCTATTAGAAAGGGCAATAAAAATGAAAAAAAGGACGTGTACCTATGTTTTATCAATTATGCGAAGGCATTTGACAAAGTATGCCACAAAGAACCGAAAGAAATGCTCAGCAACATCGGCAAATTTGTGGAGGAAATTAGAGGAATCAAGAATCACTACTCGCAGCAAACAAATTCAGCAAATATACAAAAATCGAAAATGGCGTTAGAAAAGGAGGTTTTTTCACTGGATATATTCAAATTGTACAGCGAGACTTTTTTCAAGGACTCTAGAAGTTATGCCATCATTCGTCATCGGAGGACACAAATTGAACAACATAAGTTACGCAAACGATACAGTGCTGATAGCAAACACGGATAGGAATCTACAAGATCTCTTACAGAAGGTAGCTGAAGAAACTGATAAGAAGGGACAATTGCAAGAAAACTGAATCCATGTTCATCAGCAAAAAGTGCAGCCGAATTGATGAAATCAAGCAGGTAGAAAAATTTAAATAAAGGGGAAGTGTCCTAACAGATCATGGCAAAAGCGACACAGAAAGCCGAAGGCGAATTGGCATGGCGAAACGCGCATTCCAGATGCTGACTGGAGTATTTAATGACTGCAAAATTTAGCTACAAACAAAGAATAGACAATTGGAATGATATGTGTTCGAAGTCATTCAATATATCGGGGAATGCGGGACAATCTCATCAAAATGAAGGAAAACTTAAAGGAACCGGAAATGTGGTTTTACAGATGGATGCTGCTTATATTATGGATTGTATCTGCGAGCAATGATGAGGTTTCGGAAAGATGGAAACGAAAACAAATTTATTACAGGAAAACGAAAATGTATTTAATTCTAGAAAAGTCTGCTAATGTTTCTGCGGCAGGCAATGAAGAAGTAGGGCTTGAGGAATCTGATACTCACAGGAGAGATCGAAGGAAAGAGAAACAGAGGAAAGAAGCACGTATCTTACTTGACGAGCATTTGCAGGAAAATGACAGTGTGGAGGTTGTGTCGTGTAACAGAAGAAAGCCTGCTAAGTGCCAGCAACGTTAGAGATACGTAGAAGGTCATGATCAACTAGGTCCTGGGGGACAATTACATACTAAAAGAAGAAGCAAATTAGATATAAATATGATATATTTTAATGATTCATTATACTGTTTGAACTTAATATGGGCTGTCTAGGAATAACAGTGTATTTTGTTTAAGTTTTATGTGTTTAAGTTTTGTTCTTATACGTTTTCATATTTAGCAGTTTATTTACAAAAACTACACACGAATTTCTGTGCTTTAATTTCCTGTAATTTACTGGCCAAAGTGATTTGTCAGGATTTCACAATAGCTATTACATACAGGTTATTGAAAATTAACTCAATATTTTATGTATGAGTGATGAACAAGTAATTAGGACGTAAGACCCTGTGAATCTTTTTGGGGTGCGGGGTTAGAGCAGCAAACCCAGCAAGTTTGTTAAAAACTTGGAAGAACTTGCATGGCGAATACAAGAATTTATACTTTCATACGAGAAGAGATCCCGTTGAAAAGAATTAACGCCATTCCTGGGAGGATCAAGAAGCTAGTAAAGAAATCATGTGCCTTTAACGAAATTTAAATAAAACTGCATGCTAAACAACTGTCTCGCATATCCGTTTCTGATATATATATATATATATATATATATATATATATATATATATATATATATATATTTAGTATATCGAGGCAGCAAGTAATTTTCTAGACATATGCTATTAAATATAAGAGACAATGAATGTCTATTATGTTTAATCATGAGCCGTTCTAAACGTCGTATTTTTGCTTTAATTTCAGTTGAAAATAAAGACAAAAATTTTCCAACATTTGGATAATTATTTATTGGTTTTCTTCTGAGCTTTCGGCTTACATCAGCCAGCATCAAAGATGACAATTATATTGAGTGTGTTAACACACTCAATATAACTGAAAAATGCTCTTACCAAACATCAATGACAACTTCATTAACCTATCGGATTACCAACTTACTCCAGATGAAATAGAATTCCTTAATCTCGGACCAAATTTTCATGTCGCACAGAAACCTAATTCAATGTTTAAACAAATGTAAATTGAAGCTTTATACCAACAAATACTTCAACTCGAACAGGACAACCATATTACTACACAGGTTTTAAAGAGACTTCCTTTCTATATGCGATCTCCTCAGCGGGTCTGGTGCACTCTTTTGCTCAGGCATGCAGCCGCGGCATCTCAGACCGATGTACATGTGACATCTCCAAAAACCTGCACAATACAGAAGCATGGAAATGGGGAAGCTGTGGTGACAATATCCGCTATGGCCTGAAGTTTACGCGAAAGTTTTTGCAAAGAGCCCGTCGCTGGGGTAAGGACCTTCACGCCAAGGTTGATCAGCATAACACCAATATTGGTATACAGGTTTGTCTTCAGCATCTCTCTCTCCCTCCCCGCCTCTCTCTCTTACACACACACATACACACACACACACACATACACAATTATACATATATATAACAGTTGAAACCTAACCTGAACAAAATTAACTACGAAATCTTCACAAACATTCTTAAATGCCTATAATAGATGATAGAAGCGATTGGTTATCCCAATGGCTTTCCATACTTAATACTTCTCGTCCCCACTCTCGCGTAGTCATGTGTGACGTCACAAGCTGTAGCGCGATTTTCGCTTCCAGCACGAACGCACGTGTTCGCCGTTGCTTTGAAAACAAAATAGACGGCTATTACTATCGTTCGTCCTCGAACTGTTTAACACACTCAATATAATTGTCATCTTTGATGCTGGCTGATGTAAGCCGAAAGCTCAGAAGAAAACCAATAAATAATTATCCAAATGTTGGAAAATTTTTGTCTTTATTTTCAACTGAAATTAAAGCAAAAATACGACGTTTAGAACGGCTCATGATTAAACATAATAGACATTCATTGTCTCTTATATTTAATAGCATATGTCTAGAAAAAAAAATATATATATATAGGGAGAGAGAGAGAGAGAGAAACTGAGAGAATGAGTTGTGATTAAGCTTAGTAAATGATTGTAAGGTTTTTCACTGGTTTACTGATAAAAAATATTTTGGTCTGCAGACTTGAATGGCGAATACTTTGATCCTTTGATAATAGCTTATGTAAGCCGAAAGCTCAGACCTGATAAAAAATCAACAATTACTGCGATTTTTGTCGTCTTTTTATGACAACACTATCAAGCTAATCATATCATACGAAAGGATCTTACACAAAATAAATAGACAGAACGTGTCTATATTATTCAATGACACCTGTATTAATATATATATATATATATATATATAGTAATTTAAAAGATATTATTCATATCCTCTTCCCCCATCTATTTCTATAAGCTTTTTATGTAGATTATGTGTTATTTTTCTCTGTCTCATTTGTCTTCAATATGATGTGTGTCAAATTTTCCAAGCTCGCTTTCTTCACTATGTTCCCCTAAAAAATTCAAGTGCATTTCTCTGATTGTTGTGTTTTGTTTATTTCTAAATCTTGCACATGGCTAACATATTCAATAAATTTTCTTGTCACCTTTTTTTAAGTACAACATTTCTTTTAACGCAAGTCATTTTTTTACTATTTCTGGAAATTTCCCAGCATTCACTGCAATATAGGAGTCTCGATATTACAAGGCAGTTTATAACTCTTCGAAATTTTTCATGCTTCTTATCATTTGCGTACATTTTTGAAGCCTTCTTTCACTATAATTCATACCACCTCAGATTTTGGGTCTCATATAATCGATGGAACTTTATTTATCCATTTTGCAGGTTCTGTGTAATAATTGCACATACATAATAAAACTAAATCCACATGCTTCCAATTGTTGCTAAAGCTAATACAAAATAAGCTTACACCCTGCAAAGGTCGGTATTTTGCATCACGATTTATTAAAACAATTTCTACTTAATTCATTTTTATTATTATTTTCGAAATATAATGTATTTGTGTTTGTGTTTACGTCTCTGGATTTGTTATTTTATTTGATCTGCTTTTTGTTTTTTTGTTTTGTTTTTGCAAATAGAATATTGAAATTATATTGTCTGTAATCTTATTTTTTATATTTGTATATTTCTTTAATTTATTTACACACGTTTTAATTTTTTCCCCGATGGCTATATGTTTCAAGTAAAAGAAGAATTTTACTTTTTTATGGCAGTATAGAAAATGTCTTTCTCGACAATCTAAATATATCATTTCTGGGCATTTTAATTAAAATTGATGCAGCTTTGCATTTCCTCACTTCAATTCGCACAGGTCTATCAATTATTCTTTCTCCACATTTTCTCTCTCGCTTCCACTCTCTCTCTTTCTCGCTGAATATATATATATATATATATATATGTGTGTGTGTGTGTGTGTGTGTGTGTGTGTGTGTGTGTGTGTGTGTGTGTGTGTGTGTGTTTGAGCGTTTGTATGCGCGCGTGAAAAGAAATCTATTATTTATATACTTATCTGCATACATATACGCGTGTAACATCGATTTGGTGTATTATCTAGCAAGTTTGTTTCGCTAGATCAATTACGTCGGAATTGTGAAATTAGTTCTCATATGTTCCCCATATTTACGGCCTTGTGCCACATCTTAGCTAGGCTTAGGTATCCTCATGCGTGTGTGTATGTATTTGCGTTTTGTATGTTTATAAATAATCACATCCATTTTTCTTGACCAAATTTTATTTGTACTATTTGTAATCTCAGCATTGCTTTAAAGTAAAGAATCTTTATAATGCACGCATTACCTGTTTACATTTTGTTGACTACATTTCACTGGAAAATAATGACAATCGACATCCCTAAAAGAATCCGTTTGTGTCTCTGAATGTAATTAATATCTTTGTGCAAACATTGTTAAAGCAATCTTACCGAACAGCTTGCAGTCACCTCCTGCGGTAATTGCGTACAGTAAAGTGCCCATCCTTTAGCAGACGAAATAATACGACAATACGTATTAATATTTTCTCGCACAATGCTTTACGTTGCAGTGAGCACGTTGTTTACGATAAAGTATTCACGAAGTAACTCTCGCACTAAAGAATATAAATACAAAAGAAAAAGGTTGAGATGGATATATTCTGTTCTTTAAGTCGATATGCTATTGCATCGCTGTTACTTGGTTTCGATTGTGCTTATATAATTTACAATTTATATTTGCGGAAGTATATTTGTATGCATCTACGAATAATATCATAACTACTACACAGTTATCATTATCATGACCACCTTCTCTATTATTACTGTATGGTAAAACACCTTAATCCATTATTCATATACATGGAACATATTTACATATAATGATTTCAGGAAATAAGCATGAACAATCGTTATACGTTGTATATAACTCATTGGATAGAAATTTAATCTATTATGACCTTCATATATTCGAATACAATAATGTTTATTCAAGTTGCACTACTTGTTCCTAAATCTTTGAATTTTACTAATAATAACATATTTGAATTAATGTTTACTGAGAAGGATTCCTTCTGTCTATATTTTCATCTTCGTTTCTTCCATTATTATCATTAAAATAAACTTAACTTTTATTCAACATATCTACTAGTTTTTTTTATTCTTTCATATTAGTCCCGTTAACAGTCTTATCATTTTTCATCGTTGCGTTCATCTACATCAATATTTTAATCCTTAAAAACATACCTGCAATAAGCTTAGAAATATTTTATTTTGCAAAAGAAATATATAATGGGAGAATTTCCAGTTTAAAATGAATATAGGTACTCGTCGCGCTATGTTATTAAAAATATATGAAGGTACGAATAATAGACTTAGCGAATTTAAATATTTTCCGATAAAGAATATTTCCTAGATATAAGACGCGCCTTACGTGGAAGAAGAAATAGAAGAGTTTAAGTAAAATGCTCCTTTTCTGCATGCATGTACGTGGCATTTTTTAAATACGTATTCAGACATTCGACCTGCGAAAGTGCTTGTTAGGTATTCGACAAAAAGAATGAAAAATAAAATTTCATTACAAAATTCTAATCTCTCTTTAACATTTATAATAATTTTATTAAAGTCCATTCCTGAAATAATACGTTTGGATCTATGTACAGATATTAGGAATTGTCTCAGTGCAAGGATTATTAATATCACTTTGTCTACATCCTACACCCTATTTACACTATTATCTCCGCTCTCTTCTATTATTCGTTAGTTGCTTAATTATGTAATAATGATCGTATGTGATATCCGGAATAATTTCTCACATCAAGTGGAGCCCGGTGTGTCTTCTAGTTATGATTGATTCAGGTATCATCAAATCATATGTTATTAGGATTGACGGCCAAGTCTCGTATATGCTGCTCTTTCTGCGTTGTGTAATATAGTTCAGAATTAATAATTGTCAACTGGTCACTTTTGTATCTTTGCATTCAAAAACAACGTTGGGATCAGCGCTTGAATTATAACTTCTTTGATGACATGATCTACATTGTTGATAATTCTATCACAGCTTTATTAAATATCAAGTTGATTAAAATGTTTCTTTTTTTTTGCGGAAGGACTATGCTTTCTACTTTTTACTTGAGAACTTGTTGTGGACCTGATTCAAGGTCCTGTAAGAATAAGGCAAAAACAACCAAATAGGAAAATACGAATATATATTAAATATGGAAAGAATACAATACTTGGAACTTGGTTAGTAAGAACGATAATACGAGTTAGTGTGGAATACTATGATTCGACACTCGGACGCGTAATGGTCGTTAAGGTGTTTGTGGACCAACTCTCGGCTGATTTCGGGCTGCTCTGAGAGAGCTCTCCTCAGGCTATTTCCCTCCCACCTCTTGTGATGTTAGTTACAAGTAAGGCTTGAAAGAGTTCATTCAGTCTGTCGGCGATGCCGCCAAATTTGGGTTTTTTTTATTTATTTAATTTAACGACGGCTGTTTTACAATACATTCACAGGCAAACCCGTATATAATTTATTCTGTTCTCACACATCGCTGTGTCTTGTGCCTGGTGGGCTATGCTTGATATAAATTAACAACCCAACCAAAAGAAAAACATGTTAAAAAAACATTGTTTGTTTATAATTTATCTATCACAATAGTTTTAAATTTAGGATGTTAATAACGACACGACACACTAGTTGTTCTTATAATATTCTGGTCTTATTTCTGTTAAATCGATGTATTTTTGTGGTGGCTATCAGGAACATTAACAAACCACAAGCTTGATAATTAAGTAAATGATATAATATGTGTCTATAAGAGTTTGGGTCATTCAAATCTGTAACAATACACACGATTTTTATAGATAGTATAAATAAGAAATAAACAGTATTTAATTTGTCATTAATAATATATAATCTTCAACATTATTCATAAATTTTTGTCGATTGATTATGGCGAATCATGGTTTTTCTTAAGTTCATTGTATATTGACTTGTTTATTTCGTGTTCGATTCTTATGGGGATCATACTCAAACTTATTGTATTTTTAAAAGAGTTCTCAACCCATTTCTCTTTAAATGTTTTATCCAACTTTCAAGCTACTTTCCCTAGAATTCTAAAAATTATTATTCAATTAATAGTTTCTCCAAATCACTATACTCTAATTTCGTGCGATGAAACATTTGTACAGTGTCACTGTCCTTTAACACATATATTTTTTTCTGCAGAACAAGTTATAAAATGATAACGCATTAAACTAAAGTAGTCTATCATGACTTAATTGAAAAGAAATTAGATTGGTTATGACTACTGTAAGCATAATAAATATGCCCTGGATTATTAAACCCACGTTCTTTCTTCAGAGCAGTCAATATTATTCTAATGCAACAGTGTCATATTTTCATTGTTAGCTTGATGTATAATGCTAACAGTGACTTTTGCGAAGAATCATAAATAAATCAGTAGAAGAAAAACCAACAATATTAATATAAGCGCAGATATCTCATTCTTATTATAAACATTGATCGAACAAGTATAAAGAAAAGTAGGAGGACGAGATAATTTCATGAATAATTTGATTTATTTAGCTCGGTGCAAACGTATTTATTTGAGTATAAATTTATATTTTTACTGTAAAGTCTTACAAAGTAACAACTATAATGGGCGGGAAGATTATCGGATGAGACCGACCATTCTCATCATCCTGATGTAAATTCTGAAGGAAAATCTACAGACTGTTTATACATGCAAAAGAGATTTACATATAACTCTCTCTCTCTCCCCCTCTCTCTCTCTCTCTCTCTCTATATATATATATATATATATATATATATATATATATATATAATGAAAAAATTATCTCCAGAATCTATCTTAAATCATTATGTATTTACAATTCGACCATGCGTCAAATATTACGGCCACATATGGTTTAGTGTTCTGCTAAATATTGAAAGAATCTTGAAATAATCCAATGAAAATCAGCAATATTATTAGTCTTGTAAGTTAATTCACTAAATCCCATGTATCTTTTAACCTTTTTTAGTATTCTCTGTATCCTTTCTGTTTCTCTCAATGTAAACTTCTGGCTGCAGTGCCAACCTGTTTTTGCTTGAGTTGAAATGATTATATATATATATATATATATATATATATATATATATATATATATATAAACAATCAGTCAGTGTGTATTTATGAAGTCTTGTTGGTGGCAGTCTTTGGTCATGGTCTCACTTAGACGTTTGTGTTTAGGTGGAAACTTGTAAACAAACCTGACGAACATCTGACTAACCTTCCTTCGATAATCATTTTTTTTAAAAATAAAACATGATTGCCAGCGTTCATATTGCTCAATGTACAATATTTTCAAATGCAAGTGTATATTTATAAATTATGTTTGTTGAATGGACTTATCATTTATCGAACTAAATTAAACTTAAGGTTCAAACTTTTTCTGATACGGGCGTGCAGAGATAAAATTTAAAATATCGATTGTAGTTTGCCTCTAATTTTTGTGAATGCATTGATTAAATTTATATGCTTATTGTACTTGAAATATATTATTCTTGAAAATAATTACATAGTAATTAAATGGCAGGGGAGTGCGAGGAATTTGTAATAAATATGCATGCCTGTCCTCGAGTTAAGAGGTCAAGTCTCACTATAGAAATGCTGTGTTTTGATGAATGCCTGTTGACTATATTTCTTTTACAAAGCAAAATTAAAGTAGTATACAACATTATTTTTGAAAGCAATCACAACTTTGGTACATTTGTGTTTATGCTGTATGATGAATTTACCTAGTTAAGGAATGCGCATACTCTGGTTCAGACTTTCTCTAATACACATTATCTGTTTGTTTTCTCATTGGAAACGTAAACAAATTTATTTGTAAAGAAGGGCTGATATTTTTCTGAAGTAGTCTTGAGTGCTCAGCCGGTAGATGTAATAAACCTTGTTTGAAATATAGGATATATCAATTTCAGTCAATTACACAATACCGTATGGTTGCCTCTCTGTTACATTTGTATATATATTTTCATGGTAATTTTTCAGAATGGTTCTTCGCTATGTTAGCTAGAATTTATGGATTTAAGCGCAGTACTAAACTGGCTTAGAGATCCCATCAATTTAGAGTCGAGCTTGCTAGAGACAGCCTTATGTTCTATGCCATCAGATTCTTTTCTCGCATTTCTCGCTGGAGGCACTTCCTTCCGGTTCCATGTTTCCAGCCAACTGCAAAAAAATCAAATTAAATGTTAATCGCTATCGAGTATCCTGCTGATTACACTTTTACGTTCTGCTCATTATCAATATTTCTGTACTTCCACAACCTGTAACTCTAGTGTTCTAATAGCTTTATGAACTTCTCTCGGGTGATACCAATTATAAATAGAAAAAGATGACGTTTTACATTGTGAAATATTCGGATGACACATTATCATACCTTAATTAGAAATATTTTGTTTTTATTTAAAAAATAGGCGAGAAGATATGGTATAAGTAAAATTTTGTAAACGCAGATTTGCGTTCCATAAAACGGTAAACATTACCAGACTTAGCTAAAATGTTCTTCGTGTCTAATTTTCTAAAGCGTGCAGGGTAAGAATGTGATTTCTTTGTAGATGAAGAACACATATTAGAACATTGATGGAAAAAATATTATTTTTTTAGTTTTTCTGTTGTGCAGGACAGTAGATTTATCACGCTTATGTAAAAAAACTCAAATACCGGTATCCTTTAAAAATAAAATTTGAATACATATAATTTAATGTAAGATAGATTTAACCTTGCGTTCAAACAAGGAACAGACTGTCGGTTTTCAGTAATGAATTAATGCTTTATATATATATATATATATATATATATATATATATATATATATATATTAAACGCGTTGTATTAAACGATAGAGACAACTTAGTCTTGCAGAGTTTCTTTTGCATGTTCTTATATATTCTAATAAGGAAATTGTTCTAATGAGGCAATTGTTGATCTTTAAATCAGTAAAACTGTAAATTTAACCCTGGTGATGAACGATGACGTTCGAAAGTATTCGGTTAACCTATGGACAACATTTGCATAAATATATTTCGGAAATCATTAGAAAATATGAGAAAATACAAAAGGAAATCTGTAAAACTAAGTTGTCTCTTTCGTTTAATACAACGTGTTTAAAGAAAAGATGCTGCCAAAATATACGTAACTTTTATTTATATATATATATATATATATATATTCATCATTTGTAAACGCGTTATTACACGACCAAAGTTTCTACCATGTAGTGTCTTCAGGCGATTTGCAATAACAGATTTTACCGTGTTTTACCGTGTTTTTTAAAGAAAGCTCACATGACGGTGACGTTTTTGAACGCACATATGACGGTGAATTATGGAACGTGCGATTTTTAAAATTAGATGAATTGTTGTATTAACCTAATATTTATTTTATGATATGGTTACACTTAGTCATAATTCACACAGACAAGCGCGCGCGCACACACCCCACACACACAGAGATACACACACACACACACACACACATACACTCACACGCACACACACACACACACACGCGCGCGCGCGCACACACACACACACACACACACACACACACACACACACACACACACACATATATATATATATATATATATATATATATATATATATATATATATATATATATATATATATATATAGTCATCTGCACACATGTTAGCATGTATATTATCATTATACACGCCCAATAGCCAGAGTGATTTAATTCATAAGTGAATGAGCAATGCGTACATGTCAGGGTAGCTACTGCTTTTCAAAGTCTACCATTCTTCCAGACTGCTCGATCAGGGTGTGAGAGCGTAAATAGTCATCCGCAGATAGATCTGTTTCCCTGTATCACAGCTCATCAGTACAGTTAGATTCTGATTGCTTTTAACCCGGGTTGAAACCCGACCAAATTGGCGTCAGTCGGTGATTCTACCTTTGGGCCATGGGCGCTCGATAGAATAAGGCAGACATTTTTTTATAGATATATGCTCTCGTCCGTCGATTAAGCACTTTGAGGAAATGCAAGAATTTATAAACAGTAGCTAGTCACTGCTATTCCTGCATTGTTCATCAAAATCCTCGACTGATGCCAATCGGCCTAGGTTCAAGCCCTGTTAGAAGCAATCGGATGTCTAACCGTCCTGAAGATCTGTGATGCAACAGAACAAAACTCTATGCGAATGATTATATGTATAGTAATTTTTGTTTGTTGAGATGCTTGACAGTGAAAAATGTATTTAGTAACCTTACTTCCATATCTAAATTAATATCGTTGGATAAATCTTTAATATGTTTTGCATACATATTTTGTAAAAAAGAATGAAAGCAAAAATTCTATCAATTATCACAATGCCTATAATATGCAGAACACATAAAATTTGTTAAATTGTACATATGCCTATATAGGTACAATGTAATAGTTATAGCGCTATTCTTTAATTCATTAACGCATATATTTTCTTCATTACGCTTTCTTTCTAAGTTTTTCATCCTTATATATTTAGTATATCAAGATGCATAAATTTTTATTAAAAATATGTAATTTTTAACGTCTCTCAATTTAGTGATCATCACATTCTTAGCACCTGAGCTTTTATTCAATCTTCTCCAAAAATAAGTGAGAGTATTGATTAATAAAAAAAAAGTAATCGATTATGGAATAAATATATGGAAAGCAATGAATTAAATTGATCCGGAAATTCGAATCTGTTGATGTTATTTCCTTAAATCAACGTACTAAAAAAGGTCAATAAACCCATTGAGATAATATTAGAATAATTACGGTATTTTTCTATTTTGTGTAGGTAAAAACTAATCATTTTTAAATCAATTTCAAAGCCATATCTTCTGAATTTGTTATTTTAGAATATACGTATATTATTCGTGATATATCATTCAAAATGTATAAAAAATATTCTCCAAAAGAATTTCTTACCACACATTCGATAAAATATGTATGTTCAGTTGTGCTTATTCTTTCAGCTTTGCATCAAGAATCTGTGCATTTCGAGGACTAAAAATGAAAAAAAAACATGTATTTTCTGTGACTGAGAAAAAAAATTCTGGAAAATATAATGAAATCAAAAAATAAATTTGTAAATAATTCATATTTACTTAATTTTTCTGCAACGTTTCATGAATAAAAAGGAACTGTTATATATGATAAAATGGATGACAGGAAAATACGAACAAACTAAAAAAGAGATTGTTTATGCATACAATGAACAGAGGGGTAGGATTTCCATGGGGACTTTTACTCATACAGTGTTGAAATAGAAAAAGAAAGAATCACTGTGAAGGAAAATAAAATAAAGAATAATGTGCATCGTTTGACATATTGTCAGGAGAAATATGGCTTTCCAAAAAGCAATTAATTAAAAAAGCACATAACGTTGGAAAGAGAAAAATAGTAAAAGAAATAAACGTTATATACGTTTTAAGGAATTCGGAAGTCGATTCTTTGAAGATGATATCAGTTCTGCTGGCATTACTAGGAAAATATTTAGAAAAAATTGTGAAATATGAATGAAATCTCAATTCCCTTTATTTAAAAAATCACCATGTTTGTGTTTTCCCTCGATTTATATTTGCTCTTTTTAATGTATTTTATTATATGAAATCTCACTCAGAGTAAAATAGAATGTAATTTAAAAATGACAGAAAAAAATAAACGATGACAATAACGGATATTATATACACGTACAAATATAGCACATACATACTTGCAAGGAAAGTTAAAATTATATATATATATATATATATATATATATGTGTGTGTGTGTGTGTGTGTGTGTGTGTGTGTGTGTGTGTGTGATTATGTGTGTGCTCTCAGATGGATTGCATCAGTAGAGGAAAAATGAATATGAAGTGAATAAAATAATATTCGACAACAATTTTGATCTGAAAAATATGGCGAACTCATCAAGAGAAAAAGTAACTTATTCAAATGTAAAATCCACCCGGACGCTCTCATCTCTTATTATGAAAATATCAAACTACACCCAGGTCATTTCCCGATTTTACTTTAATTTTCACCAGGTTTGAATAAGGGCCTATTGATTCCTTCCAATGCTTTGACTTATCGTTCAGCACACACATGAACTTTCATGAACGCACTCGCATCTACAAACCTTGACAAAATAATCGTAATCTCGCCTCAGTATTTATAAACACATGCAGCATAAGAAATTCTACATAAAACGACGCAGAGAACAAAAGGCATCGAGTATGTAAATCCAGACACAGACACAGTTAAAGAATAAGGGATAATTATTGAATATATATAATGAAATTGGTGCGCTTGCGAATGATGTATATGCTAGAATATACATGAGGTAACATGTAACATTGCATTTTATTCACTTCGGATTATTTTGTGTGAGCTTAGATGGTTTCACTAATTGTCCAAAAGGTGGATCATACATTTACATAAACTGTCTTAGAAAACCGTTAATGATCTTTCTAGACATTGGTTTAAATAAATATTTAGTCACATCATTTCCATATAAATAAATATTATTTAACATTTAAGTGTTACAAAATCATCGTGTTTCACGATTTTATAATTGTTATCGAAGGTGTTAATATTTTGCTTTAAGATTTCCATCTTTAAAATAAGTATTAATACGAGGAATACCTTCGAAGGGTGAAACACAAATTATTTCTCCATTTTTGTCTTTTCATTTCCAAACGATTACACACA
The DNA here is from genome assembly GCA_037127315.1 of Ascarosepion bandense. Classification (NCBI taxonomy): domain Eukaryota; kingdom Metazoa; phylum Mollusca; class Cephalopoda; order Sepiida; family Sepiidae; genus Ascarosepion; species Ascarosepion bandense. Next base: position 478,742 of record JBBBDQ010000190.1, read on the forward strand.
AAGACCCACACAAATAGACACACATACACACACACATACACATATATTTTTCAAAATTCAAGAAGACGACAAGTCAAACATCTGTTAAGTTGAATATTAATGGAAAAGGGAAAAATATTATAAAATAGCGCATAATGAAGAAGACTAACGGTTTTGGAATGGAAAGCAACATCTAAACATTTACGCCAAAAGGAAAATATATCTAAATTGGAATATTCTACCAAATGGAATATTGACAAGGACATTTCTCCTGGCAAATTATGAACCAGGGTAAAACACACTTTCTTAATAGAAACTGCATTTTTCCTTTCCGTGGCAGTCTGTCCACATATAATCAAATATAGGTAAATGTAGGAAGGGATTTCCTGACTTTAACCACCAGAAATCCAAAACAGAAATCTTAGCAAGATAATGGTTCCGATTTTTACTTACTGTATATTAGGATTATATATTTACAATATATACTTTATTCGGACTGGTATCGTCATCTTTATTTTCATGTTTGTGACGTTTCGACTGTTGTACACTACTGTCTACTCCACGGGATACACGTTTGATATAAAAAAATCCACCCCCCACGATGTATATAAAAAGGGTTCGTTTGTAAATTGCAACGTATATCAGCTGAAGAAGATAATTAGTGTAAACAGTTTGAAAACACTATTTGTGAAATACAGACATATATAAAAGCATCGCTCATTCAGCAATGAATTAGAGCACTCTGGTTATTGGCGTATGATACATGATGCGCTAAAAAGCTGGCTCCTTCTACCGAGAGCCCATAGCCCAGAGGCAGAATCGCCAAACTGAGGCCACTTTGGTATGGTTTCAATCCTAGGTTAAAAGCAATTGGAAGTCTAACCGTACTGGTGAGCTGTGATATAGCGAAACAGATCTGTCTGCGGATTAATATATATATATATATATATATATATATATATATATATATATATATATGTGTGTGTGTGTGTGTGTGTTTGCCTGTGTGAGGACATATAAATCCAGGACTATGATCATTATAAGATTTTTCTATCTGGAATACGACTGTCAGATTTTCTACTCCTCCACCATCAAGTACATCCGTTTATGTGAGTCATTCCTGTTGAATCTTTTGTGCATTGGTTAAAATACACCCAATCTTTTGATCCCTATGTTACATCTTTTCTTATCTATATAACCATTTTAATCACTGCTGTGATATATTGGTATTTATTCGATGAAAGATATGCCCGCATACGATAGATGATTGAAATCCTTCTCATTTCTTAATATATTTTTATGTATATTTTAAGTAATTTAAACTAAATTCTATCAAAAGAAATGCAAGTAATGTGCAAGAGGAACACTAATTAGAAAATCCGAACTATCAGGTATATACTAATAACCTCCTTGGAAAAGAAAGCAAGTAAATCTCAAGGTCTATATAGAAGAACCTGGAGAAACAACACAAATATATATATATATATATATATATATATATATATATATATATATATATGGGTGTGTGTGTGTATGTGTAATTTTGGGAGCGGTCATAAATAGGGACTGATATCGTAATTGTGAGTTTTAGTCTTTGTATTGTTGCCTTTTTTTATTGTATCCTTTAGCATGAACGCATTATAAAAATCGATATAAATTTCGTTAATTTTTATGTAATCAAATAGCAATACAATATCAGAATATTTATAGATGAAATTAATCATATCTTTCGCCGCACACACACGCGCTATAAGGCATAAAATTAAAAGCACACATATTCACGCATGCATGCAAATACAGAAAGAGATAAAAACGTATGCCTACACAGACACAAGACCTTACACCAACCCATAAGCAATATATATGATTTTTTTCTATCTGCCTATGTTTGTGTATCTATATCTGTTTTCTACAAAGGGTGAATGCCTGTTCATTTACTTTTTCAACGTGTGGATAAAATACACACTTTTCTATTTTGGTTCTGAACGTCTTCATAATTTTTTCTTTTTTTTTTTTTGAGAATAACGGAAATTAGTTTTTGCATAATATTCCAAGAACTTGAGTTCATGTGGCTAGTCTGAGAGAGCCATTCTTTAAAAGACCAAGAACTTCATAAATCTCAAAATAGTACTGCTCGTAAAAGGAAAAAAAATCATTTACCAATATCGTTATTTAGCTAATCATTTTATCGAAGGAAAATTATATTACCAATTTCAGTGTATTTTTTTAATGTGATATCTCTCAATTTCCCTCTCTTTTCTGTATATATATATATATATATATATATATATATATATATATATATATATGCACGAATTCTGCTATACATTATAGTCTATCATATTGCCTAATATATACAGTTGTTCCTATAATTATATATATATCTATATATATACATATATATATATAAATGTATATATATACATATATATATATACACACTCACATACATATGTCTAAGTATAAATGTGTGTGTGTTCAAATGTGTGTTTGTGTATTTGTAACTTACCACCAGCCGTATATAATAACTAATCACACATATTTTAACTTAATTATTGCCAGAATTTTTTGCGTGAGTATATAAAGCAAATAAGCGTGTTTCCGTTTTGCTATGTATTCGATATTTGCCAGGAATTTACATCCAGAAATGGAAGAAATACATATACTAGATCCTATAATTTTTGCAGCGTTATACAATGATAAAATATCTCTCATTTTTATTTTTTGAATGATACAATATTTCTACGAAATTCAGCCTACGAAAAAATAATAAGTGAGAAAATCGCTTCGGGTTTGTTTTAAACAATATTCAATGTATCTCACTAGCTGTCCGAGAAATTTTCGAAAACAAATTTTCATCGCTCACCGGATACAACAGTGCGGTCGCCTAAATGTGGAATGGACTTCCAAATTTAGCCATAGGGTACATTTTATGTATTGAAGTCTCGGAGGCACAGGGCAAATAAATTATGTTCAAAATAAAAAATGGATATTTATTTAAACCTGTTTATACTATATGAATAAAGTTTTGAATAACACTACTCTCTCTCTCTCTACATATATATATATATATAGAGAGAGAGAGAGAGAAAAATAAATATATAGATAGGTATAAATGTGTGTGTGTGTGTGTGTGTGCGCGCGTGTGTGTGTGTGTAGGGAGAGACGAATAAATTATCAAGAACTAATAGTGGTCGTTATGAATTTAACACTTTGTATTAGATCCTCTCTAGCAAAGAATTATTTTCGCCTACAGGCATTTCTTTTGAACAGGATGTATCTGCGTCTCTATAAACTGAAATATAAATCTCGAAACTCTCTGATGATATAGCAAACAAAATAGATTTGTTATTTTTCTATTCATAAGGAACGGTTTCCTGCTAAATATAACTTTATGGTTTGAGTAACTATTGTCTCTTTAATTCATTCCAGAACTAAAGTGTAACTATCGTATGAAGCCCATTGCTAAAATGTGGAAAGACATAAATATATACATTAAAATAAAATGCTGACGCAAAATCAGCAGTGGCAATATTGAAAAGTATTAAAGGGGCACGCTAAGTGAAGTTTGAGATGGGTTGCTAACAGTTTTTAATTGTTTACAGCATTGACAAAATTTAAGGCATAATATTATGCTGTAGGCGGCGCCATTCACCATCCTTCACCTGCTGCAATTAACGACCATTTGACCATACTCTAAACCTCTCTCTATCCACAACTATAACCAGCATGAAATTAAACAAACAAAATAGCAAGCCTAAACCAGCTAGTCATAAATCGCCCAAACCTATCTGGGTTACCTTCACAAATATACGAGGTATTCGCAGTAACTTTAATAGTGTAGAATCATTCCTTCTAACTAACTCACCCGATATCTTAGCTATATGTGAGACTAACCTTGAACCTTCTATCCCCTCTTCAGAGCTGTTCGTTCCTGGTTACCTTCCTCTCTTCAGGAAGGACTCCAATGTCCATATGCATGGGCTTGGTGTATATGTCAGCGAACAACTCCCCCTAGCCAGGTTCACATCTCTTGAATCCCTTGATCATTCCTTCATGTGCTTTCGCCTCTCACTTCTAAGCTTGGTTAGCTATCTCTTCTTCCACTACCGCTCCCCCTCCTCCTCTGACTGTACGGTACTTGATTGCATCTCTACTAATATCGACAGAGCCATTTCTTCTCACCCATCTCTCCCATATATTTGTGTTTGGCGATTTTAACGCCCACCCCACCAAGTGGCTTGAAAACTCAGCCACCGACCTTGCTGAGATCCGCACCATGCACTTTTCAATAGCCCAAGCTCCCCACGCGTTTCTCTAAAAACCCTAACGGAAGGGACTCTTTACTCGACCTTTGCTTTACCTCCATCTTAGACTCCTGCACTACCAGGCAACTCTGCCCCCTCGGAAACTCTGACCACGCCGTAGTCTCCGTAAACATATCAATCCGCACTAACTCTACACAAGAAAACCAGACCATCAGAATATCATACTGCTACCAAAGAGCCGACTGGGACTCGTTCAGGGACTTCCTCTGCGACGTCCCCTGGAACAACGTCTTCGATCTTCCTGTCGAGGACTGTGCCTCCGAAGTCTCCTCTTGGGTTAAGGTTGATATCGATGCTTTTATCCCGGCCAGGAAATTCCAACTAAAACCAAATTCGTCCCCTTGGTTCTCACCCGCTTGCTCGGCCGCCATTACCCACCGGAAACATTTCTTCCGGCTCTATTTAAAGCTGCTCGTCGAACCAAAACAGGCGCCTTTTCACCTCAGCACGGAACAAGTGTAAAAAAGTACTGAACGAAGCCAAGAAGGGCGTTTTCTACCAGAATTAGGCAACGCATAGCATCCTCTAAGTTTGGTTCCAAAGATTACTGGCGTCTCTGCAAAAGCGTGCTCAGCAGGAACAACACTTCAATACCCCCACTAATCAATGAGTTTGAAGTTCTCACCTACCCAGCCGACAAGGCTGAATGCTTTGCCCGTAGATTCTCAACCAATTCGACACTGGACTCGTTAGGAATACCTACACCAGACTTTCCACCCAGAACTAAGGCTCAACTAAATAACGTCCACATTACACCCTCGCTGGTTGCCAAGATAATTGCACAACTTGACCCACACAAAGCGAGCGGCGGTGACGGAATCCCAGTCATAGAACTGAAGAAATGTGCCCCAGAACTCTCCTCTGTCCTCTCTAAACTCTATAACCTCTGCCAATTACCGTCCTATTAGTCTCCTTCCAATCTTTGGCAAAGTTTTCGAAGCCATTATCAACGCCGAGGTGATTCAGCATCTCATGGCCAACGGGCTTCTCTCTGACAAACAGTACAGGTTTCGCTTCACCATGTCTACTGCTGATATGCTAAAGACCATTACCGAGTACATATACCGGGCACTCGACAAGAATGGTGAAGCCCGAACCGTTGCCTTGGATATCTCCAAAGCATTCGACAGGGTCTGGCATGCTGGCCTCTTGTGCAAACTGCGGAGCTATGGGATAACTGGACATCTGTTTGACCTCATCCAGTCGTTCCTCTCTAACAGCACATTGAAGGTGGTATTAAATGGGCATGCCTCCCAGAACTACCATACGAACGCGGGCGTCCCTCAAGGTTCTATCCTAGGCACCACGCTCTTTCTGATCTACATTAATGATCTCCCCGACACCATTAGATCCCAAGTTGGCATGTATGCCGATGACACAACAATCAACTCTCGTCTCGATGAAAAACCAGGTGTGGGCGACAAAGCGAACCTCGCTGCCGAACTTGAAAAGGACCTCTAATCCGTAGTGGCCTGGGGTAGGAAATGGTTGGTAAATTTCAATGCCTCTAAAACGAAGCTGTTATCAACTAACCACCATAGACAATCGCATCTACCTCCCATTAGCATGGGACAGGCTAGCCTCCCAGAAAATAAACTACTACGCCTCCTTGGCCTTACACTTTCGGCGGACCTCAAATGGAATGACTATATTGAATCCATTCCCAAATCTGCTGCTATGAAAATCGGCTCCCTGTGCACGGACCGGAAGTTTTTCCCACCTGAATCTATTCTGCACATATACAAATCTACCATCCGACCGTTTATTGAATATTGCTGCCATATCTGCTCGGGTGCCCCTGCTGCTCTCCTTGGGCTTCTTGACAAAAGACAAAGGAGGATCTGTAACGTAGTTGATACTGACTTGGCAGACCGGCTGCAGCTGCTCTCTCTCCGGCGTGATGTGGCTTCCCTGTGCCTCTTCTACAAGTACTTTCATGGCTTCTGCTCCGATGATCTTAGATCACTGGTGCCGCCTAAGCACGAATTTACACGAGATACTAGATTAGCAACTAGGTCACACCCTTTTACAGTTAAACAAATAAGATGTAACCGTAAATTCTACTCCAACAGCTTCTTTTCTCGCGCTTCCCGCCTGTGGAACTCCCTTCCACAACTCTGCTTTCCCGACAGTTACAATCTCCAGGTGTTTAAATGTAGGGTCAATATACACCTCCTATCACACTAACTCCCAATTATTCTCAGAACACTCTCATCTAGCCAACCCTCATTCTCGGTATCCTTAACCGCCTATCACCCACCCTCTGACATTTCCTATATTTAATCATCCTTTCTCCACTCTACGTAGCCCCCTGCGCAGTAGTGGCAGTGACATGCCTTGTTCGGGGTGAAACGCTTATAAAAAAATAAAAAATACAAAAATATATGAAATATTATAAATTAGTGACATATTTCATTAGATTTGTATGCTCCCAAAACTGCCAATGAAATTAGCTTCAAAAGAATATGAGCAGAATCTGACAAGCAGTGTAATGATAACAAATGTTATCCTCCAAATTGTGATGAAGACAGCCCGTAGCAGAAGAGAACCGAAAATGGCCAGGAACAGTGGAGCAAGCAAATCAATATTTATTACCAGAATGATATTCTATAAAGAAATCCATATCTCTGTTTTATATATTATGCGAATGCTTCTGATAACATCGGACAGAAAAATAAGTGTTTGAACTGCCAGGGAAGTTTGGTTTATTTGTGAAATATTGTAGAATATTACCGAAGTTATATTGATAACGACCAACCCACTTGCTGACAGAAAAGGATTTCAGTAAATACACAGAAATGAAAATGGCATAATGTAAGTTTTCACCAGAATTTTTCAACCTTTGCGGTATGGTGACACTGTGAGATATAGATATCCAAGCGGGATTCATTGCAACAGGACACAATCTTAACATATTTAAAAACGGATGATAGAATGTTAATAGCCGACACTGCAATTGCACAACAGGGAAGAATTTCAAAATGTTAGAAAAAAATTGAGAAGAAAAAACTAAACACCAATTATAGGAAGTGCATCTGTATGGTTGTTAAAGAAAAGCCACCCAAAATACAAAAGGCGTCTTGAAAAAGCACAAAAGAATAAGGCAATTAGAAGGACTGAATTGACGATACAATTATCAGAAGAAACGTATGAATAGCGAAAATTATCTTCCAAAAGATAACATAAGTATTAAGAAATTTTAGTTAGAATTAAAGAAAAGTGCGCGAAAGCGCTATGTTATTGCTAATCCAGCTACATGGCAGTGACTGCTGAACAATCTTATCAGAGTTGAAGACGAGGTAACAAAAACCTCGTTTTACAATAAGATAATGAGAACTCCATGAACTGAAGCTAATATGGGAGATACGAGAAAAATTTAGAGTAAATAGAAACATAAAAAAATTATATTATAATCAGACTGAGATGTTAGTATTTCGTGCTTCAGTAAGTCATGATTGCCTACGTGTTTAAAGGAGATCGACTGATATTAATGTAAAATCATTCATTTATCTATAAAAGAAAATATTACATACCAAGTCAGTTGTTATTTGTTACCTTTAAAATGCCAAATAATTATTCACTTTTAGCGTTACAAATGTCTCCTAAATATAAACAAAAATAAACATATTCCTACATATTTCATAACAGTTATTTGATCGAATAAAATCAGTAAGAGTTAAAGTAAAAAGCAAAAAATGAATATACAAAAGGAATAAATGTCACATATTCCGAAAGAACAAAGCTAAGATTTTAGGACATATGTTGAGGAAAGAAATCTTGCAGAATTTAAGTTTTATAGGACATAAGTAAGACAAGCATTCTTATCAAGCATATAATCATATTAGCAAGTACATATGAATATATACCAACTCAAAAAAGAAGAAGGAAAAGAAGAGATAAAAAAGGACAACAACAAATGCAAAAACCAAAAGCAGTTAATGAGAGGATTATTCGGAACAACCGCCTCCATATGCATTGTCGGTTAATATGGCGTTCGATCTTATCTCTCCATGAAGTTCTACATTTGTAGCTTTAATAACGTTTCACATAACGAACAGTTTATGTCTCTGCACTGATTCACTTAAAACAAGCAAGTTGAATAGTTTAAACTTTTCACAATAGTCATTTTTTTTTTTGCTTTTCTGTCTTCGATATCTCCTAAAAGAGTGCTAGACTGCTACGTGATGTCAGTTCTTCAATACGGCAGTGAATGCTGGACAATATCATCGAAAATGAGGACCAAACTGGAAGCGGCCGAAATGTGGTTCTACAGAAGGATGTTACGGATATCGTGGACTGAGCATGCAAGCAACGATGAGGTGTTGGAAAGAATGGCAACAAAAAGGAAATTGATGCTGAGCATCAGGAAGAGTCAACTGAAGTTCCTGGGATATGCAATGAGGAAAGAGAGCCTGGAGAACCTGATACTGACTGGTCAGATAGAAGGAAGGAGAGACGCAGGAAGGCAGCGGATAACATGTTTGCAGGGTCTGATCAGGTGGATGACGGAACGCGGGTTGCCAAGAGCAACAGGCTCAAACATACTAAGAGCCACAAGGGATAGCGAGACGTGGAGAACCATGATCACCTACGTCCTGAAGGAACAGGGTTCACAGAAAAAGAAGATCTCTGAGTGTTAATTTGTTTTTTCAAGCAAAATGCCTTATTAATGCCAACAAAATATCCATTACTTCTCTTTGATACTGAAAAAAAAAAGAGTTTTGTTCCAATTTTAATTTAATCTGCCTAGTTGCTAGCACGTTAAGTCCATCGTACTGTCATAATTAGTCTATCAGAAAACATACTGTGGCTTCATCTTTCATATGACGGTAATAGTCCAGCGTTTAAATGCGTATAGGAAGCGGATAACAGACTATATTTATTTACATTCACAAATTAACACACGCATATAATCACTCATACATATGAAAATACGCATAAACTGAAATCATTGTCTAAAGAAATCTTGACACTTTTGAAAGAAGGAAATCACCTACTAAAAGAAAAATGCAGGTTTGGCCTTTTGAGTAATATTTGTATTCACACACCGTCATATGTTGACATTCTTAGCATCGCAGTAAAATAAAACCAATTCCAATCCAACATGCCCAGCCTCGCCCAGAGTGATAAATCTAGTTAAAGGCACTCCCGGCAGATGTCTTACTTTTGCTAACTGGGAGCCAGCAGGTTGTAATTAAATTGTGCATGTCTCAAAATACATGAAAACAAGAAAAAACACGTATGGAGTGCCGTTAAGTATTGCCTGTAGATTTGTTCTACTGACAAGAGGCATTTCAAAGAGGATCTATTACAGGTCAATCACTTTTCTATAACGACACTGTCCTAGTCTGAGCTTCGGCTTTGAAACGATTAACGACAAACTCAGCTTATTTGTTACGTCACTGCACGAATCCTTTATGATTGCTATGCAGAGTCAGGACTGTTTAATTTATACACCTTATATTTAATTCACAAGACTTGTTAAAAGAGCAATCATGCACCGGTCTTAAGTCATAAACAACGGTATTCTTATTTTCCTTGAGAGAATGATCAAATAAACTATACACTACTTCATTTTAACTCATATATTTGTCGATATATATACACTGCCGGCCATAATTATTAGGCCATCCCAGTGTCTTAAATAAATGATATATTCCATTTTTAGCATTTATTGCCAAGTAAATAATTGTAAATGAAAATAGAATGTTTTTTCTTGTTAATAAAGCACACAAACATGTGCAAAAAATGAATTTATAAATATTTAATAAATATCTATATTGCAGTTACATCAATGAAAGAATGAAACAAATTAAAGGTGATTCGGACGAGTTCATCTTTGCTTCATTGCCCTATAAAATTATGCAAATAATAATAAAAAAAGACCAGTTCTATTTCTATTTAGAATTATTCACTTAAAAATAGTATGAAATTCATCGTTTCTTTTAAAAAATTGTAATAATGTTTACAATCCCATTACGATAGATAGATAGATAGATAGATATATAGATAGATAGATAGATAGATAGATAGATAGATAGATAGATAGATAGAGTTATTCAGATTTCTTAAAACAGAAACTACAGAATAAGAGTAGAAAGCATGAAGCAGAGAGACAATAATTGTAGAACTTAGAGAGGAATGGAGAACATTTCTGTGTAGCGATAATTATTTACATAAACTCACCTCGCAATTTCAACAATTCAATGCTTGCATCTATCTATCTATCTATCTATCTATCTATCTATCTATCTATCTATCTCATATTAAGTTGTTTTTTTATATATCTATATTCTATTAAAATTTTCTTAATGAAGAACACAGCTACTATTTTTCATTGAGCATCTGTTTAGGGAAAATTTACATAAATATAAAAAAAGTTTTAAACTTATTATAGAAATATAATATGAACACTCCATGGCTGCCCATAGAAAAATATTGCATTGTAGTCAATCGCAAGAGTAAATGCGACAAATGACTTTATAATTTATTTTGACGTAAAATATGCATGTAATAATAAGACACTTAAATAGCGAAGATATTTTTGCATTTAGTTGAACATGTAAATAATTATTACTCAATTTATTTAGGAAGATTAGATTAGTCTCCTCTACTTCCATAATGTTGTATGTTAATTGAAAACATTTATATCTAAATAAATGGTCGCGGAAACATTCTTATTGATCATAAATCAAGAAGAAGTCATTCTGAAATAGTTTCTAATTTTTCTTATTCTGTCATAATTCACATCATTGAACATTAGCTGAGTTTGTGGATTTCTTAATAATAGCGTGCGTATGTAATGATACCGAGCGAACAAAAGCGATGAACTGGATGTGTGATCTGTCACAACAGAAAGGCAAATGAATAAAACTAGTCGCGCGCATCCGGGATCGCGCAGATGTTCCGGTTGAAAAAAAAAATCAAATATAAAATTACCATTTCGCGAGCCTACGCTAATTTTTTTTATCAGCCAATGGAAGCCCTAAATCAAATACAAGGATGGAATTCAAAACTAGTTTTTGATCCAAAAAGCAGTTATAAAAAGCGGAGACACAATAGCTTTGTCAGACAGAAGGAATCTTAGGCTAGCGTTATCAGTTTCTCCCTTCACTTAAGTCGAGCGACTACTATGCTGACCTCTTTCCTTCCTTGTCGCAAAAGTACTTATCGACCTTTTCCAAGATATTCCTCAAAAGTACTAACTGGCCTATTCAAAGACATTCCACAAACCATCTTGCTGACCTACTGACCTTAGAAGCGGCAACTTCTAAACGAACATTCCTTACCTTCAAGACGCTTCTACATTCTTAAGCCTTTAACCTCATTTCTTCTTTCAATATTATTATTTTGCCATTTACAAAATTTAACCTGGCCGTTGTACCCATATCCACAAACCTAAGAACTAATTATCCTTTCCAGCATTATTATTCGCCATGCCACAAATTTTAACGGCCGTTGTACACAATCTAAGCACTTTTGACTTTGCCATAAACAAATTTTAATGTCGTGTTCGAATCACGTCGGAATAATTTGGTATGAAGTGTTTTACCCCGATGTTCCCCAGATAAACTGGTGATGAACATGCACAAAGGCATTTCAACCAAATAAATTGGTATTCCCCACCGTTACACCAGATAAACTGGCAAACCTGAAGTTCCCCAGATAAACTGGTAATCAACACGTGGATTTTCAACACACACACACACACACACACACACACACACACACACACACACACACACATATACATATATATATATACACACACATACATCTTCTCCAGGCCAACGCACCTACCCATATTTTCAGCAACCATAGCAAAGAAAAACTTGATATCTGTCGGCACCAAAATGAACAACACCTACTACTGTAAACAAATTACTCTTTCAACATTTGTATTTTACGGAAAGTTCAAAATGAACATTCTTCCCAGCATATCGGCACCAAAAAGAAAAACCTAATGGACCAACAACTAAAAATCTCCACGTGCTTCAAACACGTTGTCGAAGAGTAAATAGGGACCCGGTGCAAACAATTAATAATGAAAAAAAGATGAAAGAAAAAGAAAACAGAGAAAAAAAAACGATAGAAAACAGAAAAACAACAGTAAAGCAAAAACGAAAAAACGGAAAAACAACTGAAAAAAAAACAGTCGGATGGTCACTTGTGATTTTAAAGAACGAAAAACCCACCATAAAATTAGTGACTACCCGGCGTTAGTTCAATATATATATATATATATATATATATATATATATATATATATATATATATATATATACACGCAGAAAATTTTGTTTGGACTTTCAGTGAATTTAGAAAATTTCTCTGTAATACAAACTCGAAATGGCAAAGAATGCTGACGAAACAAATCAGAACTAACCTACCCAGGGCAATCCCACAAGAATAACAACAACAAAAAAAGAATTGGGACTTTCAGCGAAATACGAATAACAAAACTTCAAATTACCAACGAACGCAAAAAAAAAAACTACAAAAAACCATAGTAACCCATAGCTAGTCCCACAAAAATTCACTACCAATCTCTTTCCACAAAAACCGAAAAATAAAACATTCCTTCGAATAAAGACGGGATTCGAATACTCCCCTCTTATAACGAGGAAGCGAAATTAAATGGAAGAAAGAAAACACATGGGTTTATTTCAAATGAAAACGGAAAAACGAAAAGAAAACCGCTAACCAAAACGAAAAAATCCGTTTTTAAGAAAAACAAAATGTGACAACAGATACCAAAAAATCACTTCGTTTTCTCTAGCAAAAGTTATGTGGTGATACCAACCGAACAAAAGCAATGAACTGGATGTGTGCTCTCTCACAGATAAGCAAATATATATTAAACTCGTTGCGCGCATCCGTGTTCGCGCAGATGTTCCGGTTGAAAAATAAAAATCAATCAAATATCAAATTACAATTTCGCGAGCATACGCGGATTGTATTTACCAGCCAATGGGAAGCCCTGAATCAAATACAAGGATGGAATTCAAAACTAGCTTTTGATCCAAAAATCAGATATAAAAAGCGGAGACACAATAGCTTCGTCAGACAGAAGGAATCTTAGGCTAGAGTTATCAGTTTCTCCCTTCACTTAAGTCGAGCGACTACTATGATGACCTCTTTCCTTACCTGTCTCAAAAGTACTTATCGACCTTTTCAAAGATATTCCTCAAAAGTACTAACTGACCTCTTCAAAGATATTCCACACACCATATTGCTGACCTACTGACCTTAGAAGCGGCAACTTCTAAACGAACATACCTTACCTTCAAGACGCTTCTAAACTCCTAAGCCTGTTATCTTTTCAGCATGATATTTGTCATAAATACTCTAACGTCCGTTGGACTTGTATTTCAAGTCTTACTTTATTTGTAAAACATTAATTGAAATGTATATATATAAATGTTATTTTATATTCAAAATTGCCTTTCTTGATTTTATAAACATTTTTATAAATTAGAGTGGGCTATCTTCCCACAAGTCCAAATTCCGTTAACCTGCTACGGTATACTATTACCCTTCGCTAGAACGGAATCCTACAAGAAAAAGAATAAATAAGATAAGAGTTACCCGCCATAAATATACCCGAACAAATATCATTAAAAAAATTTCAAACTTTATGTATGCAATAATTTTAAAATCATCTCTCTCTTCTCTATTACACACACACACACACACACACACACACACACACACACACATATATATATATATATATATATATATATATATATATATATATATATATATGGCTGTTATTTCATTTGCGGCAAACTTAATGTTAATGTAAAACCCTGGCATTATTTTAAGTTTTTTTTTCGTAGTATTTCATATATGGCTTGTTATTGGAAAGGTTTATGAATGGTTTCGACGAACCTAACATTTTAGTTCATGTACAGTGTAGTATTAAAATTACATTGTAAATCGCCGACCATTATGGTCAACATCTATAACGAGGTATGCATTATGAATGCATATTCTCTTACATGAATTACTATGCACTGACTCATTTGTTCTGTTAGAAATAAAAGGGGTTCGAATTACAAACCTTGTTTAGAACACACGTAAAAGCGAACACAAAACAAACCTCGTTAAATTTCACACTTTGATGCGAAATGTTTATCGGCCAATAGAAAACTAGGATAAAACTAAAAACAAAATTAAAATAATCTACAATTTTCAGAAACACATTCTTTTACAGACATTTCGCGAACCGACGCGAAGTTTGTTTGTCATCCATCTCCGGGAGTAACTTTCCAAAAGACCTTTACGTGCCTCATAAACGTAAAAACAGACGGGCCAAATTCGCCTGTCGCCAGACAGAAAGTATTTAACACGTACCCTGACAAATGTCAAACGATCGCTAATATATCTAGTTTTATCTCTCACTTCATTTCTCTTCAACATTCAACATATATATATATATACGTATATATATAAATCTATCTATCTATCTATCTATCTATCTATCTATCTATCTATATGTATATATATATATATATATATATATAAAAAGTAATCAAAAGTGCATCATTTATATTGTGAATAAAATAAAGACAAGATAAATAGATCAATGTTTACCCTCTAAAAATCTCTTTATGTTCGTAGTAGTAGAAACAGTTTTATATATACAAATTGGCACGTGCCGTCAAAAATGACGGTAAAATGTTTGTGTGTTCATACTATCTAAAATGACAGCAACGTAAATATATATATATATATCTACTTTTGAGTATTTTACATTAAGACATAATATTCAAACATCTGAGAGTGAGTGGAAGTAGATATATTTGTATTCTTAACTACTCGACGGCAAAATATTGCAAATTAAAAATAAATATATAATAACAAGGGACTGTAAAAAGATCAAACACACGGTGATTGCTCTCATACTTGAGAGTGTAACACCCCAACGGTCTGTCCTAACAATTTTCTCCGGCGGCCGTTCTCCGCGCTGTGATGTTGTTGAAAATGTCGGCCGGACAGCTGCGGGTACAAGTTTGACTATAAGAAACGAACTTCCACCACTTGGATGAGTTGAAAGGATGCTTTATTCGTTTAGAGTTAGCCTTGTCGGTTGAGGCAAGCGAATGTGACACACAGCTCTAACTCTAATTAATGGAGATCAACAAACCCAAACTGAACGAAACAAGACGAACGGAGAATCTTACTTCAAGCTCGCACCCGGCGGACTCCCCTTCACTTAACTTATCTTAACTGATTCACTTGTTAACTGACTCTATTTATTTAATATGAATCCGGAAATGCTTTAGACCACCGGTGACAAACACAGGCGACTGTAAGTCTGAAATGTCTGTTATCTTTTTTTTATCTTAATAAGTCTTCCGCCGGAAAAGGCTTAATGTGTGGTCAAGATACAGTAAAGGACAGCTTTTGACTGGGTCATCGAAAACCTACCCGCTGAACTTTATCACTGAGTCAAATATTTACCGGAGGACAATTTACCTCATAAAATTTTCCTCGTTTATTTATTTATTTTTCCTCTTCTTTTTCACTTTTGTTAAATATGATTTAAACTATTTCCTATTCGAATCTATTTTCTATTTTAATCTATTATAATAAAATACATATATGTCTAGTTATCGTGTCACAAGAGTAAGGTTTACTAATTTGTAGAAATAACTACACGATGCTCTCTCTATTGACTTTCTAATGTATTGAACAGCTTCGAAACGCGAACATTTTTGTAGTGATACTATGAATTTATAAACTATTGTAAAAACTATTACAATATAACGCTCTACATTGTATCGAGCACTCTTTATAAAAGTAAATGCATGAACGGAAGGTAAACAAACCTGCGAGTTCCACAACTGTGTTACAATATATATATATATATATATATATATATATATATATATATAGATAGATAGATAGATAGATAGATAGATATCAGGTAGTTTTCGATGGGATCTCAAAGTGTATAAAATGTTCAAATGTTTCAAGATCAGAGCGCTTTCCGCTATACTTTAAGCCATTATGTATAACCGAATATTTCTAGTTTAATATATGTTTGCAGAATAGTGTATGTTCACGTTCCGGGCATGCTAAGCAAGTTGTTCTGGACACACTAAGGAAGTTGTTAGCGAGTTCTTGGTTTATATTACTTAGTGTTAGCTGCTTCTTTTTTTATAACAATACCTTCATTGTCTTATTTTTGCATGTGAATTATTCTATGATATTTTGTTGTCAATTTTGAGTTACATGACTAGTCAGCTAACAAGGAATATAACACCAGAGCATTAGGAAAAAATCTTTTATTACGACAAATATCAAAGAACGAAATCTAATATTTGCATAATAAGATCGAAAAACACTACGCTATATATCCAAACACACTGACTGAATTCGAATATCAGGAAACACTAAAGCATATCAATCTCAGTATCTCGAATGTTGAACTCAAACACCGAAAAATAATCACAAAAAGTTCTGCAACCTATGCAAAGGAAATTATCTTACTTACCAACAACACGAAAAATCTATGAAGATACCCAGTCATACCTAAACATATTACTAGAAGAATTCTTTTAAACCTAGGGTGAAATTGTCATAACAAACCAAAATTTGGATTCATCACTAAGGAAACAGAAACCAAAACACTGTCATTAGGCCAGTTGGAAAATGGCAAACTAATAAAATTTAAAGCAAATACAAGAGATCTCCTCAAAGCTAAATGTCTAAGTGACAGTTCTCCTTACAATACCCAGAACATTACAAAATCTCTCACTAAAATATAATAAAAACCCGAGCAATTAAATCCAACACTTATATAATTTTAGATACATGGGATTACCGTAAGTAATTACAGCACTTCTTCTATGATCAATCAAAATTTACTAGACTTAATAGGAACACCACAGAAACGCTGAAAACGCGTTAATAAACTATACCGTCGTAAGATCCTTCAAATCAACAAAATTATTGGCAATTATCAACATAGAAACTTATATATTAACTTTAAAATGCAAAATTCTGGATATGCCTTAAGAGATTTCATTTCTCCTATCCTTATTCACATATAGTAATTTTATATCAGCCTATCCCTATCTACTAATTATAGCATTAGATCCACCCATGAATTGCTTTAAATTCTTAAAACTACAACCCCAAAACGAGAAACTTCCTTGTCTCTCGACATCGAAAAATTATATACTAATGTTCCTACTGATGAAAAAATTTGAAATAATCATTAACTCCGTATCTAAGCATACTTTAATCTATCCACAATCAATCAATTTTAATACTTATAAAAATATTTTCCTTACCTGTATATATGAGGACCCTTTTACGATAATGAAGATCATATCAACACACAAAGTATTAGAGTATGTATGGAAAACCTACTTGGTTCATACTTTTCTAACTTTGACATGCCCCATGTAGAGAGCGCAGTTTAAGAAACTACCAAACAGACAGTATACATACCCTACGTAGACGATATGTTCATATTAGATGAGGAGAAAAATGAAATTGATAATCTTAAAACTTCATTTGAAAATAGAATTCCGTCTTCAATTTCATATATGATATTATTCACAAAAAATAAACTCCGCTTAGATGTTCTCCTGGGGTCTCAGAACTATATTTTCATTACTTTGCTATATACAAAATTACTTTCAACTTAATTTTACTAGTCTATAATAGTCAGGGGAACGTACGAGAATTCATAATTTTGCTCGCTTATTTTCAAAGAAATATCGTAACTCGTAACAAACACTTGTCAACAACGGATTTTCAAACTTTTCGTTGACTACGACATCAGATTTTGTTACAAATTTGACCAAACACAATAATAAGCACACAGGTATAAACGATACCATTAACATTTTCTACAATAACCAAATGCATAGCAATTATAAACAAAACGAATCTTCACGAAGTTACATCCGAAAATTTGCAACTCCCATCGGAGTAAACAAAAAAACATTAATAATTTATTATGCAATATTTAAAAAGGCTAACCTCATCATCAAAACTTTAATTTTCCTGCAAAATCAAAAATAGAGCAAACCGATATTATCTACGAATTTTCATATCCTTGGAAGAAATGTGTTCTTGGGTCATATGATTTCGCAAATAATCATATCGTCCATACAACTAAGAAACGGACGCAACTACACTAGCTGTATTTCTCAAAAGAGAGGTCAATTTGATTTCATTTTAACAGACACAATCTACCAAAACCTATCCATACTATAATTGTTGACAACATAGCTATCATAGAATCATAAACATGCAAAACTGGGTAAAATTATTGGAGGCATCATTAACTAAAAAACCTAGGACTCAATATCAAACAGAAACATACTAACGACGTGCTTGCCGTGTTCAGAACATAAGACAAACACACTGATCTATAGATATATATGACACCACATACATTCTGTTACACGTATAGGATACAAATCCTATATCATCCATCAGTTAACTAAATTACACAAAGTAAAATTGCACACCTGCAAAATCTGATTCAAACGACTAAAACATTTTGGAAAATACAGACCAAAGCAAATTTCACAAGTCAGTGGGAAAAGAAAATTCTGAATCCTAATAGAATAGAAAAATTACTATATATTGTTAAACATCTAAAAAGTAAAATGCCTACAGGAACCGGCAACTATTTAAACCATGTTCGGTGGCCGGTCAAAAAGATTACAGCATGGCAGCGGCTATCCGACAGATCTTGTGGAAATGTAAAAAAAAAAAAAAAAAATTCAAGAAGCCGGCCTGGATGCAAGGGCGCGTCAGAGATTAATATGACCTTTTCTTTAAATTTCCCTTTTTTTTATTTATACTCCACGCCGAACAACAACAACAACAACAACAACAACAACAACAACAACAACAACAAGAATAACAACGACGACAACATCAACAACAGGTCACTCTAAGGACAATTTCATTATTTGTTTCACATTCTTTCTGACACTGCCAAAAAAGGGAAGCGAACATAAAACTTTACATTCTGCTAATATCATTATACGCTCAGGACACTTAGCTACTTACTATTACCAACCATGAACTCTGACGTTCGGTGGAACATTTTAATTACGTACATTTCATTTTGCAAATCAATTACGTACATTTTCTCATCGAACGTTCTTCTTTTTCTGACATATTTATATACTGATGTTCAGCAAACAAAATCCTCTCATTTGCTAACAAAATGATGTTATCTTTCAATGTCGAGAATATCGGCTATATTTGGAAGTGGCATTGTACCATGGATGGCTGATACACCCTACATAGATGGTGATTACCCGAGGAAAACGCACTCTACATACATGTGACTTTGCAAATAACACGCAAATAAATACATATCTCTACATACTTGAAAAGACCGCAAAAACACGCAATGAGAATTCTGGAAACTATAGAATGGTGACTTCATATAAAACGCAACAGAAGTATTCGGATAATCACAATTTGATTATTGCATGCAGAAATACTATTTTATTTTCTTTCGTTAAAATAAATTTAATATTTATACACAAAAACGAGAAACCTTTTTTATCAACAAGATGCACTTTTCAATGTCGCTAGCTCTTATCCGTACAAAACTTTTTCAACCTTCTCACTACATACATAGCGACTACGTGAATATCACACTGAGCCATTTTGATCTCTTCAAAATGTTGACCACAATATATAACACTGAACAATCTCTATATAAAATGGCGGCTACACAGAACATTGCACATTGTAATAATGGCATACAAGACAGCACAACTCTCATCTCGCCATGGTTTTCCAGGAAAAGGGTGACAAAACGTCGACTCATTGACGTTATTCCTCATTCAACGAGAACAACTAAGGACATCTGCAAATTCGAGTTATTGATACTGAAGATAAATGGCACCTCCCAAATAAATCGATATTAAAACAGATACCTTCTAAGTTCTTTCAAACCCGCGTCGACTCTCACTTTCAACACAAAAGCTTCAATCAACTACTTTGCTGGATGTGCGTTGTGGCGCAGTGGATATCGGCTCGGAACGACAAATCGGGAGGCCTAGTTTAAATTCCAGTTGAATTTCTTGCATTCACTTACGCGCAAATACCCTTGGGAAATGTATTAATCCGTCTCTTTTCTCCAGTTATGGGTTCAATAACATGACAGATTGGGTTCTATATCCTTGGCTGGCAATCAGTCTACATCAGACAGCAATGGAAACATTAATGTGGAAAAATATTTTGCCCAGTCAGTCATGTCGCAAAAGAGACATCATCGGCCAAGCGTGTATCACTTATGGCACTAATTGACTGACTTTGCAAATGAAAGTTTCTTTCAGAACTGTTAATACTTCCAACACACACACATCGAAACAAAGTGGTCCTTCTAAACTTTATCAGTTCAACATGGAGCAAGGGAATCAATTAGAACATTTTTAAAGTCACATCAACCACTAGAATCCACTAAGAATTTTCCAGAGAATGCTACATTCTGAAATAAACAGCACTCTGATAGGGTTACACTTTCGTCAAAACTTCGATTCTTCTTGTTTCATCCTTCGAGATACACCAACAAAACTTCAGATTCAAAAACCTATTTACAAGTAACGAACTCATATGTCATATACACGCCACAACTCAGAAAAAACATCCTTCAAAGAACAAAGATTAATCGCATCAAACAAAAATGGCAAAATCGCAACTCACAATCTGAATTGAAACAACGAGAACAAACACATCTTATGTTTCTTGTTTTAACAGACCATGGATACGCACGAACATGCATGAACATATTTAAAACAGTGCCAATATTTATCAATCTGCGGGGGGAGTATATAGGACACAAATGCTGTATTATTCAACAGTTAACTAAAACATACAAAGTCAAATTACACACCCGCAAAATCGGATTCAAACAACTAAAAACATTTTTGTAAAATCCAGATTAAGATAGATTTCAAAAACCAATTTGAAAAGCAAAATTCTGGATCCTAATGGGATAGGAAATCGAAAATATTATATGGCGTCAGTCAAAGGTTTTTTACACTTAAAGAAAAAATGCATGCTGGAGCAGGCAACATGATAAACTTCATTAGTTAAACCATGTTCGGTGACCGGTCAACAAATGTCCACATGGGAGCGGTTTCAAATTGTCAATTTTTTATAACCAGTTTCGTTAACCTTCATTAATGTTAGTAACATGTTTCATTTGTTGATATTACGATACATTTAAGAGTAGAGCTGGTTGTTACAATGAATTCGAAAATTATGTAATAGACTTAACTGGACTTCGCTTAGAATGATCGTCATTCGTGGTTGAGAAGTCTTTTACGCGCCAGATGACATAGTGTCTTCCCCTATGTCGATAGGGGTCGCAGGTGAATCCTGCCGAATGACAAACAAAAAAATTAATCGGAAATACTTTGCCTCCCAGAGAGTAAAACACTACGCCTCCTTGGTCTCACACTTTCAGCGGACCTCAAGTGGAATGACTATATCGAATCCATTGCTAAATCCGCTGCTATAAAAGTCGGTTCTCTGATTTTTTTTTTCCGTCTGAATCTATCCTGCGCATTTATAAATCTACCATCCGCCCGTGCATTGAATACTGTTGACATATCTGGTCGTGTGCCCCTGCTATTCTCCTTGGGCTTCTCGACAAGGTACAGCGGAGTGTCTGTAATGTGATCGATACCGACTTAGCAGACCACCTGCAGTCTCTATCTCACCGGTGCGATGTGGTTTTCCTGTGTCTCTTCTATAAATACTTCCATGGCTTCTGCTCCGATGAACTTAGATCACTGGTGACCCTTAGGTTCGAATTTGCACGAGATACTAGATTAGCAACTAGATCCCACCCTTTTACAATGAAACCGATAAAATGCAACCGAAACTTCTACTCCAATAGTTTCTTTTCTCGCACTTCACGACTGTGGAATTCCCTTCCACATGACTGCTTCCCTGACGGCTACAATCTCCAAGAGTTTAAATGTAAGGTCAATAGACACCTCCTAACAAACTAACTCCCTTCTATTCTTTCAAACACTCTTCCTACACACCCAACTATCTATCACCCCCCCTTCTGACATTTCCTATATCTAACCACTTTTTCTATTTACCTTCCCTTATGTAGCTTGGGGTGAAATGATTAAAAAAAACAAAAAAAATACTGTTTGATTGAAAACAGAATATCTACTTACATACGAGTATCGATCAAAAATAATATTCAAAGAAATCATATATATATATATATATATATATATATATGTGTGTGTGTGTGTGTGTGTGTGTGTGTGTGTGTGTGTGTGCGTATGTGTTGATTGTTTAATTACATAGGTTTTGTTCATAATAAAATTAGACCAGTGAACAGTTGTATTAAAAAGTGTTTAATACAATCATATTTTGAACTTTTGAATATGTAAAATCTGATTTTACCGTTTCCCTTATTTTTTTTTTTTTTTTTTTTGTAACAGTAAAAGTAGTTTTATTTGAACGCTTACATGACGGGGAAATATTTGAACGCGCAATTTTAAAAAATTACAGGAAATTATAATGTTTTCATCCATGGTAGTATGAACCTAATAGGTATTTTTAGCATGGTTACACTTAGTCATAATGTCTGTTCTTTCATTCAAATGTTTATTTTTGTTTGACAATAGCATAATCGCTAACATTTCTTCCTGGCACAGTCTACATATTTTATCACCGTTGTAAGACTTGGCTGTTTTCACTATACATCACGTTATGTTTATCCATATTTTGATTTCAACTTCCACACGTGGCTCGACAATTTTGTACATTTTTTTAAAGTTTCCTATTTTAAATGTACACTTGTGATTGAACCATCTGGTCTAAAAGGTGTCTTTTGTTGATCCCAATATATGCTGGGCTGTACAGTAAATGACGCACAGGGTTTTACATGAGAGAAGAGCAAAAAGAAAGGCAAGATACAGGGACGTAGAAAAAGAATAAAAGAACGATAGGATTTAAGGAGATAAATGATATAAATCAAAAATTAAATGATGGAACTGAAGAAGATAAAATATTTGCATATGGGACTGTGTGTGTTTGTTAAAAACACATAAACACACATAACTAATGGAATATAAAAAGGCGTAACCTGATAAAAATAGATTTCTTTGAAAGTTTCTTCTAAAATGGTAATTAAATTATTCAGTTTAAAAATAATGTTTCATTTTAGGATGATTTTTTTTTTAATTAACGTATTTGAAAATTGTTTAAATCAGTCGAACTATTAATTCAAACATCTTTATATAACCTATGACAAGTTATACTTTTCCGATAAAGTTCTAAGTTTCGATGCCATGAAATCTTTTAAATCACTTTCTCTATACTATTCGCAACAGAATGTATTTTGAATTAAATGTTCTTGAAAACGTTGTAGCCTGTGGATGAGAGATTAAAGAAATATGTTGAATGTTGTAAACTTTTTTTCCAAGTACGGTAAGATTCTCCTGTTTTATTCTGGAGACATATGTCCTAGATTTTCTATGCAGTTTAACCAATGCCTGTAACATTTTGATTAACTTAACTTATATTTCATCCAGTTTCTGGTTCTAAACTTTGTACTTTTCTAGTTAGATTTCACAAAGTTGATTAGGATAATGAAGATGTGCGACCCCCGCGCAATCAAAATAATTTTTCCTTTGTGTAATTTCCGTTTTGGAAAATATTTGGGATTTTCATCATCAATACTGATAGTTTGCAATTCTCATAAATGATGGATTACTCATCAAAATTAAAAATTCCATTGGAAAGTTTATCATTCGAATTCTGCAGATGCAGTATCGTACACGCTTCAAAGGGTCAAACGGTTTGATTGTTAGAGATTTTATGTGGATCTCTTTTACCTTACGTTACCTTGATAATTTTTGAAAGATCGTTTCATATAGTAACATTCATTAAAGGAGATATTTCTTTGGCATTGTGACATAGGCTTAGTTCAGGGACTACTTTCATATTGTGTTTTTTAATTATAGTTACAAGATATGTAGTATTTTATCCTCAAATATGTATACACACTACACATCTTCAGATTGCCCAAGCGTAATATCTGATCCAAAACGGATCAGTTCTTCATGCTTTGTTAATAATTGTAGCAGTTTGAGAAGTATTATCACCAAACTTAAAAACATTGAAAACAGGGAAACGCATCACAACACATTTAAATTCAATGTTTGATGTTAAATTTAGAAAGAGATTGCAATAGGTTTAAGACAAATAACATTTTAATCATCAGATATACGTAATATATTTTCGTGTAATATTACCCTTAATTCCAAAATAAGATCGTATTTTTAAAAGGTTTTAATACTAAGAAACAGAAACATTTTTTAGAAGCCAGTGAAATAATGCTGAACTACATAGTAATATTAGTCATTATATATGACAAGAAATTCCTGTAAAATTATTCTCAATTGAAGATGAAAGTTTAAAGAACATTCAATGATTCATTCCTTTACTACGGCATATCAAACATTTTAGATGATAATGCTTGTAGTGATACAAGTGTTTTTCAGGTAAGACAAAGTTGGTGCTGCAGAGGTACTTCCAAAAAAGTATTTGTGCGTAAATAAATATAAACTCAACGGCAATTGAAACACGTTTCTTCAATTAAAAAAATCCGAGCTGTTATTCATTGCAACACATGCACATCTAAGATTAAAGCAACTTTTATTGTGAAATGGCTACCCATCTAGGTAATAACCAGGACCTATGTAACATAACTTCAGTGATCTTTAGAAAACTTGTGTTTCAACCAGATGTGACCGTAAGATTCGAAATGAAAACCATATATTCCGGAAGGAGAATTCTCTATTTACTATGAATGGACCATATGCACAACGCGTAAAGATTAAGGAGAATAGAAGCAAAAATCAAATTTAATTCAAATAAAAAGAAAAAGTTTTATTTTTTCGTTACATGATGAATTAAGACAGCATGACAAATTTAAGATGATTGGACATACAGAAAGAAAGATGGACATTGGACAATCTCTACCAAACTAGCGAGCGATATCCTGCAAATGTATTACTGCGCAGATCCTATGGGGATATTAAAAGTATATATATTGCATAAAATAAAAGTATTAAAAATTGTGGAGAGCCGTTATAGCACATGCTGGGAAGGAACGCATCACACGAAAAGATATATTTATCTTGGTGTTACTGACTTCTGATACAGCATCATGTAGTTATGGTCCTAGGTTTGTTTAATGAGTTCCTTGCATGTTTGTCAAGTGGATGTATCTTTGAAAATGTTAGGGTTGTAAGGAAGAATTTCTGAAATATTGACATCTTTTGTGACAAGTTCAGGAAGAAGTGCTTCGGGCCAGTAGCCCTTAACTATTGAAGAGATATATTATATTGTCATTTATTTTCCAGAGTTATTTCTTTTCCATGTTTATCGTATGGCCAGGATAGTTTAGTTCAGAACACCAAAGGTAGTTTATGGGAACATGGGAAGGATGGGGTAAAAGTGGTGAACAATAAAACTTCCCTTCACAAAATCAATCATTTTAATTCCAGGTTGAGACAATTGGTTGTGTATTAGAATGATAAGTGGTTTTGAACAGTTTTCTAAGAAAAATATTGAGAGAAGGAAAGCTCGAGTGACTTGGACAAAAGTATCAAGTATTACTAAATGTTCGCGCTCCATGAAAATAAAATATCCAAATAATTATATTTGCTTGAAATGCTACAAAACATAGAATGTGAGTTCCATCGCATAAAATGTATTGGATATATTAGTAACACTAACGTTGTCACTCGAACCAAACTTGTTATTTCATGAACGTGTATACATATTTAGCGAAATGATATATGACACAAGAGATAAAAATTTTGTGTGACGCATTTCTTTCAATAAAACATCATCAGACTAACGTATTCTTTACCTTGATGCAACTACACCTGTTGCCGAAAAGAAGAGAGACGCTGAGTTTTTTGAATATATATTTTTATGCGTTTTGGATATACAATCTAGCCAATTTTATTTAGATTCTTTTAAGTTTTCGCTATGTTTATGATATTTTAATTAGTTTATATATACATATATATATATATATATATATATATATATATATATATATATATATGTATATATATTGGAATAAGTTATAAATAGTTAAACTGAACATGCATTTATTTCAAGTGGTATAGAAAGATATCAAAACACATACATTAGCGTTAAAATTAAAATAATCCTTATTTCATTGATGATGTGAAAAGTTCTTGCTGGCTTAAACCAAACATTTATATTAGATTATTGAAACCTATTTCATTCAGTTTTTAATTATATGTGAGCTCTTGTTTAATTTTGAAATATATCTCATGTGACCACTGATTTACATGTTTTATATTGGAAAATAAGATCAAAAATTGCTTGAAATATTTTACGAATATATAAATGAAGACATTCACCTACTGATAATAATTTCAAGGCATATGATAAAATAATTGGAATGTTTGTTGTCTTTGAAAGGTGAAACGATGAAACACAATAAAAAGCGATATTGTATGATTTATATGGGTACATTTGATTTAGGTACTGTTTTAAAATAATATGTCAATTTCGTAAATTTGTGAATCAGGTTGCATATAAATAAACATCAGATATATTTCAGCGTCAGTTACTGGACGTAAAAAGATCTCTTTTACAAATGGTAATAATATCATTGAGGAAATAATTGTTATGTAGATTGGCTTCAAGGAAATAAGACCTGTAAAAGTTAAGGGTCAATGTATATAGAAACACAGAGACTTACACTTAAATATATAAATATGCGGCAAACAGAAACCACGTTATTGAATGATGATTTTTACTGAAATAACCAAACTAACACGATGATAAGACGTTAATATTGTCATCATATTGAAAACCTGTTAATAGGAAAACCACGTGAAATTCTGGAAAGGTAATTAGTGGATTTAAATATCATTTTTTAACTGTGTTTGAAGATAGAAATTGTATAAAATATGAACGACGGTAGCAATAGCTCCTCGGTCAATGAATGTTTAAGTTTTAGGAAACGTCTACAATTGACGTTATCATTATCAAATGTTATTGTGTTAAAAATAAGTCTCCGCATAGATTTACATTGGAAAAATTATGAAAAACTAACATATTTGTTTTGTAGATCGCCGAATTATTATTATATATGAGTTGAGAAATGTATTTAGAAAAACATTAAAATATAAATATGTGAATCAGTATTTCAATAATACTGGATTTTAAAAGAATAATAATTTTTATTTACAATCTTCTTCATCTATGTACCATGCCAATTTAGGACCTAGGCGATCATGGCTTTCCACATCTCCCTATCCATGTTAGTTCTTAGAACACTTTCACCTGTTACCCCACTAAAATCCCGATGTTCCATCCATCTGCTCAGTCCTTACATATATGTTATCCGCTGACTCTCTGTCTGACCTGTGAATACCAGATTCTCAAAGCCTTTCTTCCTCAGCACATGTTCCAAGATCTTCAGCTGTTGTTTTTATTGATGTTAAGTATTAATTTCCTATTCGATTCCATCCTTTCTAAAGCCGCATCGTTGCTTACATGATCGATCTATGATAACTGCAGCATCCCCCTGTAGAGCCATATGAGAGCTACTTCAAGCTTTTCCTTTATCTTTAATTATATTGTTCCGAATTCACTGACATATCCAAGAACAGACATCCCATAGCAACCCAGTATACACTTCTTTGTTTCTAGCGAAATTTTACCATTTCTTAATACTGTGTCCTTGGCCATTTTAATTAGCCTTCGGATCTCACTGTCGCTCTAATCTGCATACCATGAAAATCGTATTGATATATCTTGGATGACAGATCGTCCAATAAAAATGTTTATTTGTTTAAGCATTTATATATTGTCAAAATCAATCGTGCAGAGATCCCAAACATGGCATGATAGTTATCAGGCACATTGAATATATTGACCCAGTTTGTTAAAGGTAAATGCCAAATGAGATAATAATTAATGTTATTATAATTCTATGTCGTTTTCAAGAAAGCAAACATAGAGAATTCTTAACAGGTATAGAAAGATACATCTGTTCGAACATACACATGCGCTCACGAAATGCCAACGCAACCATCCTACACTAATACATTATTATTATTATTATTATTATTATTATTATTATTATGTTATTTTAATAGAATATCCGTATCTGAGTAGGATGTGACTTCCACATAATTTGTTATTAAGTTCTCTCTAATAAACTGGTCGGTAGTTGAAATCATCACTGTTACAGATAGAACGTTTTACACATTTAATGGTCAGTCAGTTAAGTGCCATACGTGATACTCGCTTTGGGCGATCATGTCTCAAAACAGACATGACTGACCGGGCAGAATATTATCCAGTAGTAGGATGTCTTTGCTTTCTGCGGTAGACTGGTTTCCAGCCAAAGCTATAGAACCCAATCTGTTCTATTATTTAACCCATAACTGGAGTGAAGAGACGGATTAAGACCTTTCCCAAGGATAATTCTGTGTAAGTGAATTCAAGGAATTCGACGGAATTAGGACTCGGCTACTTGGTATCCAGTAAATATGATTGTTGCCTGCGAAAAAGAAAACATATCAAAGATGTCAATAGATAGAGATATATAATACGCTTAGTAAAATTGATCTCAACCTTAAGTAAATAGTATTTTCCAAGAAGGCAGTATATATTTTGTCGAAAAAACGGTCAGTATCAATCATTATGAAGATATGTATAATTTGTGCAACATCGCTGCTGTATAGATATCGTTTAGCATGTTTAAAAGGCGGCTTAGTCTCGTGCGTCTATTTTCACACGAATCTAATCAAATGATAGATAATAATAGGTAGAAAGTGACATCTAGCTTTGTCTCATTTTATGTGAGAGAAGTAAACATTTAATTCCAGTCAGTAGAGAATTGGATGTGAAACAGTATTCTCCCAGAATACTAGGATTTTTGGAGTAAAACATAAAATCTACATAAACAGTGATAGACATTTAAATCGTTATATCCTAAAAGATACAAATAATATTTAATGAGGAGAATATAATAGAATAAGTAAATTCAAGTCTGAACAGTTTTAAGAAAACTGCTCTTTTAGAAAAAAAAACAAAGCAAAACAAAGAAGTCTCATAAACTCCATAACATAATATTCAAATATACATTTCTTTTTACCCATTGAAACGAAATCATAAGTGGTCCTTCACAAAAATTGTGCTACTGAATTGTACCCATAGGTAAAATTCATCATTGCAAATTTTGTGCCTTGTCGTAAATTGAAGATAAAATCAATATCTTCTTGTTGGATCATTCATATTTATTGCACTATTATATCAAACATGAAATATGTTTTGTAGCTATAACATCGTAACATCTCTGATAACATCAGCCGACATTTTGTGTTTGCTAGCAATAATTTTAAGCATGTTCTCAAAGATTCTTAATTTCTCGTCACTGATTTTGCGGTGCCATATAGTGACTCATATATATGTATCTCAAGGGTAAGTCTAAATCTCTCATTTCTTCATTCAACAGAAACAACTTGACGCGACATTTCGCTTGCTATGCTTCTCTCGACTCATCAAGAATATTTTTAGCTTAAATCTGAGTATCTATATGTAATATGATTATAATTCTATTACTGGTTTATTTTATCATTTTCAAAATGGATCGTCACAAATCATTTATATTCGAGTGTATATTTGCAATCGTCCTTAACAATTGTGCGTCTAAATAGGCCACTAGTCACGACTAGCTCTACAATGGATTCCTTCTTCTTGCTTCCGATATTGCTGAGAATACAATCATGCATTTCTTTTACAGAAATCTAGGGAAATATCTTTTCATTTGACGTATTGATATATTAGATTCTATCTTTATGTCGCAAAGTATTAGAAACTGTAATCAACTTTGAATTGGTTGATGTTCTCACCATATATAATATTCTTTCAGTGAAACAATATAGCTATTACTTTTATTGGTCAACTTCCGCTATGACAAAAATTATTGCTGCAAGACTCTTAAAATATAGATTAGACATTTCGACGGTCTTTGAAAAAGTCCGGAATACTGGTCTTCTTCAAGAGAATTCGGGATATAGTGTTACCAACAGAATGTTTTTATCATTCTATCGGTACAATTCCTTTAATGAATGTTTGACTGACCAGCCACTCTTGTAGTTTGTTTCATTTTAATACTAACATCTTTTTTCATCTTCAATAAAACCTGGTGTATTCGGTTCTAAACTTCTGGTGGTACATCGATTTACCACTCTTTCAATAATAATTACAATAGTTTTGATAAAGAAAAGCTCGTAGGTAATCTCAGAAATATCCCTGAATTGAAAGAAATGATTTTTTAAAAAATGTTAATCTTCACTGGGTATAGTTTAAATATATTAAAGAAAATATAATTTTGGAGATGTATATCTTTAAAAAGTATTATTTTAGGTGTTCACAATTACAAACACTTAACATATATGCACTTAGTTGAATGTCTGTATAAATACAAAACTTATGTTTACGAAGTTTCCAAACTGTACATATGTAAATGTGAAATTAAGAAATTTCTAGAATTTCTTTTTCAGATAATCAACATAAATAGTATTTTGAAACATAAAACAATTTTGACATATGTCTTTAATCTTTAAAGAATAATTTAACATATGTCTTTCATTTCTTGAAAATGCTAGATATCTTTGATTTTAGAATCTTAATGGGTCTGGAGATTATGTAAATATATTTGTGCATATTCTCTCTGTATTGGAAAGAAGAAATCATGAAAGAGAGACAAGGTTGTTAAAGGTATAACGTTAATATTGAATATACCACACACATGCTGGATGTGGCCGAGTGCACACACACAAACACAGACACACACAGAAACGTGTGTGTGTATGTGTGTGTGAGAGTGTTTTATATATTTTAAAATTAACGATAACACTTAGTGATTCATCAATTAGAAATGTTATTTTAAAGTAGTATCTTGATTCTGAGGGCGTTGATGGATTGCCGAAAAGAGTCAAACTTTGCAATGTTTTATATATATATATATATATATATATATATATATATATATATATATATATATATATATTTCAAGAAATGGATAAAAACTGACAATTTGTTTAAACGCTATTTTTAATGGATGCACATATTGGCTGAGGTATTTATTAAATTTTGAAACAATATGTTTGTTTACTTACATCTAAGACTTAAAATTCGATAAATAATGTGTATTCTGAATGCTTTTCACTTACATAACCAGGAAATTTATGTGGTCGGAGCAATGGCGTATGTAGCTCATAGACCGACCAAGATGCCGGAATGACTTTATTACATAGAACAAGAAACACACATAAAGCAATAACCTTATACCTTTCTTACACAGCTACAAATTGCGTGTTTATATATATATATTGTAATGGTTGTAATTGTATGGTTCAATAGTTCGCTATTGTTGGTGTACATTAGAATGTGTAGCTTTTCACTTAAGCATAAAGGGCAGATGTCGTTAAGCAAGTTGCAGGTTCCAGTTTTATCTAGAATTTTCCATTTTACTTTGGGTTTCTGTTTTCTGTGCTTTAATTTCCAAAGATTTATAGAAAGGCGAACAATGGCTAACTATTGAACCGTAGAGACGAATTAGCTGTGTTATGTAAACATCGAAAACATTTTTCATTAAAATTTAATTAACAAAAATACCTCATTCACATAAAATAATCCCATCCAAAAAGGTAATTAATACACATGTTTAATCCTCAAAATAAAAAAACGAATATCGTATAAATAAAAGAAAATAAACTCACACAACATTAATAGCAACTTTATTCCATTCACTCATAGATAGTAGCAAAATAAAAAGTATGTTCCCTTTCTTAAAAATTTTACATCCCAATATAAGAATTACCCAGACAAAACTAAAAAGTGAACTGCCCTAAACCAAGATAATCCGCATCCCTCCCCTATCCCAAGGCTGTATCACTAAATTGTACTAAACTGCCACCACATTCACTTACATATCATATTACCAAAAATAAATTGTTTTCACCATTTATATTTCATTTCAACTTATCACCAGATGAGGAGCAAACGTGGCTCTGAGACGCAAAATTTTTTGTGTAGTGATACTATGCTTTAATAAGCAATTGTAACAACCATTACAATATAAAGCTGAACGTTGTTTCGAGCACTATAAAAGTAAATGCATGAACAGTGGGTTTAAAACCTACGTGTTCCATAACTTTCTCACAATATATATATATATATATATATATATATATATATATATATATATACACGCATTTTCTTGTATAATATTATCATATTTATATGTATTCTTAGTAGAACAGAGATGCATGTCAGCCTTTTATATAGTATCATATTTGTTTACATATAACGCAAAACATGTAGTAATATACGTACTTTTCATTGGTATCCGAGGATTTGATCCGCATTACTGTCAAAAGACACGAATTCGCCCGCAAAGACATGGTTGCGCTTAATGCCATTTTTTTTTCGTGTGAAATGCAAATGATATGAACCATATCATGAAATATCGAAGTTTTGAATCTAAAATTACTGTGACCTAGATATTTTATGTCTCTAATACATTATTTTGTGCTATCTTTTGCTTTGCATACGTTTCTAAAATATTTTTTGTATCGACATTTTCTTTCAACTTTCGAGATTTGATCATCGATATTTTCACAAAATTACTTTCCCTTTTCTTGGAATGTTCACACATGTTTCCGTCTCTCTCTGCTCCTAGTAACACTTGTAAGTAATTATTTTTCAAACGATGTAATTCATCTTTATCCAAACTGAAGATGTACGCTCGATGAAGTTTTTTATTTTTTTATTTGCTCATAATTTGTATCATATTCTATACCATACATTGTTTTTCGTCTGTTTGGATATTTGGTTGTATTTTGGTGTAAGAATCATGAACTTACGAACAACATTTTTTCTAATTTAGTAGATATTTATCATTAATCTTTTTAATTGAAATCTAACGGTCAAAAGAAAAAAAAACCTCCAAAAATATCCAAAAACATAGAGTAAAATAGTAAATACATAAAATATTGGCAGAATGTTGTTATTATTATTATTATTATTATTATTATTATTATTATTATTATTATTATTATTTCAGATGTAAACGCATTTCGTTCCCTGTCCTAACAAGAGATCTAAGGTTAGCATTTTCTACTGATCGTTTATGTAAAATATAAAAAATATAAAATAAATAAAAAATGACGTATAAGAACACACATTTCAGTAATGTAATATGTGAGGTGTAGTTGGGTGTGTAATTGTTTATATTTCTTTAAGGAATGCGCTGCAAGGGATCCCATCAGTGAATACATATGACCCTTTTCTAATGAAACAAATGGGTCTAATAGGAATTGTTGATTTATGCATGTATGGCATATTTTAAAATTTTCCTCTTTAAGATCATTGTATTTATATATTTTGAAGATCTACAGACATAATTTACAATCTCCAGAGACGGTTGCGTCAATAATATAGCACGATGTGTTCATGTGTGTCTCGATGTCTTGGCAATTATCATTGATTTTCAGTGTGTGTTGCTCGGTCCCATAACATTGCCACAGGCCATATTTCTGTAAACATTTTTGGCATTGCTACTACTACTAGTACTACTATTAATACTACTACTAATAATAATAATGAGGATACTAAAACTAATAGTAAAAACTAGTATATCACCTACAGTCAAATATATTTGTTACATAAAAAGTGTGAGATATCTTATGGTCTCAATAATTAGTAATACCATTATTTTTTTTTCATAAGTTAAATTTTACGAATGTAATTATACAAAATTTATCTTGTAAGCAAATAAAGCATTTGTCATATAAGAGTTTACATGTTCAAGCTTTTGATAATATCTTCTATTTTACTGTAAAAGTTTTGTTTGAATCTTTTAATTGCAAACAGTATTTGAAAAGTGAATTTGAGTTACTATATATTTTATTATTATTGGGTATTTTATGCTGGTACAGACTCGCCTCATAAGTGTTTTAGCATTCCCAATATAATATTTGAAAATATTAGATTACTTGAAGCTTGGCATACTTTAGAATTATATACACCTTCTCTTTTTCAGATGACATTTGTTTGGGTTACAACAATTGCAACTCTTAATATTATTGTCGTTATTTATAAAAAGGTTGTTTTGCCTGGTAATCTTTTTTATATTTCTTAAAGATTTTATTGTTGTGTTTTTATAGCATTTCAATATTTTCAGTCCAGCTATAATTATGTTTCCGTGAATTCTTATAAAATATTTGGCTAAGATTATTATTAGTAAGTGTTTCTGAACAAGGTTAAATAATTTATTGACTAACTAAGTAATAAACTTTTGATTAAATGATGGTGTGTTCCAATTTTTTTCTATTTCTATTATACCTGATATTATTATTTTCTTCTTTATAATATTTAATGTCATTTCATTTATAGACGCTGATATTCAGGGTAGTATAGTAATATTGACTGTGTTTATAAAAATGTCATTGATGTGTAATTGTTGTTTATTCTGTGTTCGACAGAGTGTGGTAGGCGTTTAATAATAGATGAGAGGTAATTTGATTTAGAAAGGACGTAATAGGGTTAGCATTATACTTTCCGTAGGGTGAGTATGTGTTACTAAATAAATCTTGAGTTATATCTAGGAAGTTAATTTTTATAGGTCGTTTGTACTATTATTTAAGACTTTTTCTAATTAGGCTCTGTATTTATTTGCGTATTTGGTCTACTTTACAGTTTGTAAAATTGTGGACAAGTATGAGATCATCATGTTTATATAGCCCATCGTTAGCTATATTAACAGCACAATGTGGAGTTAGATTGTAAAAAATAGACCTATGATATCCGATGATTCCGCAGAATCCAACTATCCAATAGTAATATTGAATAGGTCCTTGGAATTTGACTGTCCACTGTTCATTGTTGTGGCTGAGAACATATTGTTTGGGGTTTAATATGATAATTTTCCCCATTTGTGAGGTCAGAATAATCAGTGACAAAATTCAAAGCTAATGGAAACAATTCCTTTGCAATTGAAAGTTAATAATCCACTATGTCAATTTGGATCATTTTGATTTTTGATAAATATGGTTATCAAAAATAATGACATCATATTATTTACTCCATTAGGTTCATCCTATCCGCTGTTTTATTTGTAATTTGACTCTGTCAAGTGTTTGCTATTTTTTTTAATTTCTGGATTAGTTGGATTAATAATTTCAGTATTCCAGTTGATTTCAAAGTCGGGTTTTTTGAGACCAACAAACATCTCTATTAGAGAAAATTTGAATATTATCAATCATTATATTGGGACTACTAAAAGCTCTTTCAAGGGGCCTTGTATCAGCAGAAAATATTTTATAATAATAAAATGTCTAGTAAATCAACTTCACTTTCCAAATTCTGTTTACAAAATATTTTGATGCCGATAGAATTGAAATTTAGACACGTGATAATTTTAAGTTTATTCATACCAACTAACTTTTCCCTTATGGGCAAGATGCCTACCTCCACTCTTAAAAATTATGCTACTATTATCTCTCTCTAATAGTCATGTCCTTTTCCTAACCAACTTTGCTCATCTTTTTGTTTAATTTAATAAACTTTTTTTCGGATGAATGCAAATACTGTGCTTAAAATGTACAGAAGAGTTTGAAAGTTTGATATAATGGAGATTGTATAAATGTTCAGGAAATTTTTGATTAAATTATCAAACATCAGAAGTCAAACCATATGTTCTCTTGTACATTTTGAACCAATCTAACTGGGTCTAAGATATGAATGGAAGGAATATATACCCTTGATTTTTAGTAGTCTAGCTTAAACCAACTAATCAAAATGTACTGGTCACAGAAAACGAAACACTAAATCAAGATATTTCTAGAGAATTAAGGAAACAGTGAGACAGGAAGTTGAATAATATGTGAAGCATTTCACTCTCCCATAATAATTTGAATATAGACATAAAGATTGAGAGATACGGAAAAACAGAATGTCAATTCAGAACACGTTTTTGGATGAGTGTAAATAAAAAAGACGCTTGGATTTTAGCTGTGGCACAAAGATTCTAAAACACCCAACATAAATATTATCACCTCAGCAATGTTTCTGAATCATACATGAACTTATTCTGACATTAAACACTGTTGGTATGCTTATAAGATTTTACATCAGAGCATTTATTATGCTCAAAGCCATCCTATTTAAAATTTGAACAATATATATTTAATTTATTTAATATTATTTAGTGTTTGACATCCACTTTAAGATTTGAACAATATATATTTAATTCATTAAATATTATTTAGTGTTTCACTTCGCAAAAATCAAACTATACAGAAGATGAATTTTTTGGATGAGTGTAAATAAAAAATACACTTGAATTTTAGCTGTGGCACAATAATTCTAAAATTTCCAACATAAATATTATCACTTCAGCAATGTTTCTGAATCATACCTGAAATTCTTATGACATTAAACAATGTTGGTATGCTTGTAATATTTTACATCAGAGCATTTATAATGCTCAAAGCCATCCTATTTAAAATTTGAACAATATATATTTAATTTATTTAATATTATTTAGTGTTTGACTTTGCAAAACACACGATGACACAAAAATCAAACCATGCAGAAGATGAAGTTTTAAACTGTACATATACAGTAAATAAATAATTGACTTCATTTACAGTTGAACTAATTTTTCGTCACGTCAGTTTTTCTCCATATTCTAGTAAATTCCACAAAAAAACTATCAATGCAATTGTTAAGAAACTGGCATGTACATGGGATTATATTATGTGATATGAAAAAGATGAAACTTCCGTGTATGATATTGAATCAAAGAGTAGATTATGGCCCCGAAGTTCACTAGTGTTTCGGTGACGCCAGTGTGTGCGAGAATATCACAGGCGATAAAGCATATCTTCAAAGTACTGCAAGACAGGTCGATTATAGCAATGTACTAAATGAACTTGGAAGTTCGTGATATCAAGTAAAGATACCTATAAAGCCCATGATGTAGATCACAGAAGTAAAAAAGAAATATAAAAAAATAATGTTGACTAGCGTGAAGATTTTTTAGATTATTGACGCTGCTCCCGTTACCTACGCAACTGGAATTTTCGTGAATTTATATTTCGATTCATAAAGATATTATGAATATATATATATAGTCTTCGTTTATACTTCTTTTGGTATTTACATTGTTTGGAATATTATCCTCATCTTCAATGCCATCTTTACAACTTAAATATAATAGTAAATTTGAGGAAAAATTATCCGAACAATATACATAGTTGTAGTATCCTTTAAAGTGGTTAGGTAATAACAAGGTGAAATTCGAGTGAAAGAACAGCAACACGTGCGTTGATAAAAGAAGAAATGCATGTTATAAAAAGATTACACTATAGAAAGACGGAATCTGGTGAATGGCTAGTAAGTGTCGAAGCAAGGGTATTTGCTACCTTCCCACCACGGCAGCTGTGACAAAAGGTCAAATTATTTGGAAATGCCAAGACATGTAGCTGAGCCAAAAAATATTTCGTAGTTCCTGCTAAAGGTTGGTTTGGGATTTGTTTTATCAGATCAAACGCGATTTCATACTTCAGCGCTTCCACCTTTAGAAAAATCTCTGCGCGAAGCCAAGGGGTGAACAAGAGTGCTTGCTCAGAATTGATTGCTCAATCGATAAATAAGCCTCGTTGTCGAAGCAAGGGTATTTGCTACCTTCCCACCAAGGAATGTGTGACACAAAGTTGATTAAAATGAAGATTACGAGTTTTAATCTCAGTCCGTGAGTAAGCCTCGTTGCCGAAACAAAGATATTTCACACTGAGGCACGTCTGACACAAGGACGATTTATGCGGGAACTCTGAGTCCTTTATTTCAGCCTAAAATGTCCTGTAGACTCAACTAAAGGCTGGATTGGGCTCTTGCTATTTTAAAACAAGCTACACTCTAACCTTCGGCGGAGGCTTGCTTTAGTCCCTTTCTGCTCGGACGCAGAGAGGTGAACAAGAGTAATTGCTCAGTACCTACTTCTCAAGCCATAACCAAGCCTCGTTGCTGAATCTAATGTAATTGACGTTTTTTTCCGCTAAGGCAGGTGTGACACAATGTCTATTTAGGTTGGAAGTCTAAGCTCTTAAGCTCAGCCAAAAGTATCTCGTACACTCCGCTTAAAGCTTGGTCGGCTTTGTTTTCTCAACCAAAGAGAGACTCTACTTCGGCGGAACCTCGCTTCTTGGGAATTCTCTGCTCCTAGTCAAAGAGGTCAGCAAGAGTGCCTGCTCCGGTCTGGCTGCTCGCAACGCAAAGAAGCCTCGTTGCCGTAGCAAGGGTATTTGCCGCCTCCCCACCATGGTAGGTGGAACACAAGGTATATTTATGTAGAAATACTGAATCCTTATTCTCTACCAAAAATGTCCCATAGAGACAGATTAAGTCTTGGTGGAGTTCTTGTCTTCTCAACCCAAGCGAGATTCTACCTTTGACAGAACCTCGTTTACGTCTCTCTCTGCTTGTGTGCAAAAACGTAAACGAGGGTGCTGGATTAAGACCCATGGTTTGGTTTGTAAGCAAGGCTCGAGCTCAGCCAAAATATCACGTAGACTCAGCTTAGGGCTATGTCGGGTTCTTGTTTTATCGAAGCAAGCTAGACTATCCTTCGACGGAGCCTCGCTTTGGACCTTCTCTGCTCGGATGCAGAGATTGGAAAAGATTTGATAAAGATTAGTCGCTCCATCTGCAAGCAAGCGTCGTTGCCGAAGCAAGGGTATATGCCACTTTCTTACTAAGGCATGTGTGACGGAAGATATATTTATGTGGGATTACGAGCCTTTAGGCTCAGCCCAAAATATCCCATAGACGGAGTGTCGGGCTCTTGCTTTTTTATCCTAAGCGAGACTCTGCCCTTCAGCAGAGACTCACTTGAGTCCCCTCTCTGTTCCGACGCAGAGAGCTGAACATTTCTTTCTCAAGACCGATCAATCGGCCTGCATGGAAGCGTCGTTGCCCAAGTTAGATATTTGCTGCCTTTACGGTGAGGCAGATGTGACACGAGTTCGATTCATATGGAACCTCGGGGATCCTCAGCTCAGCCAATATCTCATGTTGCTCATATCGCGTAGACTCAGCTTAAGGCTGTTTCATGCTCTTGTTTTTCAACACAAGCGAAATATCTATAGCCATGGCGACTGTGCTGCTATATCTAAAGAGGGTGGGTGATGGAAGACATTATGTCAGTCAATAGGATTCTGCATCATGCCAAACATGC
The DNA here is from genome assembly GCA_037127315.1 of Ascarosepion bandense. Classification (NCBI taxonomy): domain Eukaryota; kingdom Metazoa; phylum Mollusca; class Cephalopoda; order Sepiida; family Sepiidae; genus Ascarosepion; species Ascarosepion bandense. The sequence continues at coordinate 518,390 of JBBBDQ010000190.1, forward strand.
AGGAGAATTCAGTTAATGTCAGACAATTTATGTGATCGTAACATCTCACACAACTGGTCACCTAACTGTAAATACTGTAACCACATGATTATTATGCGTGCAATACAGTTGTGAGAGAGATCAACAAAATTTCTTGTAACGCCAAAGATTAACTGATGTAATGTTTTATGGCATCATTCAATAATTAAAACAAGGAGACTATCCAAAGTCGTTGCAGAAGCTCATGTGGAAACCAACAGGAAATGAAGCCACTATATTACACATCTATAATGATGTTGATTCACAGGATATAAATAAAAATAATTAATTGATATACAAAATAAAGAGAATGAATGTAATTTTGAGAGTTCAAAATCTTCGAGAGAAAAAACCAGCGTCGGCGGCAAATGGAAATTATTTTTCACGTACACAAACGGATGAATGTATTTTTGTGTTTTTGTTCTTTAATTTTCCATGCGACATTCCAAATTCACTGAACTGAAATATACAACCAAATTAAATTAAAGAACAAACATCAAATAAACAACGTCAAGCAAAAAGATTAACTGGTTATTAATACAAGTGAAGAAATACGAAAATAAATTATTATTTTTTTATGATATCATTGCCATACTTAAATGAAAGAAGGATTAAAGATTAATCCAATTTTTACTGTGAAAATCACTGATTTATAAAGCTTTTTTAAATATATTTCCGGCAGAGAAAATCCTAAACGAAGCCCATGTAAATAGCTAAGGATATAAAGATGCCCGAAAGTGAACAAGCACACCTCCACACGCAAAACACACACACACACATAAGCTCAAGAATCTACACCAACACACTCACTCACACTAAAATTCACGCGTATATATATTTTTCTTTTGCTAAATGATGATAATATTTTTCTAAAATTAAAAACAATCTGAGTCTGATAATGAAGAAAATACTGTTTACTAAAACAACATCGATGCTGAAGAGAAAAAGTCGAATAATTTTAATGACGAAGCTCATGTAATAATCAAGTGCTAAATATTAATGACCAATATTACACATTCCTTTAGTGACGATATCTGAGATTAGAGACGATAAAGAATCTGTCTAAATGATAATGATATTTTTTCACTTATGTTTCAATAATTTTTCAGTTCAGTGCTATGACCGATTTCCGATAGTTTTGCCTCAAATATTAATGACAAATTAATTGATAGTCCAATTAAGTTTTTCCTAAAAAGAAAGCTAGTATCACGATCGATTCCTGTCTACATTCATGAGACAAAAGAGATTTGGGAACAATAAAACGAAATTCACATTGATTTCAGGAATGAGTCACACGCGCCAAGTAACCAAAATAGATTGTCTGAAGATGACATCTCGAACCCAAGCAACGCATGACTTGTTTTTTTTTAGGTTCTATGAATATATGAATAGATAATAGCATATTTTTATGCGTCATTTATGGATGAAGGGAGTGGAGTTTCTTTTAGAAATCAGAGGCTGTTTACTTGATCTTCGTTGTAGAAGACGTCAAAATAAAAAATCTATAGGCATATGATAAAACAAATATATTTCATGTATGATGTATGCCACAATATATATATATATATATATATATATATATATATATATATATATATATATATATTTATATATACGAGTGTTCACTCCCGTACTGGATGCGATAGAGAAATTATCGCCATTGTCTTCTTTTAATTTTTCGCATTCACATTGTTTTTTTTTCTAGTTTATTGACTGCACACTATAGAAGGATCCATTTAGCAATCATCTGTACCAAAAAAAGAATTACACTAACGCAATTCACTCGCCAGGAACTTGGAAACGGCACGATAAACCGCCTAGAATTCGCGATGGAATCTCCAATATATCTTTGATATAGTGTGATCACATAGCGTGATTAATTGTGAATACGAAGGTTCATCAATTCCGAAAACTCACTCTGGTAATTCTGATATGAAAAGAACTCCAGAATTTCATATTGAAGTCTTCATACTCAACAGAAAAGCCTACATCAGTTTTCTTGAATAGGTCGGCTGCCATAGATCAGGGTGGCTGATGGAAAACCATATCCCTAAAAACAGGTTTCTATATCATTTCTCATCACCCCCTTTCATATTTCCACGTAATTTGCCAGAATTTAACCCCCCTTTCATATTATGTGTGGGACGCAATAAATGAAGAGACGCACAGAACTCTTTAACACCCTAAATAAACTGAAACTAAGGTTTATTAACTAAATAGAACATCGTCCAGAATAGATTCAGAAGATTCTAAAGTCACCTGGCGCCTTGGTTGTAGTCAATGGCAAATTTTCGAATAAATTTACACTTTTTTATTTCAAGATATTGTTTTGTAATTTTGGTAAATATATCTTTTAAAAATCGATTCTAGGGTAACTTTCATTGTTGCGTCATTTAGACAAAATTTAACCATTGCAACCTGCATATGGTTGTACATATAACCACGTATTTATATATGTGGTGAGAGTGATAAACTGGTTTCATGATTTATTATCATGATATTCGTTTTCAAAGTATTCATATAAAATTGCTCGTTTTTATATATACTTAATATATTACTCATATAAGTCAGAACGCCCAGCTTTGTGTGGCTTTTCGCAATTGTATTGACTGAACATGAGTATAAATAAATTCAAGTCTATATTCACCCATGTCTATAAGCTTTTTTTGTACCTTTATGCAATCGGTTACAATTCAGTTTTTTCAGCAATCTTACAGGAATTAAAATGTTAAATATTTTTGTTAAGATCAAAGAAAATATTAAAATGCAACCGATGAAGTACAGGAATATTGACGTTACATATAATTTAGAAAATTGTAAATGCGTATTTGACATGTGTTAATTGAAGCGTTTGCGGTGACATTGCTTTTAATTTCCGCATCTACTAAACCACCTTAAAAATATGACTTCTGATAAGTTTTATTTTAAAGTAATTTTACAGAGCATGATTATTGCTGATAATATTTCATATATAATAAATTGATATCTTTAAGTTTTTACTTAAAATGAAAATATAAAAATAATGGATTCAGTTAAGAAAAAATATATTTTAATTTTGCTTAAATGCATTTATGAACCTTTAACCCTCCAGTTAAATTATATTTATGTAACTGTTCTGTTTTTATTATTGTTGAACAAAAGGAATATTATAACTCAGGTTAATCAGTTACTTCACAGATAGACTATTGTGTGAATAATAATGTCATAATTGTGTGTGTATGATAAAACATAGTATCCATTACTTAAATTTTACTCCTTTTAGAAGCATAAATCCGCCTGGAAAAAGTTGCGCCTATTGTCCAGATACGCAAATATATATAATCATCTGCCGATAGTTCTGTTTCGCAGTTCATAAGTACGGTTAAACATCTGATTGCTTCTAACCAGGAATGACAATTGACTGATTCGTCATCTGTTGGAGATTCTACCACCACGCTGTCCGTCACATTAGAGGGAGGCAGACATTAGCGTGCTATATACACAATGTAAAAATGTCAGTATCCAAGAGTGTTCAAGTCATTATTGAAGAACGATAACTAAATACTGATAAGTAGCTATTTGTCAAATTAAAATAGCTTTGAAAATTTAATAAATTTCTTATTTAATCATATGTATTTATACCTAATTATTCCACACAGATACAAATCTTGAGTAACTGCAACCATCCTCAAAGCTTCTAATCGGGAAATTGGAAATTTTGAAGAGCCTGTGACTACTTCTTAATTGTTATTATTTCCAGGTCGTGAGACCAGTTTCCTTCCATGTATGTAATTGTCATGCATGTAAGTACGTAGGGAAAAATTAATTACTTAAAACTTTATATGTTTATATAATATAAACATCTGCATAGATGCCAACTTCAGAATAGGTGATACCAGGGAGGTCATTGATAAAATTCTGATTTTTTTTTCATTCTTAATCTTTCATGCTAGTCTTGAACTACTCTAATATCTAAATACTGATCAATTATCGTTATTAAATATCCAAATAAATAGCACAAAATAACATTTTAAAGCTCTGTTTAAAAATGATTGCGTGAATACGTTAAAATAGATTTTACTTTTCTATTATTCGATTCCCGGAGTCACTCTTTTTTGTTAATCATATCAACCCATGCAAGGCATTCCACTGCCACTATAGCGCAGGGTGTTACACCGGGCGACAGACGAGTTAGGATGTACATAGGGGGAGACTTGGAGAGAATGGGAGGGTTAATGTGTTAGGAAGTGTCTATTGCCCTTACATTTAAACTCCTGGGGATTATAGCCGCGGGGAAGCAAGCATGTGGAAGGGAATTCCACAGGCGGAAAGTGCGAGAAAAGAAGCTGTTGAAGTAGAAATTGCGGTTATATTTCATCTGTTTCACTGTAAAAGGGTGGGACCTAGTTGCCAATCTAGTATCTCGTGCAAACTCACACGTAGGGGGCACCAGTGATTTATGTTCGTCAGAGCAGAAGCCATGAATGTATTTATAGAAGAGGCACAGGGAAGCCACGTCACGCCGGTGGGAGAGTGACTGCAGGCGGTCAGCTAAGTCGGTTTCAATCACGTTACAGATTCTTCGCTGTATTTTGTCAAGAAGCCCGAGGAGAATACTAGGGGCACCCGACCAGATGTGGCAAGAGTATTCAAAACACGGGCGGAGAGTAGATTTGTATAAGTGCAGGATAGTTTCAGGCGGAAAGAATTTCCGGGCCCTGCACAGAGAGCCAACATTCATAGCAGCGGATTTAGCAATGGATTCGACGTAGTCATTCCACTTGAGGTCCGCTGAGAGTGTCAGGCCAAGCAGGCGTAGTGTTTTACTCTCTGGGAGGCATACCTGTTCCATGTTAATGGCAGGGAGGTGCGGTCGTTTGTGGTGGTTAATTGACAGCAGCTTCGTTTTGGAAGAATTGAATTTTACGAGCCATTTCCTACCCCAATCCACCACTGATTGGAGGTCCTTTTCAAGCTCAGCTGGGAGGTTCGCCTTATCATCAATCATCAACACCAGATTTTTGATCGAGGCGAGGGTATACTGTGGTATCATCGGCGTACACGCCTACTTGTGATCTTATGGCATCGGGGAGATCATTGATGTAGATTAGAAAGAGCGTAAACCTAGGATAGAGCCTTGGGGGACACCCGCTTTTGTAGGTAGTTCTGGGAGGCATGTCCGTTTAAAACCACCTTCAGTGTGCAGTTGGAGAGGAATGACTGGACTAAGTCCAACAAAAGTCCAGTAATGCCGTAGCTTCGCAGTTTCCGTAGAAGGCCGGCATGCCATACTCTGTCGAATGCTTTAGAGATATCCAGGGTGACAGTTCGGTCTTCACCATTCTTGTCGAGAGCCTGGTATATATACTCGGTGATGGTCGTTAGCATATCAGCAGTAGACTTGCAGGCAGACATAAAAAATCGTAAACTAAGAAATAGCGTGCAATAGAAACAATATGCCAACTTTATATTGAAAACGATATCGACTCATATAGCTATACTCTTTCAGGGAATAAAAACTCATACGCTGTTGCATTTTTATGTACGCTTGCGCAAAACTGACATGCCTATTGACGCAAATATAAATTCTATCGCTCTCATTACAGCGCCCTTTCCACATTTATATGAGGGCGCTTGACTGTTTACAGACCGTCCAAAATGACCATAGCTGCGTGTCCGGTTGACACTAATTGTATTCTAATCGATAAATATAAAGGCATGATGACCATCGTTGCATGAAATTGAGATTGAATAGAAGACATTAATCAGATGACGTTTTCTTTTCTTTTAGGACTCCAGATTTTTGAAGGTTTGAAACTAATTAAAAATTATCGCGGCTCAATATATGCTTGCATAATTAGTTGTTCATGATCGTTGTTATTTTCATCGTCAATATAGTTTTAAAATCTGCCAACAAATAAGATCACTTGCTACAAACCAAATAAATCAGATTTCATTATAGTGGGTGGATTGACGTCTTTTTGTTTTATTGTATTAATGTTTACTTTAATAACCACAAAAATTTCGCGCTGTTATTCATTGTTTTTTTTTTATAAATGAATCTCATCAATGCCGGTTGATTTAACCTGTTGAATATATTTTCTATTCGATCAAATAGTATATCCGAAAACATTTTCAAAAGGACATGTGCTTATATATTACGCCTACATGACATCGTGCAGAGTTGCGCTCGTCGATCTATACGTTAAATGCATGTCGGTGAATTTTTATACATATTCATGTTCTTTATATTTGTATCAGTATGTTTATTGTGGTGCATTAAATATCGGCTCGGAACTAGAAATCTGAGAGGCAAGATCCGATTCTAGTTAAATTCCTTGCTTTTACTTACGCGCAATTACGCTTGGGAAAAGTATTAATCTCTCTCGTTCCTCCAGTTATGGATTAAATAACAGGACAGTTGGCTTCATTAGCCTTGGCTGGCAACCGGTCTACAGCAGAAAGTAATGGCAACCTACTGCAGGATAATAATCTCACCGGTCAGTCATGTCTCTTTCGAGATATGATCGCCCGAGCGTGCATCACATGTAGTATTTAACTGACTGAGTGAATATATGATTAATAAATTTTTGTAAACATATCGATAAACTTATCATTCAATATTAATAACATAATGGTTAGACATTTCATTGCGCGTATGTAACGGTTGTTGTATCGAGTATAGAGTGTTAAAAAAATAAATAAGCAAGCACGTTCTGAGATCAAAGTATATATACAGACAGTTGAGGAATGCCGGGGAGAGAATTGGGTGAACAGTTTTCAAAAATGTGAGAAATCAAAATGAGGCAGTTAGTATGACTAGAAATTTGTATATCTCAAGTTCAGCACGTCATTAATTCAGTTGTTGCTGGTTGTAGTAAGTGAATTATTTATATTGTCGATCTTTTCTTCTTTTTTTTTTTTTTGTTAGATTTTGACATGATCACAAGAGATGCTTTGAATGTATTTCAGGCGTAAATTAGCAAGTATCCGTAATAAAACCGTCGCATTCAAAAGGAATGTAATAGATAGTACTGACTTAAACAATTCCAAAATCATCTAGAGATATTATTTTAGCATAATTTGCTTTTCACCTACTACTATTCAATTTCATCAACAGTCTGATGTCCATGTATGAAATGGTTGAGAATAATGATCCAAACATGGGCAGAATAAACAGGATACATATATTAAAAAACAGCATACAATGTGGATTTAACTAAACGTATCTTTCCTTACCGGAATCATTCAGTCGCATCGCACCACCAACTAAAAACATAATCAGAAACATCATCAAAAATATCTCTTTGTCATTCCTACTGTTCTTTCAAAACTATAGAAATGATGCCTTTTGTTTCTCTTCCTTTTTGAAGTCGTATTATTTTGTTATAGTTTTTAAAGACATCTGTGTATGTTCTCGTTTCCCCAGGTTAACTACTATTTATTGACGATAACTGCAGAACGAGTCTACTAAGCAGTAGATAAAAACGGTGAAGTACGGGGTTTAGATTTCGACATTTCTAAAGTCTTCGACAGAATTTTGCACTGGTCCAGTCTTATCAAATTAGAAAATGAAAGGAATCCTGGATGGCCAGACTTCCAGATCATATAGTACTAATGAAGATGCCCCCAAGACAAAATCTTTGATCCTATTTTGTTTTTATTTTCATTAATTACATTCCTAATGGCATCAGCTATCCACTTAGTGCTTATTTTTATGAACAAATTTTATTCATGTCTTGTGAGTAAAGCCGTCAAATTTGTCGTTAACTGGGAGAAAAGAATGACTTGTTACTTTTAACGCCTACCATAATAAGTTGTTCTTTTTTAATTTTATCATAGCTGATGCTAGCATCTAGTGTTGTAGACAGGATCCAAAGGAGAATCTTTAATGTGATTGATCCCGACTTGTCAGACCGACTAGAGCCACTTAAGGTATATCACGTTAAATACACCGATTCTCGTTCGATCACCGAAGTTAAGCAACGTTGGGCTTGGTTAGTACTTAGATGTGTGTTTACTTGGGAATACCAGGCGCTGTAAGCGTTCTCTGACGGATGTGCGTTGTGTTGCAGTGGATATCGGCTCGGAAAGAGAAATCGGTAAGCCGAGTTCGAATTCCAGTTGAGTACCCTGCATTCACTTCAGCACTAGTACCCTTGGGAAAGGTATTAATCTGTCACTTCCATACAGTTATGGGTTAAATAATAGGATGGGGCCTGGAGGCAACCCATCTAGTGTCGGTTTCACAATAAAAACACCATTGGTAGCCCTGGCGAAGCAGAAAGTATTCAGCAACTTGACAAGATTATGAATTTCGCCAGTGTTCCAAATGCACGGGGAATACTGGAGGTGTGTAGTGAGTTCTATCTCGGCCAATGGCCGCAAGACAACGACGACAGCAACTTTTTTCAGGTGGGATGTGGCTTCCGTCAGTCTATTCTACGAATATTTTCGTTACACCGCTCCGACGAACATAAATCATTGGTGCCCCCACCAGAAGTATTTACTCGTGCAACCAGGCTGGCAACAAGGTCCTACCCATTTACAGTTAAATCAACCAAATGCAGCCGACAATTCTACTCCAGTAGGTTCTTTCGCGCAAATCCCGCCTGTGGAACTCCCTTCCATATAGTTGCTATTCTTACAGCTAAAGCTTCCAGGAATTTAAATGCAATGTCAATACACATCTCTCATACACTTGACTCCTATCCTTTCTACATCACCACGTATATCATGTTCTTTCTTTTCTCTCTACCTTCGTAATTGTCTTCACACCTGTGTTCTCATCTTTCTCTTGTCCTTTGGCTGACACCCTTTTTAACTGGTTCGTCTTTCTCTTCACTCTTCTCCTGACAAAACGTTTACTTTTATGTAACCCCCACCCGGCGATTCTCTGGAGGTACCGCTTTGCTTGAGATGAAAATATTTTTAAAAAGTCTAGCTCTTTGCATCATCTGCGGCTAACCTTCCCACCTGCTGAAGCAGTGGGATATTGCATTAATTGCAAGGTCACCTGTTAAGATGTTTTATTCACTGTGTAGGGATAAATATTTTCTCACCTGAATATATCCAAAAAACACAAAATCTACCATTTGCTGATGCATATGGTCTAGTATTTCTGGTATATATAACTTCTATTTTTAACCTCGTCCATTCAGGACGTAGGCGATCATGGCCTCTCTATCCCTGGTGGATTTTAGCATACTTTCTCCTGTAACGTCTCTCAGCCCCTGTTTTTTCATCTACCTGCTCATACCTTTTAAATATATTATCCGCTGCTTACCTCTGTCTCTTTTTCTCTCTATCTGGCCTGTTAGTATCAGGTTCTCCATGCCCTCCTTTCTCATTGCATGTCCCAGGAACTTTAGTTGTCTCTACCTGATGCTCAATATTAATTTCCTTTTCGTTTCCATCCTTTTCAAAACCTCGTCATTGCTCACATGTTCGGTCCATGATATCCGCAGCATCCTTCTGTAGAATCACATTTCTGATGCTTCAAGTTTTCCCTTCATCTTTTTTTGATGTAGTCCAACATCCGTTGCCATATTGAAGAACTGACATCACATAGCAATCCAGTACTCTCGTCTTTGTTACTAGTGAATGTTTTCTGTGTCTTAATACTTTACTCAGCTCCAAGAACGCGTCTTTCGCCATAACAATACCCCTTTGGATCTCTGTGTCGCACTTACCGTCTTCAGTTAGAACACTTCCCAGATATTTGAATTTTTGTACCTTCTTGATTTTAACACCCACCACCTGTATTTGACACTTTGGACTGCTCTTTTCGCTGTTGACCATGCATTCGGTTTTCTTGCAGTTTATTTGTAATCCCTTCATGTCATTCTCTTCAGCAATCTTCTGTAGGAGGTCCTGCAGTTTTTTCCTTGTCTGCAATCAACATTGTCGTCAGCGTATTTTATGTCGTTCAGATTGTGAAATCCGATGACAAATGCTGTCATAATATCTAAGGTCCTCAAAATATTCTCACTGTACAAGTTAAATAAATCCAGTGAAAATATACATCCGTCTTACGCATCTTTCTATCTTTGTATAACTGCTGAATTAGTTACCTGTCTGTATGCAGGCAGTTTGCTGCCAGTAGAGGTTTTTAATTACACAAATGTCTTTCCCAAGTATATCGAGCCTGGTTAGCATCTCCATCAATTCTTTCTGGCGTATTTTGTCGAACGCTTTTGAATATTCAATAATACACAGGAATAAGTCCTTCTTCATTTGTATTGATCTTTCAGAGAGAATCCTAATAATAAATAAGGCGTTCCTTGTCCCAGTGTCTTTGACGGACCCGCATTGTTGTGGTCCTATCTCTGGCCTGATTCTACTTCTTGCTCTATTTATCACTATTCGGACGATTAGTTTTGTAACGTGACTCATTAAGCCGATAATTCGGTGTAGTTCACAATCGTTTGCACCTGGCTTCTTAGGCTATGCCATGAAAATGGATTTGCATAGGTCGTCTGGCATTATACCACTATTATAAATTTCATTTATTATTTCCATAATTTCTTATATGCCGAATTCTTCCAGGGCTAAAAGCAGCTCTATTACAATACCGTCTGGACCAGATGCTTTGTTTCTATTCAGTTTCGCCTTTGCAGCTTGCACTCTGGTCCGTCCTCATCTTTGCGTATTATGTTTTGCTCTCCCTTGTCGTGGAAAAGATCTTCTATATATTCTTCCCATCGCTTGATTATTTCCTGTTTCTACAGTATTATCGTTTCATTCTTGGATTTTATACATCCTGTTGAAGAGCAATCTTTTTGTCCTGTCAGTTCTGTTATCTCCTTATGCATGCATGCTTTATTAGTCTTGCTCAGTCTCTCTACAACTGCGCATTTTTTGTAGCCTTCCTCTTTTGCCTGTCTGCACTTGTTCCTTATTTCCTTGTGCAGTTTCCTATATTTTCTTCCGTGTCTTGGTATCATTTACCGTCTCCTTTGCATCATGTCAAGGATCTCTTCAGTCATCCACTCGGTTTTTCTTCTGCGTCTGGTTTCCTTTGGGGCAATGTTGTTAGCTGTTTACACCATCGCTTCCTTTAGTGAATCCCACTTTGAATGTCCTTGTCCAATTTTTTCTTCATATTTGTTTTTCACGTTGTTAGTGTATTCTTTCTGTAGTTTGAGGTCATTTACCAGCGTGTTGTATATCAGTCTCGGTGAGAGATTCTATATTCAATCCAAAGAAAAATCAATAATTTTATCAATCTTGATCTTACATTTTGGCTTTAGTTGCTTTTCAACAGCAAAAAAATTGCCTCCGTGTGCCTTTTCACATAAAATAAAAATTTTCATTAAAGATCTTATCGATATAGAGTTGTGATAGCTAGATGTGACGTTATTATCGATGCTAAGATTTTTCTCTAATTTCTCGCTTATGGAACTCTTTTCCAGCTCCATTATTTCCAACCAACTTTAATCTTCAAAAGTGTAGATGCAATGCCGGTCGCTATATAGTGTCCTCCTAATTACTCTTATGTTATACTCATTCCTTCATAGTGTTTCTCTTCTCTAATTCCTCAATACCCATTAAACATTGCGTCCCAGAGATTTTAATGAATTGCATGGTCTGAACTTGATTTAAAAATTAAAAAGGAAATAAAAAAAACTATTATGCCTTATCTTCTTCCTGTTATGAATAATTCTTACATGAGTTAGAATTTATAAAATAAAATATTAATGCCATATTTGACATGGAGGTGTTCAAACTTATATTTCATTTCTTTATAGATTTAAAGACCGTAGCATTGGATTGTGTGAGATTAAATATTTTGCACGTTCAATTCTCTTCTACAAGTATGCAACATCAATAATATATTGCTTCATTATTTTGAGTTACATGGCAAATAATCAAGTGAAGTCCATTCTTTACATCTAATACTCGCCTACTATAGCCATCGAAACAAACCGTATTCATTCAGACTATATACCGCTTGTAGAGATATGGTTCTATTCAGGCATGTTTTCTCTCAAGAACTACTGATTTCTAGACAAAACAACTGCATGCTTGCTTCCCTCAAATATTAAACAATTAATATCTTCAAATTATTTGTTGACTGTTACCACTCCTTTGTTTCCTCATAATCGTCACTTTATATTTTCTCCTAATATGATTATATCCGGCAGCTCGTTCAGTAACCCTCTATATCGAGTCACTCTTTAAACCTATATTGAGTAAGCATTTAAATCTATATTATTTCATATGGAACACCATGGTAATTATTTAATTTATCACCATCGGCAGGCGCGTGTTTCTTTATACAGTAAATATTGTTGTTGCCTTTCATATTATTATTATTATTATTATTATTATTATTATTATTATTATTATTATTATTATTATATCATTTTCATCATAATTCGATTTCTTTATGGTCACATTACCTACCATGTTTGCGAAAAGACCTCAGGCAGGTTTTGGTGTGTTGCTATGGCTACAGTTCTTTTATTTCTATCTCCGATATTATCACTAGCGCCACATAGACAAAGTTTTCTCAGTGTGTGGGCTTTAATTAACAAAACCATTTTTGGACATGTCTTAAGCTGGGGTTTGAGGGATTAGTTCAATTTGTTCTTTTTGTTCCAAAATTTAACATTCCAAGTGCACGTTCTATTATTATTATTATTAATATTATTATTATTATTATTATTGATATATGTTTTGCTTATTCCTAATTATTTGCCGCTATCAACAATGAATTACAAAATCTCTGAGAAATAAAATTAATATATATATATATTAAAAAAACTGATTCTGTAACTTCACACACATGTGAACAGTAAACGTTAACACAGATCATGCAGTTAAATTTAAAATAAATTGTCGAGAGCCGTGATCACAAGGAGCACAACACATTGACTGGTAAGAAGTCAATGTTAATTTTTCTTCTTTCTTCAGGTAATTAACAATAAAAAATGTAATGGAAAAACTTTGTGAATCTTTAACTGTGCATGCCCATTACTTAATGTGGCGGAACCGTTAAAAAAAGCATATTTTCCGATTCTATTCGGCTTTTACACTTAAGGATAAGGCGTATAGTTGGATTACCTGATAGTTTGAAAATTCTTGATTATAATTTCAAAGCACGATCATGTATTTTTGGTAAACCATTGTTGGTAGATTTTTTTGTTACAATGTGGCAAAACAGGGAAATACAAATGTATCCATCAACATCCGCAATTATGCAAACCCAGAGTGGATAAATAGATGAATGAATTTTTGAGAAATACATTTCTCAAATGCTCGCGCATAACATCACCGAAGTTTTAGCCGTGGATCATTAGGGATTTTCAGCCTTACTAATAATTCCCCTTTATTCACAATGACCCAGTCGATATTGATCAAGTATTGATTTGTTTGGCATTCATCAGCCTCAATTCTCACAATAGAACTCCATCATAATCAAATGCGACAAGATAACTTCTTAGACCTTTATAGATGAATCACGATCATCATTTGGTTGGTCAGCTCCGACTCTCTTCTTTCAAAATCCAGAAGACTAAGTAAGTAATTTCTCAGCTATGCCATACATAGTAAGTTAACGATTTTTAGTTTCACTTTTTAATCAAAAGACAATTCTAAAAAAAATACCCAGGAATATATCTACCATCTATATAAAACTGAAATGTTAAATTTCAACTCTGTATACAATAAAAGTGTTATAATTGCATTATTATTTTATGGGCGTTGTACTTTAGAGTTGACTCGTGTGTGACAACTTACACGCAAGATTACAATGAATTAATATCTGGGTTTTATTGTTCCTTCCGTTAGTGTTGCTTTAATTTATATCTCTAGCTGCTCAACGCATCACGCAGAAAGTGGCATTCACTAGCTTTAAAATTAAATTATAAACTGTCAAGCTAAAACTTGAAGGTCCGGTTTATAGATTATTATTCTCTGTGGAATAGCGTTTGAAATATTTTATTAACTACATTTATAAAAAAAAAACTCTCCTTCATTCCTGTAAAGTTTTTGTTATTACCTAACATACTGTAATTCCTGTCTTCAACAGTTTCATTGTAAATGCATATAGAACCAGAATTCGCGAAATGTAATTTCCTTTTATACAGTTTTAATATTCTCTTCTTAATGATTAATTTTTTCCTACCAACTTAATATACGAGCTCCCAAGAAAAGTATACATATTTCACTGTCGAATATATGTAGATCTATTTTAGTTGCATCTTAGTTACTGCTTGAAATGACACTGAATTTAAGCAAAAAATATTGACCGTCTAAGTGCGAGAACGCAATTAAGATGTCCAGACCAAAAGATATCTCAATGGACCGGCCAATAACTTATAATAAATAAGTTTAGAAGCATCATTTCCTGAATATAAAAAATATCCTGTATTCACAAAAACGTAGACATAATCATAGTTAATTGATATTTCGTAAAATATGAACAAGAAACGAGAGATAAATATTTCAATTCTAACCTCTGTGTTATATTGTTATGTTCCAGTTGATATAATAATTTAATAATATCATTAATCCACACTGTTGATTGAGGATATGTTAGGCAGATGAAATGAGAGAAGTTGTTGAATTATCATATATTATATTTTGCTTATTAGGTGATTATGGGAACATTTCAAAATTAATGTCAATGACGGAAAATTAGTAATAATCAATTAAGCGCACGCACCAAAAAATCGTAAGAACACATTCATTGTATTGGTCCTGTTAACAAAATATATCTGAATATTTCAATAAATTTAAAGTTATTTTTCATTTCTAATCAGAATAATCAATCTTGTATATATGTCCATTATAAACATATGACTAAAATAAGTATTTTTTCCATGTTATTCAATCATTTGCTGAATGCGAGTTTATGTCCCATCATAATAACGTATAAACAAAGCACATTTCTATTAGGGACAAAGCCTATGGCAATTTGTATTTATATTCACTAAAATACACCGTTTTAAAACTTAAACGTATTGTTTCTTATCATCCTATCTTTAGAATATTCACTGTTCTCCTACGTCTACATTTTGAAAGTGAGTTTTTAACGTTTGAGTTTACTAAGTTCTACATAGCGTATAATATACATTCCACGCCAATTATTCGTAAATGTCTCTCGTTTATATAAAAAATATAAAATCAAATTAAATTAAACCAAGGTTTTTATATTCATGAAGACATCTTCATAGTAGCATAATTTCGAGCCTATGCGGAAATATCCACATTTTAATTCATTTTATACTTATGTGAATTTTTGAATAATGGCTTTGAGATAAATTGGTAGAAACCTCCATTTCAAATCTTTATTCTAAGGGAAAATCTCTTGTCAAATCTAAGAGAACGTCCGTGATGTTACAATAAGAGTCGATATCTCAATATGATATGTATAATTTCACATGACATAATACATTAGAAGAAGAATAGAAATCTTAAATGTATTATAACAGAAATTGTTAAAATTTATGTATAAAATGCTAACATTGTCAATTCATGTATCACTTGCGAACGTTATTTTAGTATTTATCTGATAAGCTTGAAGTAATTAAGGGAATTAATCATTTTAAGAATGTCTTCTGACGAAATAATATAATGTTGAAGACTAAGAGAAAAAGAGAAAAAATATTATTCTAAAAAACTATTAATTTGCTAATGGGTAGAAATATTGTTTTCCTAAAAGTTCATGTCCATTTTTAGTTTTTCATTTTCCAACACCTTACAATAATAAGCTTACATTAATTAGAACACACTTCAAATCATTTCTTGAAAAATAAATTTGAAGTTACTTAATTCATGTGAAATCTGCATCCCTAAAAAAAAGATTATAAATTGCATTTTAGACACAATTTTTTTTCTTATAACCTTAAGGTTAAAAATAACTCGCAAGCAAAAAGAAATATATGTTCTGTGTACGGTGAAGGTGCTTCAGAAAGGACTGAATTGGGCCCCTAAATGTAGAATTGGTGATTGTATATTTATTAGTGAAGAATGCTAAGGTAGAATCCCGACTATAGGTGGTGATATAATCAAAATATTTCTCATGAATGACACGCAATATGCAACGCAGGAATTGGCAGAGGCAGTAAATTTATCAGAATTCATCATTCGTGAACATTTAGTGGGACATGGAAACTTAAATCACTACGATATTTGGGTTCTACATGATCTGAATAAAACATATTTTTGATCGCATTTCTATCTATCAATTTCTGTAAAAGTGCTATATAAATGTATCCGTTTTATATTGTAACACGTGATGAGAAATGTATAGTTTGCAACAATGTTCAGATCATAGGGTAAGCGTTATGATGCAACTTTATCCACCCAAAATGCAGGACTTCATTCTAAAAATGTTATGTTGTATATGTGAAAGGTAACCTGTACTCTGAGATTTTGCCATAAGCTTCTGTCAACTAACTACTCAATTGATTCTGAAAAGTTTTACTTGCAACTAGACGAATGAAAAGCATCAATTCAATAAATGACCCACATTAACGAACAGGATAGGTGTTGTTTTTCATCAGGATAATGCAATGCCTCATGTTTCGTTGTCGGAAAGAGAAATCGGAGAGCCAAATTGGAATTCCAGTTTAATAAGTTGTTTCTATTCTGCAGAAATATCCATCTCTTCTCCATCCAGCTTTCGGTTAAAAAGCAAGATAGAGTGTATTCCATAACATTGGTTAACAACCAGTCTATCGTCGAAGGTAATAGCAAACATCTGGTGGACAATGTTTTGCCCAGTCAATCGTTTCTCTTTCGAGACATAATCGCCTAAGTGTGTATATACGTATCGCACATAAATGGCTGAGTGAATGAAATGGTTCTATAAAAAGAACAATTGGCCACTTATTGACTAAGCAGCAAGTATAGATTTCGTTTAGAATTTATAAAATCTCTCTCATTAAATTTGTTTCATAAAAATAATTAGCACGCTTTCGAAAATTCATGGTGTTTTTACCTTAACATTTTAATTTATCATATACGGCCTATCATTGACTGACTGTGTAACAAAATGGTTAGGTTGCATAATATTGAATTGTGTTTTTACTCTTCTTAATGATCATCATGAACTTCCGGACAGCCAAGGATGGCATCAGAATGGATAAAAAAATCTTGTACTTTCCTCTGTGTTCTCCTTTTTATATTGAGAAAACTCAGAAAAAACTCACAATTGACTAAAATAATTCAGAAAAGTGACATTCAGTTAGATCACCCAAATTTGATTGAATCTATTACCACAAGCAGTTACAAAATTGAGGAGCTAACATTAAACTGTTTATAAAAAGCATATAATAATAAATATTAAAAAATGTTAACAAAGAGAATAGAAAAGATTTATAAGAGAGGTGAACTTTGGGTTTATATATTATGTGAAAAGTAAATTGACAGATGCAAAACAAATTGAAATCAAGCAAAACACAGGTAAACAGGAAATAAGGCAATTGAGAATCTTCTGTAATGGCTGTAGGAACGAGTACATTGAAGAATCATAAAACAGCTTGTATTAGCGGGGAATATAAAGAACGTGTAAGTTTGTAGAGTAAAATCTGCGTCCTAAATGTGTACTGCAGAAATATTTATTAAGGAAAGTTCTGGATATCTACGAAATTGATTAACCAACAACATATTGTAATTTATTTGTTTGAACATAATTATTAATCGATTATTCGGGTAGATACGTTAATTTTATTAAACTACGTATATATATATATATATATATATATATATATATATATATATATTGAAGCTGTAAATTATTTATCAATTGCATATTACCATATCGATTAGACGAAAAGTTTTATTTTTAATCAAAGGCAAAAGATGTTTTTTCGGATTCGAGAATTAGATTTGCTTCTATTTTGTGTAGATTATTTGGACAGACCTATGGTCACTGTTGTGAAAATTATCTCGCTTATATTATTTCTTGCGCATTAATATGATAAATAATATACAATTGAATTTGGTTAACATTGCATATTTGTTTATCCGACAACCGTTTCGAAGCTGAAACACATTTTAATACGATATTTAGTAAATTAATGCGTGTCTGCGATTTGGTGTTAGGTCATTGGTTCTGGTTGGATTCTTCACCAACCTGCCGACCAGGCGGCGAGCCAAATGACTTTAAAACCAATGTTCTGTCAGCCATAATCATTTTCTATTAACTTCTACAACTTGAGTGGTCAGTGATTAATAACCGTTTAAAATACATTCACCTTACGTTGTCCATTGTTATCCGGCGGAAAGCGGGCCAAGCTATCAGCCATTTGCTACGCAGTTCCTTTCGACGCCGGGTTTCCATATAGTTAATCGGTGTTCATTAATTCATATTCGACGTGAGCGGTCTGGCGAACATTATATGAAAAGGAGGGAAATATCTCTCGAATTTAAAGGATATTGAACTAATTTCATTCTCTACCAAAGAAATAGAAATTTCCTGTAAAATATATTACAACCAAGAAATTCATCATTTCACAGTACTGAAGTTGTCAAGGAAAATAAAAAAACGGTTATTATTCCATACATACATGCAATTACGAATGTAGTTTTAAATCCTCTATCCCTTCAGAATAAGCAAACTAGCTCTCCACATCTTTCTTTTTTGCTCATAGGGGATTAATAATAATTCAGAGGTAAAGTGGAGCTTTATAGTAAGTTTGGAATTTATGATATAGAAATTATTCATTTTAGTAAGTATATACTAGACACAACTAACTTCAGGTTATAATATAGACAGAAGTATGGATTTTTTTGCACTTTTCATTATACTCAGTAACGCAATAAATACGCAGTATTTAGAGGAAGCAGATGGGCATGGTAATGGCTGGATGTTTTATTTTAACATCATAAGACCATATCTGGGTTACGTAATACTTGTATCAAAATATTTGACTTGTGATAATTTTACATAATAATAGTTTTAGTGATTCAACTTTTACTGATCAATTTAAAGCTGCTTGAGAAGAGTTAGAATTGCACATTTTCCAAAGACAGATGTAATTATAAAGAGACGAATTGGTATCAGATGTTTACTGTTCCATCAATAATTATAAGACATCCATTACACAACATGCACATTTAAGCTTACATCACCTGGCATTCCTAAGCTCTCAGAAATGTAAGCTCAATGCTGGTTAACTACCGTGATTTTCCGGGAACCTTTGTTTCAATGTGATATAGACGCAATCCTGAATATGGTAATCATGATGGCAGAAAAAAACATTTCAAATACAGAAATCATTCACCATTTATTTAATAAATGCGAGCTTAATATTTGTCATCGCTCTTTCTCGCATTGGTGTATGCTGTGGTGCAGCAGATATTGGCTTCAATTTCCAGTTAAATTCATGTAGGGGAAAATACCCTTATGAAAGTTATAAATACTTCTTTTTTCTTCATTATAACGCAGATACTAAAGCCAGCATACTGCGTGAAAATTTTTTGCCTAGGCAGTCAGGTCTCCTTCAATATATGATCGCCTAAGGGTGTGTCGCGTATGACATTTAACTTAATGCCTAGTATTGATGATATTCTTCTTCCTTTAATTTTATTTGTAAAGTATACATTTACATTAGGTTATTTCGTCTTCTTGTTAAATAGGATATTGGTTTATTTGTTACTATTGTTGGAAAACTTCATATGATACGTATCTTTAATAATGTATAAAATCATTTGTGATTATACAGCGCCTAGATATAGGATCTGATGAAAGATTGTTTTAAGACCTAGATGTTTTGCTAAAATCTCTTTTAATCATTTATCCAAAAAAGATTGTATGTAATAGATAATCAGATTCGGGTACCCAGAATGTCAACAATATCAGATATTAATGTACGATAATGAAGTACTATATACGATTCCTTAGGTTATATATATATATATATATATATATATATATATATATATATATATATATATGTTTTTACCTTCCGTAATAAATGTTATAATCGATCTATACATTGATTAGTACAAAGTGCTATTGTTTTTATTAACCCACTATGCTGAATTTGATTATGAATTAATTGTATGTATAATCAAATCTTATATTCCAGTTCCAGACCATAATTTCTGATTTAGAAAATTACAAGAAAAAACTAAACAGCCGCCAAACTTTTTTCTTGTTATATGTACAGGACATGGTAAGTTTTGTACAGTATTCCTTAAATCATGGCAAAAATCTCATTCAGCGTATCCCGAATATACAGGTTAGCAGGGTAGTAGCAGACATAACAACTAATTTTAGTAAGACAATAGGGCTGTAACCGATGACAATATCGAAATGACGAATACATCAACATCGCTTAAATGGTAACTAGATCTAACTTGGTTATGTTATTATTTCTTGCATTGTTTTATCGTGATTTAAAACCTTTGTTGCAGATTATATTTCCGACTGTAGCTTTAAAATCGGTCATATCATACAAAGAACGAGTGAAACCGGGGTGTTTTTGTACAGATATGATTCTTCTTTGAACATTAAGGATAGACGATACCGTATCCTAAAATAAAATTGTATCAATTAACAAAAACAATATTTCTCGAGGACAAACAACAGTAGCAACAACTCTAATGGGTGACATATGGGAATTGAAGAAAAAATTACGATATAATCAATTGTTAACATTTCACAATACTTCATTTGAAAGATTAGGAAAGAAAACGTTAGTTTGGAAAAAAACGTTAACTAGAATTGATAAAACTATTTTCTAGAAAAATGATTCAAGCTAAAGATTTTATAAATTCTAAATGAAAGCAATACTTGCTGTTTGGTCAATAAATGGTTAATGTAATCTTTATATAGAAATGAGTCCCTCGATTAAATGCCATACGCTTACACGCTTGGGCGATCACGTCTTGAATGAAACATGACTGACGAGTAGAAGATTTTCCCGCTGTAGGTTGCCATTACATGATGTGGTAGATTGGTTGCCATCCAAGGCTATGGAACCTGATCTTTTCTGTCATTTGAATCATAGATGGAGAGATTAGACTTTTTTGTTACCTTTTCCGTGAGTATCTGCGCTTACGCGAATGCATTGAATTCAACTGGAATTCGAACTCTGGTTTTTCGTTCTCAGACGATATCCACTGCACCAAAATGTGCATGAATTATGACAATTTGAATTTGGCGTAGAAATTCCGTGACGAATTATTATTATACACGTGTCATTATATTAGATTACATTGTTATGCATACATATATGGTAGTATTACTGCTTGTTAAATGGTATTCTTTTGCAAGTAATGAAGACTGAGAATGAACTACATTATGTGTATGAGATATTCTTGTGGTTTCAGCAGTTTAATTTTCAAGAAGTATTCAAATAAATAACGACGAGTATTTCCTAATAGTTTTGATTTTGCTGGGATTAGGAAATCAAAATATTTTTAGATGATATATGTCAATGGATTCGTGAAGAAACAGAAAGTAAATGCAATTTTGAAATAAAGGTGTCAAATGGAAGTTCCATTTATATATTGCTTTAATCTCGTATTTATGTAAGCTTTCAGCAAGATCACATTGAAATATAAAACATAAACAACGTCAAATCTGGTCAATACTGAAATTAGTATCACCCGAGAAATAACAGCTACTTTAATTATGCATGTGAGGTGATGTAATGCATAAGGGCTCGGAATATTTAATTGGAAGTCCGAGTTCCGATTACAGTTGTGCTCGTTAAAATCTTTGAGTAGCAATTACATTCAGGAAATGTATGAATACATTTTTTGCTACAAGATATTGGTTAATTAGTAACTAACTTTTAGCACTAAATCATTCTAAATCATTATTTTTCTCTAATAGTTTCTTATAATCTAAAAATATCTTGTAAATTTAATTAACCTGTAAAGAGTTGATAAGTCGTAGATAATAATATAATAAGATAATCGTATATATTTAGTTTTTCTGTATATATGTTCATAAAATGATTATATATATATATATATATATATATATATATATATATATATATATATATATATATGTGTGTGTGAAATAATGGATAGATATTCCGTAGTTTGGCAATTATTACTTTTTATAATATGCTTTCAGGATACGGTTCCAAGTGCACCATGATGAAACTTAAAATCTCTACTTTTGGCACCTAAATTTGCAAGCATTTGACCTGCAGTCCCATATACTATGATTATAAAAGTAATAATATATATATATATATATATATATATATATATATATATATATAGTCATGTATTTTTGAATACACGGCATACATTCACGCGCAAACATCTATGTATGTTCATGTGTGCTTGTGTGTACAAACGCGCATATATATTGGTATGTGAGAACACGTATGCGCGTGTGTTTGTGTGTGCGTCCTTGCTTGTAAAATAATTAGGAACTCTAACATGATATAATGTATGATAGCATTAATTTACGGAAAAGGAAAAGTTTTTCATGAAACGAAGATTGAGAGTCTAAACTGCTATACAATATAATGTTTCATGAATTCCGGACAATCACCTGGGAGAAGATAAAGAGATTTTGACCAACAATTGTCTAACTTATTCGAGCAGATATTGAAAGTATATTAGAACGTGTGAGTAACGAAAAGATCTTAACAGGTGTGATTGTTATCTGAGATTTAGAGTTAGAATTTCCAGGTGAGAAGAATTGAAATCTTTAGTACTCAAACACACACACACACACACACACACACACACACACACACACACACACACACACACACACACACACATCGATTATTAAATGTAAAATTAGTAGCGGGATCAGCAATTAACAAACTTATAGATTTCGTTGAATTGATAATAGAAATGTGAAATAATAGATAATAAATAAGTAAATGTTTCTTAGAGAAGAAACTTTTGGAGATAAATGTTCGCCTGTACCCTGAAAGGCCATGACATATAAAAGACAAATATGCTTCTGGTGATTTTATAAGCTTAGCTTAGAAGTAGTACAAGGTCAAAAGTATGGAGGAGTGGTGAAGAACGAACACACTGTTCAGTCGTAAATGATCAAGCAAGAAGCTTGCGAACCATTAAACCACGTCAAAATGAACTGTGATTTTCTAAGACACGCTAACTAAACATCCATCGCTTCGGTGGTACAGAGCCAAATGTGTGGAACACTGAGTGAAGATCAAACTCACCAAATTGTCATATTTGATCTTCCAACACACGCTTACTAACCATCCATCGTGTCGCTGGCACATGACCAAATGTGTGGAGCACCGAGTTTTGATAAAACTCATCATATCATAGTTGATCTACTAAGACAAGCTTACCAATCATCCATCGTCTCGGTGGTACACGGCCAAATGTGTGGTGCATCGAATGAAAATCAAACTCACCATAGTATCACAGTTGCCCTACAAAGACACGCTTACTCAAAATCTATCGCGTCGGTAGTACGAGTGAGGACCTAACTCACCAAAATATCATAGTCGATCTACCAAGACACGCTTACTAACCACCCATCGCTTCGAAGTACCAAAATTCATACAAGTTCCTGGGCACTTTGGCGTAGTGTCACGTCTGCTATATGTATCTTCCTATGTGTGTGCGTGTATGCATATGTGTACATTTGTGCTTGTGCATACTCGAGGTTTTAATACATATGAATGTTTGTGTATATGTGTGCCTGTGTCTGTGTGTCTGTGTGGGTGGAGAGTTTTGTCATTCTGCCGCAATATATATATATATATATATATATATATATATATATATATATATATATATATATATGTATGTATGTATGTTTATTATCTAGCTTGCTGCTGGCTGAAAATCAATCGGAAAATATTCAAAACTTTTCATTTCCTACAAAATCTGCAATAAGCTATTATAATGTTATCTCTATTGCACGGTTCAAATCTTTCTTGGTTCATTTTTCGCTGGGACAAGTTTCATATTACAAGATACTGCAACCGTAATATTGTGTTATCGAAATATTTTATGGTGAATATTAATTTCATCGTTGTTCCCTAACGGGTGTTATTGATATATTCTTTAGATATCTTAATATCCTGATGTCTAGATCATATTCTGAATCCATATCGACCCGTCAGAGTAAATTAGCTATCATATGTAATTTTATATTTTAGGTTTATTGCCCTTGCTAGCAAACATCTTAATTCTTCTAGTCAAATCGACTTAGCCTTGAGACCTTACGCATATATTTATGATTTAACATAGCCTAAGATATATAAGCGTTATATCGATTAACAATTTTTTCGTGAAATGTCGATATTTTCACAATTATTTACGTAGGATGGTTTATTTATGTTACACAGATTCTACTATATACTTTAAAAAATGGTCCTAAGTAGAGTTTCGAATGTATATTAAATATTATGCCATGCTATCTGATTATTTTTTTCCTTCCAATTTTTAAAATACATTCATGTTTAAAATATAAGATGATAAATATTTTATGCCGGAATAATTCGTGTTCCAGCGTTTCAGGTTGTTGTCCTTTGTCGAAATGCATTTATGTTTTATATTAAAATGCAAAAGTTACTTAATTTTGTTTTACTGAGATTGACACTAAATTTAATCGACGCCTCTACATTTATAACCTAGTTTCAATGATTAAAATAATTTAAAAAATACATTATATTATTTGTGCTTAAAATAGTGCAAAATAACACCTGTTTTTTAACAGCGACTCTGAACTAGAATATCCTGATAATTGCGAAGAACGTTCTCGATATGACAGACTTTTCACATTTAAAACCCGGTCCTCCTATGGAAATTCAAGTTTAAATATCCGTAGATGTGAGGGTGATATAATAAATAACAGCAAGGTTGAATTACAATTCCAGTCGAGTTCGATATATTCAAGCGTGCGCACATAACCCATGGAAAATTTATGAACCCTCTTTTACTTCTATCAGCTATGGCTTAAATAGTAATACTATCACGAATATAATTTTTACCTTCTATTTTATTTCTTATAATCTACACGTATTTTTTGGCTTTAATGATTTTTCAAAAGTGTGAGAAAGCTTAAAATTCAGTATCTGTCTGGATTTCTGAGATGAAGTTGTATTTACAGTATTTGCATTATTCGGATTATTTTCTTTATTTTTGTGGCCATTTTTACGAATTTGCAGCCGTTTTAATCTCCGGCCTTCTTCAGGTGCTGAGAATTTCGAAATGAACCCTTCATTACAATCAATAATAAAGGGTTCGATTTGAAATTCCGAGCACCTGAAGTAGGCCCGATTGTACAAAGGCCGAAACGTCGTACCAATGGCAACAAAGATGAGGGCAATAGTTCGAAAAATGTAAATAGCGTAAAATTCAATCTAATAAAACAGCACATGCTATATATGCCAACTTAGTATCAGAACGACCTGTTCGACATATTTTCAAAACTGTTTGAGTTATATAACTATGACATTTCACTAATTTATGAATGAGCATAGTACCGATCATGGTATCCATATGAATATATTGAATTCGATGTTGCTATTTCAGAACATGATTCAAAGTTTAAGTCATATTTTTTCTTTTGAAACCAATTTGCGGTGTTAGATAAATCTACCTTAGAATATTATGAGTTAGATTCTCATATTTAGACTGCTATATTTGATATAACTGATTCTTATCAAGATTTATTTCAATTGTTTATTAGTTGCTAATTCTACATGCTGACTTTTAATATGTATTTAGCTTGCTTAATTTAGCTTGCTTAATATCATTCCATATCATTCTATTGTTTCGGAAAAGTTTAAAGTGTATTATATTTCTGGAAACACTTTGTAGAGAATGTTGATTCTTTGTCTAACTTTAATATTATCTTAGCTATAAATATCTATGTCATTCGCATATCCCGTTCATTTCAGCATACTAGCCTGGAAGGCAATACGCTTTTTATGCATCTGCTTCTAAATATTCAGGAAATAGGCTCTGAAAAGATCAAATAAATGGCGGCTCTCATTTCATCTTGGACAGCTTTGAATTATTTCGGCATTGGATCCTTTTAACACAACGTGCAATGTAGAGGACTAATTATAATTTTTCTATGTTAACATTCACTTGATTTTGAACTTAGGAGGTGGTTTATAATGGATATGAAGAGGGAGTCTTTCTCAATGTGCTTATATGCTGCTGCATGTTCAACATAATTTATATGACATTTTTAATTGAAGAGGCATGTACAAAAATACTCTTTAGAAAACTGATAAATTGTTGATAATATAATTAATAGTAATGTTACCAATAGACCTTATTTTTTCTAGTAAGTCGTTATTTACATTCAGATTTCGCAAGGGATCATACACGGACAAATAAATGTTAAAATATATTTTAAAACTGTTAGATACATTTCTCATTAAAGGAAAATTTACATTCATTTTAATAGATACTACATATATTATCATAGAATACTATTACTAGCTAATCAGAATTTAAGCAAAACTCATCTAAAAAGCAATTATTGTATATTATACGAATACATGTTGACATAATAAGAATTAGGACACGGTGTGTCACCCACATGAGTGACATTCAAACGCCTGATTAATATAAATGTATGCTCTCAAGCTCAAAATCCTTGATAAAACAATGACGTCCTTGCTTTTGTATATGAACAGGTGCAACAGAATAAACCCCACATTGCATTGATAAAATCACTCAGAAAACAAATATCATCGGCAAAGTAGTGTTTTAAACGTGTCGCTTTTTGTTTATTCATAGAGTTAAAATATTTGTATTCCTTGGTACTGATAGTATATCTAGTTTTCGTTAATTGCAAGACTGTTGGTGAAGCTGACTTCCAGCTTTGGTCAAACAGTAGAAAACTACAAGATTATTGATGTACTGGACTGTTGATATTATATTCATTTGCTCTGGCAGAAAAAGTTTTGTTTGCACATGGCTTCCAGGAATCAGATTATACAACTGTGTATACAGTGGTTTAAGATGACGTACATGATTGTTTTCATGTCTGTCACTGACACAGGTTCAATTTAAACTGACCATTCGGTTCTTTATGTAAGAAAGAGTTTGTTCAACAGAGCAAATTCCTGGTGACTTTGAATTTGTATCAGAACACAGCATATGATGTTTTTGAAGGCATCCCTGACGAGTGAAAATCTCAAAACTATATTATCACAAAATTTCAAAGTCACCAAGAATCTGCTCTGTTAAAGCGACAAACACCTACAACTTAAATACCCTCTATTTACACCAAAATATCGAGCACATTACCAAAAAAAACTGCTTTAAAAATATTTTATCAGTTAAACCAGTGGAAAACAATACAGACCCCATATATTATCACAATTAAGCTATATATATATATATATATATATATATATATATATATATTGTCTGTGTGTGTGAGCACCTGACTACGCATGTTTGAATTTAATACCCAGACAACCGATGTAGTCATTATAAATATAAAATTTATCTATAATTTGCTTTTAAAATCAGAAGCTATCCGGGTGTTTGTTGTGCATCGAACATGAAATGTGATATATTTTAAAATTATATATCAAATTTTTGCAGGAAAACACTAATGTTTCCCGACCATGTTTATAGTTTATGAAGTATAATATTCTGTTTTATAATCCTTAATAATATGTAGACAGGCTAAAAAGGAATGGCTTAATGACAAAGGTGCACAAGTGGAGGGATTGAGCAGGAATAATAAAACAGACACACATAAAGAAATAAAAGAACTAACAGGACAAAAAACCTGCTCTTCAACAAGATGTATAAAATCTAAGGATGGAACAATCATTTTGGAGAAAGAGGAAATCCTCCAACGATGGGAAGAATATATAAAATAATACGCAAAGATTAGGAAGGACCAGAAATATTAAAGTTTGAGTGGAATCTGCAGTAGTCAAACTGAATAGAAACAATCGATCTGAACAAGGCGGCATAGTCACATATAAGAAGTGTGAATTTTATAGGGGATAGATAACACTGATTATTCCCATATTTATATTCCTTTCAGACAGAAACCCACAAACTAAATAACATAGCAAGCCAAATGTATAATGCTATGAATGCTTCCCTTGAGGCTGTAATATTTGCAAATAACTCAAGAGCTGTCGGAGTACAGGAAAAGACGAGGAATTCGAATGTTGAATTTAAAACAATTTAGGTGCTACGCAATTCGAAGTTAGGCAAAAATTAATTCAGGAAATAATACGCTTTTGTTCTATATAAGCATTATTTTATGTCTGTAAGACATGTAAGAGTTTCATATACTTATCCAGTCAAGAACATGACTGTTTAATTATATATTCAAGAAAGTGTGTTATTGTTTATGAACGCATTGTTGTTATACAATCATTCCTGAATTAACAACTAGATTTCGTTCGAACGAACTGGTAACAAACAAGATGGTCAGGAATTGAGTTATTTCTCAACAGAAGTTCAGGTGTAATAAGCCTGTAGTGCGTTTATATCAACCAGCTTCAGATAGCAATAAATCACTTTTGAATCATTTGCAACACATATTATTCTTTCTAAATAATGATATAGTGCACTCGTATACTTAACTATAGCCTCAAATTTCTTATTTTAAATGTTTATACAGTACAGTTATATCTGAACAGTAATTGTAAAGACACTTTCAAAAATCAGTTATATATTCTGTACATTACTTCAGTTCGCCAACTGTAAATACAGTGCAATTATTTTTTCACAATATTCATTTGATTTATTTCGATTAATTTTGAAGGAATTGAAAACACTCAGTCTCAACATTTTTGCATCAAGTAAAATACAGAGTGATTAGAATTTTATTCATTTGTCATTTTATTATTTTGATAGCTGCTCTAAAAATTAGGAATGTTAAAAATCTAAAGTCGTTAAAAAAGGAATGACAATATTACATAATCTATATGTTACTATTACGTGGAATTCATTAGATTGTTTCATATCCTTTTTTATAATCTCGCAGTTTATGGCGATTTTGTCAAGATTATTTCAAATTTTGCTTCAGAATTAAAAAATAAATAAATTAAAGAATACTAAAATAATAATGCTACATAATAAATTAGGTAATAAATATTGTAAAAATATTTCCAAACATATCATTAATGATGAGGGTGGAGTAAAAGCCGCGTAAAAATGTGTTCTAAGTAGAATGATTTTCTCGGTGATTCAATAAACGTTAATGTATTTGGAAATTGTATCCGATTAGAGAAAATAAATTTATTCGATGGAAAGAAAATGGACAAATACGTATAATACTGGTGCGCACAAAAGTATGACAAACTTTCCTAATGGTTCTGATTTGGTTTGCAAGTATGGTTTGAGCATTGACGGGAAAAACATAACATCCTGCCCCATTGAACATTGGCCAATCTCAGTATTGATAGTGCTGCCACTGAAGAGACCGCCAAAATCCTAGGGACATATGGGTCAGCACACTATAGAGGGATAGGTGGACTACAACTGGGACCATCCATGAAAAAATATCGTTTCAATTAGTTTAAATTATTATTGTCTATTATGGCGATGGATGATGAGATCTTGATTAAACACCTTCTCGAACATCCCCAATATCTGGCACGTCCCCGATCAAGTACGGATGACCGTAAGTACGCGTTGGGCCTTGCTGAAGTTTTGAGAAACCTCTATATCTATTCTATGATAATTTTGTTATAGGTAGTAGAGCATCGAGTCGGTTGTAGTAAAAGCTCATTCAGCCAGGTAAGGAGAAATGGGACAACCCTTCTTCCCATAGGTATGAGATAGTTTTGCAGGTTCTTTCTTTAATATTTGTCTTCGCATGATAAGATTATTTGTCTCTTACATGATGGAGGCATTTGCTTTTTGGGGAAACTGGTTGATAAACGAGAGAAGTTCGTAAAAGAGCTGGAGTCTCTACTAAGATTGGTAAGTTTGCAGAAGATCAATCACTTTTTCTTCGAATTATTTTATCCGTCAAGGAATGAAGAGGTAGATGCCCGGGAGCGAGGTAGACGCTTGTTTAATTTTACCATTTCTTCAATTTCTCTTTTAGGATTTTATTCTCCATTACTTCATGTTCGAGATCATATATCTTGGAGAGATCCTAGGATTTTGGTGGTTTCCAGGCCGGAGTATCACACTAGTCAAGGACGTGGGGATATATGTGTCTTTTCTCCTGGGGTTTTCAAAGGACTGAGTTCCAGCTTTTTGGCGATTCACTCTGGTCTTAACAGGAACCACCCATTCCCCGTTCTTGTCGCCACATCATAAGCAGCTGGCAAATGATTTTCTGTGAAACTGAGCCGCTCTTTTTTTGTTCAGTACTTTGGTTTGCAACGGGACTCTGCCACAGCAATTTTAGGACATCTAAGCAGTTAAGAATGGTCAGGGAGTCATTAGGGTATATCCTTCTCGTAAAATATTCCCTTGTCAGACTATGCACTGAGCATTGTATTCGGTTCATCAGATGAGATATATTTTATTGAAACGTTGCTAGCAATTTCAACGCCTTATTCATTCTAATAATTTGTTACTTCACTTTAGGGGATGGCAGTGTTTTTACAACAGTGACTTTTGTGAAACGATATATTTTACGTGCACGAATATCCAAGACGTAAAATGGCCTTAAAATTTACAACTATCTTTAGTTATTGGTGGTCTGTAATAGTCTATCTTCTTTCACAAGGTGACCGTAACACTTGGCGTATTCAAATAAGTTTGGATTATTGCTGATCAATTTCACAGAGGGACGTCTATCTACAGAGTGATTCCGCGGTCACAGCATCAGCATTTTTCTTGAAAAAATAATCTCCCACCAGTGTGTGTATATATATATATATATATATATATATATGAAAGATAATAATAATAATAATAATAATATATATATATATATATGAAAGATATATATATATGAAAGACATGTATATATATATATATATATATATATGAAAGATAAGATGTACTTGAGAAAATATTTTTTAAGAATCCTACCCATCGAAGTAGTGTATGTAAATATAAAACTGGACATGGAAGTAAGCATGTTTTTTGCTAAATGCAATCAAAATTGGCAAACGTCATGCAATGTCACACACATTGCCTGATGATTTCATTTAGCATGAAACCGACTATTGCCTCTGGGTGTTGAGTTCAATGATCATGTTATACACACACACACACACACACACACACACACGTATATATATATATATATATATATATATATATATATATATATATATCCATTTTTAAACGATTTATTACGCTCGTTATTAAAAATCGTCTGAAGACACCATTCATGGTAGAAACCTGAGTAGCGAAATAACTCATTTAAAAATGGAAAATATTCAAAGGTTCTACAATATAATTGTAAAGAACACTTTTTAATACAAATGTGTCCTTGTCTAACCCTAGGTCCAAAAATTAAGTATTAAACAATCAATCAATCAATATATATATATAAATATATATATATATATATATATATATATATATATATTCGACGTTAATTTTTATTTTATATTAAATTTTCAAAGGAGAAGTCCCATGTATTACAAACATCACACTAATAATGATAATAGCTCTCGGTTTCTTTCTCACTCGTGTCTCGCTGCCTTTCACTCCCTCTCACTTATATCTATCTATCTATCTATCTATCTATCTATCTATCTATATATATATATAAAATCCGAGGTGGTCCTGTTTTATTGTATCACAGCTCATCAGTACTGCTTCATATACGATTTCCCCAAGTCGTGATTGAAACCGGATGCATTTTTATCAGTCGAAGATTGTAAAGCTGTCGGCGCACGTAGGAGGAAAGCAGATTTTAATGTTATGTACATAATGTAAGCAAACGATGGAAAGAGTGATAGAGGATGTTAATGACGTATCGGAATCAGGAAAT
Organism: Ascarosepion bandense; assembly: GCA_037127315.1. Taxonomy (NCBI): domain Eukaryota; kingdom Metazoa; phylum Mollusca; class Cephalopoda; order Sepiida; family Sepiidae; genus Ascarosepion; species Ascarosepion bandense. The sequence continues at coordinate 550,212 of JBBBDQ010000190.1, forward strand.
TTTATACCATACAACTGAGTCGAATTTAATTCTACTACCTTGATCGAAGGTGAAATGAATATATTAATATGTTATTATATATATGAATGTGTTTTCCGTAATATCTACTAAAGTATTATATTTACCAAAATACATCTCAAACTTCAAAATATCTATCAGGCACGGGATTGAAACATCCGAGTTATTACCATCTTACATCATTACATATCGCTGGCGAACCAACATAAACATCAACATGATTTTGGCTGAACAAAGCATTCATTAGGTAACTGAAAGTTATGCACCAGCGAGCTACAGAAACCCGAGGTTCAATAATTTATATCCTCAGACATGGAAATTGAAGGATCAACAAGAAATGAAATCATTTACACTCGATTCCCCCGTCGTTAATTTGACAACGTCCCTTAGTGTAAAGATGCAAATGCATATTGGTATCGCAAAATCAATGGAATTTATCCTTCTGAAGACATAAATATAACAATATATTTTTTATTTAGATTGTTTATATGCTGTTTCTATTTAATGTTTTTTAGCAATAGGAGTGTTCTTTTCTTTCATTCTCTGATTCCCGGCACTTATCACGTGTGTAACCATGCACTTTACGTTTTAAATTTTGTTATTGCCTATGTTTACCTTGTTCTTTGTTTCTTTGTATATAATTTTCGCTAATCCTCCTTCCAAGAACATGGCCTGAACTCTTTCCCTGATTTCTTTTTTCTTTTGTGCTAGGCTTCTCCATGCAAAGATATTTTCTTGATTTCTCAGTGAGAAATTGTTGAAAGTTAAACATTGAAAAATTGCAATGTTTTGCTTTAATGGAGACATATCACACAAACGAAAAGGATACATTGATACAGATCCCAATTGTCAGTGAGAAATTTTATTGAGTTTGCTGGCATATTTGTTTTAAATGAAGTGAGAAATCTGGCTGAAAAACTGGGAATGTCCGATAATTTTTAAAGATTTGATTTGAGATTAGGAACAACATGACAGGAATTTCATAATCACAAATGGAGAAACTGAAATTGACATTAAGAGAAAAAATAACCAGTGCTAAAATATTAAATTGCATATATGATTTGGCAAATTCGTTGAAATAAAGCGAAACATGAAATATACATAGAGTTGCGAAAGTTATGATACTAAAATTAAGCCTGACTACACTAGACTTGAAATAGCAATAGCGTGGTAAGTTTGTTATATCATTTTAAGATCACATTTACAAGTATTATTTAATCTACACAAAATGTATTGAGCAATTTCTACAGTTCCCTTGAATTAGTTGATTTCTGCTTTGACTATGTAAAATATATAGTAGAAATAACAAGTAAATTTAATAAATATGTTGTATTTTTAATCTATTACTTAAGTAAGTATAATTTATTGTCATTTCTTCTTCTTCTATTTGCCTTGTCCCCTCAGAAAGTAGGCGACCATGGATTTCCTCGTTTATCTATCTCTGGTGTCACTCAGCACGCTTTCTCTTCTCACACCACAAAATCCTCGTTCTGTCATCCACCTGCTCAGGGGCTTCAAATATGTAGTCCGCTGTTTTCTCCTGTTTCTTTTTATGTAACCTGTTAGTATGATGTGCTCCAAACCCTCTTTCTCATTGCATGTCCCAGGAACTTTAGCTTTCTCACCATTATCCTCTCTATTAACTTGTTTTTTGTTTCCATCATTTCAATAACCTCATCATTGCTAACATGCTCGATCCATGATATCCGCTGTACCCTTCTGTAGAACCACATTTGAAATGCTTCAAGTTTTTTTCTTGATCTTGATTGATGAGATTGTCTAGAAATCACTGCCATATGGAAAAACTGACATCACATAGCGACCCAGTACTCTTTTCTTTGTTTCTAGTGAAATGTCCATTTCTTTTAAAACTCTAATCTACTTCTAGGACGCCAAGCCAATTCGCCTTCAATAATATATAATTTCTGTTATTGCTCTTAAAGTAGCATCATGATTTTTAAAAAAAGCTGTCACTAATAATTAATTCCGTGATACTAACAGCCTGCTGAATATTTCTATACATTATTTTCTGTCATTTAAGTGTAAATAAATATTTCTTTGGTCATTTCTGTAAAAATGTTTTGCTTATTTCGAATAGAAATTTGGCCTTATTTGGAAGAGTTTTTTTCAAGACAATTACTCAAAACTGAAGACTTAAAATAATCAAATTTTCTAGAGCAAACTTTCTGCTAAAGATGCAATGCAATTGTAATGCATAAAACATGACTGTGCGTGAGTCGTAGGACTTATATGCAAATAACAGAGAAGTGAAGAAAATTTTATTTCCAAGACACTAATCAGGTCTCGGGAACGTTACATTTCTGAACATGTTATTTCATACTTTCTGATTAAATGATACAGGTCAAACGAATATATGAATTCTATGAAATACAAAAGTATCCAAGAAGTATTTTTTGCTCTGAAGCCTGACATACGTTGTACCTGAATCATTAAACCACGTTTCATGGGCTTTATTATTAACAGGCCCCTACCGCCATGAGCGTAATAAAACAGAGAACATCTTTCAACCGATTGTAGGTTGATGAATAAGAAATAGATATTTTTAACAGCATAGTGATATAAGATCTCTGTTTGGATTTATATTAAGTTATTTAAACACTTTAATCATAATAATCTTTTCACTACAATTTTCTTCTTTCTATTTACACGGTCTTTATAACAACCCTCATATCATTTTTTAGAAACGTTTGGAGAAACAGCATCGAATAAATGTCGTGTGATATTAAAATTCACGTCATATCCGGTGTGTTTAAAGAAAAAGAATTATCTACAAATGCCGATAAAATTATAATAAAAGAAATTGATGTTACTTTTTACTTCGAATTCATACTTTTATTAATTCAAATATGAAGTTGCAATATATTAAAAAATAGAAAATATGTTTATAAGCAAATGGAACATTTCAACATGCTAATTACATATAGAAAATACCAAAACCAAAATGTAGAAAACGTTAATATCTGATTCTACCTCATACACATTTAAACTTTACGTCTTAGTGGATTTTTCATCTTGCTTAAGGTGAAATGATCAAAATCAATATGTTATCTATTTTAACTGAGGATGGAAAATGTGACAACGAAATACGAAGTGGTATTGAGATTTCGAATTATACCTTCCAGATGCAAAGTAACTAATTTAAAATCAAGAAAGTTAAATTAGAAACAAAAAACAGTCATGCAATGTTATGGAATATCAGTTCTGATTTATGGAAATGAATGCTGAATATTTTTATTACAGGTGGAGAAGATTCGACGGGGAAAAGTGTCTATCTGTGTTTCGTACGACAAGCGGTCGTCTGACTATATCTGAATATAATTTGCGGCTAGAACCTGGCATTCACCCTGCTATGTTCATTCTTATATTCACACTCACACTATCTATACAAACAAGATTCTTAATATCGTATCGTCTTCCCCGATAAATATAATAAACATCGAAAACTTTTATGGATTATGTCTTAATCAATTGAAAATTCAGGTTTTCGTAATATGTAAGCAAGGTGAAGATAGACGATCATTTCGTAATAGCAGGTGCTGTCAGCCTGGTTGTGCTGGTGGCTCATTATCTCGGAGTTGTTAATCGAAAAGCTGAGTTCCGAGTCTAGCTACGTTATTTATATTCACTTACTCGCAAATATCTTAAGGAAATATATGTCGCACTGAATTATTAACTAGAGAGGAATAACTACCTTTGATTGATATGTGGTGATACCGACCGAGCAAATGCGAGGGACCGGATGTTTGCTCTGTAGCGGCTGGAAGGCAAATAAACAAAGATCGCCTCTGCGCAGGTGTATTCGCGCAGAAGTTCCGGTTGAAAAATAAAAATTAATCAAATATCAAATTTCCATTTCGCGAGCGCACGCGAATTTTATTTGCCAGCTAGTGGGAAGCCCAGAAACAAATACAAGTATGAAAATCTCAAGCGAGCTGCTTTTGATCCAAAAAGCAGATATAAAAAGCGGATACACAAAACATCGTCAGAGAGATTGACGCAGAGACCAAGGAGAAGAATGTAATTGATATCCCCTTGACTTAATCTGAGCGGCTACTACATTCGGCTCCCTTCACGTATCATCACTTCTTCTCTGTCTCAAAAGCACTTACTGACATCAGGAGTGACTACTTCAAAAACTAGTTCCTTACAAACCAACTTACTAACTTACGGACCCTAGAAGTGGCAACTTCAAAATGAACATTACTTACTTAAAAGACGCCTCCACATTCCTAAGCCTTTTATCTCTTTCAGCTCATTAATTGCTATGGACATTCTAACCTCCGTTGGAGCTTTATATTCAAGTATTACTTTATTTGTAAAAAACATTAATTGATATATATATATATATATATATATGAATGTTATTTTATACTTAAATAGCCTTTCTTCATTTTATAATCATTTTATGACTTATAGTGGGCTCTCTACCACAAAGCTAAATTCCGTTAACCTGCAAAAATTTACAACTTCCCTTCACTAGAACAGAATCCTACTTCTGCTAGAAAAAATAGATAAGCACTGACTATAGATATGCCGCTAAAGAAAAACCACCAAAAGCATTTAATTAGTATCTATCTATCTATCTATCTATCTATCTATCCATCTATCTATCTATCTTTCTATCTCTCTCTCTCTCTCTCTCTCTCTATATATATATATATATATATATATATATATATATATATATGCATAACTTTAAAATAAACTAAATGCAATGCTTTAACCTGGAATTTAAAATCGAAATTAAGAAAAGTGAATCTATTAGTCGATTGTTGTTAGAGATTTCAGATATTAAGCTATAAAAAGACAAAGAGGCACACATAGACAATGCTGATATTTAATTTAATCAAATATCCATATTAATGACCCAATAAATTGTTTTTAGAGTCTCATTATGTTTTTCAATTTAGATATTACTTCATTTGATTATTCCACACTGGCTATGTAACAATGCTCCTCTGAGTAAGGGACTTTGGCTAGTTTTGAAGATCTTACAATTTTTCAGTTTAAAATATGCATAATCACTTGATAAGACATAGGTAGTTTCGAAACAAAATAGCCTTTTTTAGTGATACTATATCATATTTATAATTTCTAAATAAATATTATTCGCACTACATTGTACTGTGCATTTATTTAAGAACAGTATTTAATTGGATACGTAATTTTATCCCATCCATACCTGATGTATATATATATATATATATATATATATATATATATATATAACTCTCCATTCTGCACATATATAGATCTACCATCCGACCGTGTACTGAATAATGCTGCTCCATTTGTTCGGGTGCGCCTACTATTTACCTTGGGGTTCTTCACAAAATCCAACGGAGAAACTGTAATGTGATCGATCTCGACTTGGTAGCTCACTTTCTCACAGTTGTAATGTGGCTTTCGTATGTCTCTTCTACAAATACTTTCATGTCTACTGCTCCAATGAACTTAGCTAACTCGTGGACTCTGTGTATGAATTTAATTGTGCTACTAAACTAGTATTTAGGCACCACCCTTTTACAGAGTAACCAATAAAATGTAATAGCATCTTTTACGCCTACAGCTACTTCTTTGCACTTCCTATTTGAGGATACCCCTACCGTATACATGTATACCTGACACCTACAATCTCCAAGAATTTAAATGCAAATTCAATAGTGATCTCTGATCTGTTTGTCTAGCATCCTTTTCCTCATGCTCTTTTCACTGTCCACTCATCACTGATAGCATCAGTATTCTCAAGATTCTCTTACGCGTTTCCTGACACCCCATCAAACCCGTTACTCTTCTGCATCATTTTCATCCTATGTAACAATGTAGCACACTGCACACCAGCGGCAGTGACACTCACTTAACTTGAGCGAAATCTCTCTCTCTCACTCTCTCTAACTATATATATATATATATATATTTCTCCAAAACATTTTGACAATGCTACTAGTACACAGGGGGATTATATGGAGTGAGAGTGAAAGAGAAGACTGCGAATATTCAGGATTCCGTAAAGATAAAGACTGTAGGTGGTAAAAGAAAACATAAAATGGCGATTGACTTTGCATTTAAATTTTTGAAGAATGTAGTTTTCAGTGATGCATGTAAACGGAAGTTTTTTTCACAAGTGGGAATTATCTTAATCGCTGAATCCTTCTGCTTTAACTTCCTTCGTGATGTCCTGAAATTATTGAATTTTCTAAGCCGTCATTCCTAAGTAAAATTTTACTGCCTTATTCTTACTTTAGTATAATTGCCTTTCTTGTTACGTTTAGTTAGAAACATTCTCTTTGGTCTCAATTCGCTTTTCTTCTCCGGATCCGCCTGTAAAACCATATCTAAGTCACTTTGGGCCTCTTCTACATCTGTGAGAAAATTGTCCAGCATTCAATACAACATAAATATGCCATCCCAGTTTATCATTCTATTTTTGTTTGTTCATTTTTTGCTTAGATTATGGAGGTAATATTTATCTATTCCTGTGGGATTTCTGATTTCCATCTGTCATTTTCCATCGCACGTTACTATAAAAACAAGATAGCAAAATATTTTATTTACACGTATTAAATAATTTATATATCTGCGCTATTCTCATATCTCTATTTTGTAGCTGTAATTATCATGTAGTTAATGATTTAAGCAAAAACACTTTGGATGTGGTTATCATTCATAATTTCCAAGTGAACGTGTATCAATAATATTAATCATATTCATCAATGCAAATATAACACACAAGAATGTCCAAGTTAGTGCAGAAGCAACGTAGAAATAGAATAGAAATAGGAGCCAATTATGAATTAAAATTGAGTAAGAAAATTCTGAACGATAGACAGTTTTGAGGAAAGGTATATTCCAGATAAGCTATCGTAGAAATAACCTGAACAGAGTAATGGTATATATTATATACGTTTGTTACATTAAGAAATCTAAAACATATTACAAAACATAAATTTTAATTTTTTATTTAAATATTACTAATTTGTATCGAATTTAGTCATCCTTAATATATATAGAAAAAATATAATAATATCGCATCGTTACATTGTCTGCAGTTATATGAAAAGTAGTACATTTATTTCAAACTAATAAGCAACAACATATTGTCAGAATTTAATAATTTTATGCAAAATTTCTTGTTGATAACCTCTACATTTTCTGAAATATTTTGCGAACAGTTTAATTATCCTTTTTTATGTAACTGAATTCGTTACCGTTGCAAATATTATACATGTAGGTACCTCCATTACATTAAAAAAATCCAGCATAGTATGATTTAAAAAGGTTCGACACATAATAAAACGAACTTTTTCTATCAAAATATTTATAATATTATTAAGAGAAAAGACCAAAGTAATTTTGATATATTTCATAAAATTCTTTAATCCCTTTTAACAGGTTCAAAATTTGGGCCAAAAATTTTATTTTAATTTGAGTTGGCATTGCAGAAAATCTGAGAAGATCTTACGATTGTTTACAATCGATTACGTAACTCTTTTTTTTTGACGTAACTCACTTTTTCGGTGACAAACACATTAATTTGGAAATTCTCGCAAAAATCAAATAATCGACCGATTTTAATGAAACCTTCTGTACTCATTCACCAATGAAGAAAATTATTTTTGAAATATTTAATATTTTTAAAATATTGATGAAAAAATGCTTTTAATTCTGTTACTCCCACTCCACGTTAATTCATGAAATTATAATAAATTTTCATTTCTGTAAATTAATTTTATTAGTTAAACGCAGACATCATCCGGAAATATACATCATCTATTTTTCTATTTATCATTATATGGCACTGTCCGAAAATCGGCTCCAAAGCAAAATATAAAAAAGGAAATATAACTTTAATATAATATAATTTGATAAGCTTTTAACTTCTGAAATTAATAATAAAACTTAAGGGCATTATAGTCTGAAGAAAAAATGTGATTACTAATAAAATTTTAAAACAATTGTTTTCTTTTTTTATTAACATAATTTTAAAAAACTTTAAAATATTTTTAAAATCTTTTAAAGAACTATGATTTTTTATTAGTTAAGAATTGATGATTATACTGCCTATCAAAAAAAATAATATAAAATTTTCAACCCATATATTTTTAAAAAATCATTTGTGTAAATATGTTCAAATTTGTAAAGTACGATGTTCAGATTTATAAAGTAAGATTTTCTATATGGGTCAAATTGATTATAGAAGTTAACAAGCGTTCTAGGTTATTCCCCATTACATGGGAAACCATAGAAGAACGCGTTTTTATCCTTACGATATTTTATTCTCTACCTTTCTAAAATTTGTAGCCTGTTTTGCCAGTAATTCCTTCAACACTTAAACTAAGTGTTTTTTTTAATTCCTCCATTTTTTAAGTAATTGTGACTATGGGAGCATTAAGTAATTTCTGAGAAATAGAAAAAGAAGATATGGAAAATTTGGCACGATTGCACGCCATACATTGCGTTCTTGATAACACGGGTTAGTCGGAAATCTGTCACCGCTTAGAATAAAAGATATAAAATACAGCTACCCTAATTCAATTTATATTGTAAATTTCTGGTAGTAAGCAATTATTAAATGATTGAAAACAGATACATATAAGTTTTAATTTTAGAAATTGACTTAAATAACGTGTCAGCGAGTTATATTTTATTTTTGCAAGATTTATAAAAACAGAAATTTGGCTACTGTTTACGTGATGTGTCACTCAATCAAAACTGGCGGTATATTTAAAGAAATTTTACATTTCAATCACTATAATTTCGGTTAAAATTATACCGTTGTGCTTTGCTTACTAGAATTATTAAATATAATAGCTTAGGTTTCAATTAAAGCTAATTTTAATGATTGAAGATATCTTATTTATTTTTAAAATTTCAATTTCATCTTAAGTATCAAAAATCGGTGGAGGTACCTATATATATGTAATTAGTTGTTTGATGTAAAATAAAACAGATTTACATTAACTAATGCCCGTGTTCATGAAAACGGTACCATAAAAATGCGTTATATGTTACTTCAAAATAATGGTTGAAAGTAAAACTTATTGTAGATCACTCGTAATTAAATGGAATATATTTCACTTTTAGGTGGAAAATACAATATAATGATTTTGGAAAGAATATCTCTCAGCATATTTCAGCAACCATAATTGAATTTAGGACAGTTAACAAAGACTTCACGAAAACAAACTGTAAAAGTAAGCAGCTGTGGAATGAACTTATACATTTAAGGAAATTGAACAACTCATAGTCACTGAGTAAATACGATAGATGTAAAATATAATGTATTAATAAATAATAACAAAAATTTTAAGCAGCAAATTTAAGATATCTTGTCAGGTAATGAAAGACAAAAATGCTATAAAAAAATAATAGGCGATAACCATCTTTTTTTTTATTTCTTATCGATTACTATTCTGAGACATAAAAGATATTTTCCTAAGCCTGAAATCCAGAGAACATTGAGAAATGTTGATGTTAATCTCACAAATGAAATATATATATATATATATCTATATATATGAGTGTGTGTGTCTGCGTGTATGTGTGTCTATATACCCAAAAAGATATATATATATATATATATATATATATATATATATAGATAGATAGATAGATAGATAGATAGATAGATAGATAATGTGATTATATCTGTGGTCAATGCAATATATTGTCATTTTCTCGTCATTCCAACTTATGATTAAATATTTAGCATTGATTTTTGCTCAATCAAGTATTATTCATATTGAAATCATTCTTTGCCGGATTAACTCTCTTATATTGTAAGTAAGGTGAATAAAAGTGAAAAATTGAGATTACGAAAAATTAGCCCTTTTTTAGTTGCACAACATTCTTTGTTTTTTTTTAAATTGTCTGGTTTGAATCGTTTTATCTTGACAGGCTTTTGTGAGTTATACTGTTTCTCGTTGTTCCATGTTCCCTCCAGTTAGCTATATCTGTCAATTCATTTTCTTCTACGATATTCCTCAGCAACCACATGTTTATTTGTCTTTCAAAATGGTTTTCATCACTCCTACCTTGTTGGTATTTTTTTTATTTCTTGAAACATTACCTTTTTTTATTACATTTCGATTGTAGCATGTATTTAGGTGAAGCCATTTGGAGCATTTTTCCAGGTGTTTTTACTTGCAGTCAACCTTTTTTTCGTTTGTCCACCTGTTTATTTCTTTAAAGAATCATGGCTGTTTAATCGGATTCAAAATATTTCTTGGTAAGATATGCCATTATTTTAAGTAATTTATTCCAGTTTTATTTTTAAGTTTTGAATATTCTCTTGTATTTAAAGAGTGTATGTTTATTTTTCTCTGATTGTCTTATTTTCTAGAAAATATTTCAAATTGATATCAAGACATCTCCTGTCCAATATTTTCATGCATTCCGCTTAATCACTTCATATATGGACATCTTTCTATTCTATTATTTTTTTATATCATTCATATAGATCAGGCGGTTGGCCTTTGATTTTTTGTAGGATCATTAGCATCTAATAATTAATTTTAGTAAAAATGAATCCGTCTAGCAAAAAGACCGTTAATCTTTATTTCTGTTCCTAGTTATCACCATTAGAAAGTTAACTGAGAATTCAAGTACTAGTTTTTAACCGAGTTATTCGTGTATCCAGATCTGTGAATCATAAAATACGATTCCATGTTTCACTTTTTTAAACTTCATACAGGTGTTACTTGCCGATGAAGATAAAAATATGATATAATTTGTTTTTATTAAGACATAGAGGAAACCTCTTTAGTTATTACAACCTTGCTCCCTATGATTTCTCTATTTTACAACTAATTGTCTATTTATTCTGTAGATATTCGACTGGGTTACTTAGCGATTATTTTGGTTGGGTTTTTATTTGTGTGCTCTTTCATCCTGTTACGTTTTCATTTCATTGTTTGATAATAAGTCTCTCGTGTACAGTTTTCTATTTCGTAGACTGACGTACAGTTTGATACAATTTAATTGGATATTTTACGTCAAAGATCATTCTTCGATTTCATTCAGAATTTGATGTTCAAATGTTTACCTTCGACAGGATCATATTCAGTTCTAGTGCGTGCTATTTTATGTCGTCATTTTTCTACATATATAGCTTAAATGAAAATCTCATATCATTTCAGAAAACTATTATTCGTATGGGTGAACAAGTTTACTTTTTCCTTTTCTATACAAAATATTTTGTTATTTATATTTCGCTACTGAAGCTATTCAACCAAAATTGGCATGTTTCATTGATCACTTCTGCATATCATTTTTAGTAAGTATGTCTTTAAAATAAATGACATCAGCTTCTGGAAGACAAATCGGTCTCATTTTCCAGGTCGTTTTTTGGTAATTTTGGTGAAATTGCTTTTTTATGTTAAACGTATAGATATCACTATTTACACCAGTTTAGCATATTGCTTTGAAAATTTCTTAGTCACAGTAATATGAGCTAAGACGAAAAATTAATTCAATACTTGAAAATACCAGTCCTTAGAAATCGAAAAATACATTAGAAGAATATCGGCTTTTAAGTTCGTACAACAGGATACTGACAAAAATTGCAGAAATTAGGACTTAAAATATTTCGCATTTTTTGCATGATATATGCTGAAGGTTATATCGTAGACAAATCACCGCCCTTGTATGAATGTTTTGTTTATAATGTTCATAAATCGTTTGAATTGCAATTAGCAAAACGGCATATTTATTATTTCAATCTTGTTATACAGTCTTTCAAATTTGATCATGACTCATTGCTAGGACTAGATTGGTTTGTTTCTCCTTTTTTTGTTTTATACTATTAATTATATCAGTGCAAGTGTACCCTGCTGTCAAAATTAAGGACAGCATATTTGAGAGTATTATTAGCAGCTTTCTCACAGGTTATTCACAGGTTATTCTTTCTGTGTGTACCACTGATTGAGCACTCTGAAAAAAATAGTAGACTTTGATAAACAGTAGCTATTCTGGCATGTACGCATCGCTCATTCAGTGAAATGAATTAGAGCGGGCTAGCTATTGGGCGCGTATAATGATATGCGCTAAAAAGTCTGCCTACTTCCACCGAACGCCCATAGCCCAGGGGTAGTGTCGCCACCTGACGCCATTTTGGTCGGGTTTCAGTCCTGGGTAAAAAAGGAATCGGAGTCTAACCGTACTGATGAGCTGAGTGATATGGCGAAACAAATCTGTCTGCGGATGACTATATATATATATATATTAGGGTAGGCTGATTTTTCACTTTTCTTAAAATATTAAAACATCTCACTTACCGAAAATTGTGTATGAACCTATTAAGTACTGATACAAAGTATTAGATAAGATAATTTAACGGTTTTTTGCATCAAAAATCGCAGACTAAAATATATTGAAAAATTTCTCGTTTTTGCAAGATATGGCTTGAATATTAGTGAGAAAACCAAATAATTTTGGTATTTAAATCTGGAAATGATGACTAATCTTCAAATTGAAAATACCCCCCCATTTTCCGTAGCTACATTAAAGAACTGCGTGTTAAATTTATGAATTAAGCAGTAATGTTTGAATATCTGGAATCATTTTCTGTTATAACTGAAAACATAAACAAACAAACAAATAAGGAAAAACAAACACTATTTTAATAGAGCTTAATATATATAGATAAATTGCTCCATATAAAAGCCCTTAGACAAAAATGCTGGTCTCAATTTCTAACTGAAATCTTTTGTTGTAATATGTTGATGCCTTGATTCAAAACCATTTACAGTTTGCGAAGCTTCCATTGTTAACTTGACTGCCCGTTCAATGCCTTGTGATAATGAGGACAAATTTGGCAAGTCACGCTTGGTTCCATTTAAGAATGATTCCCGAAGTTCCGATTCAGAAAAATCTTCCGTCATTGGTGGTTCAAAAATACCACATAATGATAAATCTATAAATTGTGTCCAGTCTGTGGCATTAAAATTAATGTTTGGTATTCTTTTTAAACTTTTCTAGGTTGATTCCCAACTACTGAAAAATATAAAAATTTATTTATTTATTCATTTATAAAAATTCCAATCTACTACTTTAATAATTATGGTGAAATTAGATAAAATCTTGAAAATGATTCTATAAATTGCAATAAATAATTGAGTTATTGATATATAAATAAATATTTTTTAACTAATGTCCAAACCTTTTTTAAAATTTCTTCTCTTACTTTAGCTTCATCAGATTTGACCATGAATATAGGTTTTCACGCACTAAACAAAATGTATTTCCTTGTATATTTCTTAATGTGATCTGTTGGATTTCATGAGGCTGTTTTTAATCTTCTGGATCATATTGAAAATGTGCGCTTGCTGATTGTGTAACATATTATTTCTTTCAATTTGTAACCAACATGTGGCATAAATATTAAAAATAAAATATATTAAACAATGGAGGTTTATTGTGAGGTTTTGTGGGTATGTGCCACGACAGGAATCTTTGGTCACAACTAAGATCATGTATTTCATCAATTATCAAAATTGAATGCAGAGGTCTAATCGTGGAAAATCATATTTAGGGTAAATTATGGCAATCAATTGAGCGTAATTTCGCCAGAGGATGACTGAATGCTGTAGCGCTTTTTGTACAACCATTTATGTTTTTGAAAAAAGCTATGGAATATAGTTCATTATGGTGCAAAGAGCAACCAATTCGTGAAGATGTTTTTTTTACATTTTCTTTTCTAAAACTGCAATCATTCCACATTCAGAGCCTTTGTTGGCATTAGTGTTGTCAACAAAGAAAGCCTTGATAGTGTTACCACTGTTGAATTCATGCAAAACATCCACTACTTGCTCTGCATGAACAACACTGCAGCTCGTCTATCAGGAAGAACTATGTATCAGATATTGACTTTCATGTAGTACATCCTTTGTAAATGTTACATGGCCTTCTGGTTCCTTAGTTTTTTTCATAGTTTTCTGTCCATTTTCCTCCACAATTTTTATACAGCAATATGTCCTTATTCATTCTCCCATCAACTGCGATACATAAAAGTTTTTCCACCCTTTCATCATGTTTTTGTTGGGCAGTTGGTTTCACTTTAGACAGTGCCCTATCAACTTTGCACTTATCTATAAAATCTTTCATATTAATATTTGGTATAAGAAGTCCCATAGCCTTCAAAAAGGACATGGCCGGTTCTAAGATTAAAAGATATGTCTGTTCTGGCTCACTTGAAAGAATATCTTAGAAATTGTAAGGAACTTTTGGACGACTTCTTGGCTACAAATATTTTTCTTCTCGGTTTTCACTTGAAGAAGATGAATAGGATGGGGAAGAAACATTAGCCTGGGCATTTGATGCTGAAGCTTTTGGTGATGACTCTAAATTCTTTCTTAACCTCTCTCTTTCTCTTTTACTTTTTAGCATTTTTATCAACAGGCCCAAGTTGGAAAGTTCCCTTAGACACTATTTTGCCCCTCAGATCCTTTAGGTATTCAAGATCCTGAAATACGTGAAAAAAAAAAAATAAATGTACTATCAAAAATTAAATTCCACATATATTTTTAAAATAAGTTTGATAATATTTGAAATAAATAGATTAAATTAAAAGTTATGTTTACTTAACTTAAAGTAAAATTACTTCTGAGATTAGCTCGTAAACAGGCATTTTAAGAAATAAATATTAACTTTAAAATATAAACAGGTCAGAATAATTATAAAAGTTGAATTTTTCATTAAAATAAGACTTAACTAATTAAAAGATACAAGAGATATTCGTCATAATTAAAAGCATAAACATTAAACAAAGTAAAAACAATTGTTTAGTAGGAGGTAATTTCAACAGGAGAATGACATAAAAATAGCAATAAAAAAACGGCATACGTAAATAGTTATTTGTATATTAAACTAAATACAATGGTGTTTTTTTTTTCTTTTTAGTTTTGATGTTTTCATTTAATTTCTAACAACAAAATGAATACTAAACTTAAAAATATCTAAGCCTATTGTATTTTTTCATTTGTTTCCGGTAATACCTATGTCGTGATAAACATTCCAAATTATTTCGTCTGTAAGTTTGATTGCTCAAATAAGTACAAAGTTTTGAAAAAATATTTCTTGTGTTAACTCTTTTGACATTATTTTGCAACTTTCATTAAGTGCCATCTTTTACAGTTCCAAAATCGACCTACCCTAATATATATATATATATATATATATATATATATATATATATATATATATATATAAACACCGATAGATGATGTACTTTACAATTTTGAACATAAATGTCTTTTATTTGTGCCAGACACTTAGAGAAATAAACTTTCATTTTCTTTTTATTCCGCTCAACAATTTTATTAATATTTATATTTTGATTTTGATTTTTTCTAATTTCACAGTGCATATACATTCGTTCGTATTATTCTTTCTAATTATCAAACTGATATTTTCTTATTTTCTTTTATGAACTGTCTTGGTAATACTATTTTCGTTTCTAGGAAATTCTTCTTATGCCTTTTCTTCAAACCTGTAAATATTCTGGTGCTCTCCATTTCTTTTCAAATGTTCATTTGCTTATTTAGCATGTCGTTAATTTAATTTAGTATTACGTGTTTCTTATACACTGAAAATTATGGTTTAAATTAGCGGTAGCATTAGATAGAAAATTTGTTATTTCTCTTTTCCTATTTTTAGATGTGTTGGATAAAGTTAATTTTAAAATACCGTATTTTATCGCTATGCCATAACAAAGAAAATGATAGGGTAAAGGACAACGGTCGTGGAGACAACTTCTGCGGTATAGCTATCGTTTATGCTGAAGAAATAAATTAATTATTTCACAATTTATATTATTATATATTGTATGTTCTAAAAAATCTGGTGGGTTTGCTCACCATCCAAATGGCTTGGGATACATTAGCCAGAAATAATTTGAAAAGAGGTGCCACAAAATTTCATCAGTCACCTCCGGACTTTATTAACTATCTATGATATGCATACATTACAAGCAACACACAAATATTATATGCAACCCACCTATTGTCAAAAATCTTTCCTTCACCGCATTCGTTTAGATTGAATATCACCCCACCATCTTCTAAATTTCCTCCGTAAATGACATAGCCGTCAGTATCTGTTTGGTGTATTTTAATTTTTTTATTGATAATACTTACTGCATAATTTGTCATGCATTTAGGGTGAGTTTTGATGGAGATGTCTGAAGGTAACATGAACCAAGATTTTCTGGAAAATTTCAAACAAAACTGGATCCTCATCTTGATTTGAGAGTTTAGTGGAGAGGAAGTTATCAATTTTATTTGATTCATTTTGGCTTCCAACGTGTCAGAAAATGTGTTTTAGTCAATCTTAATTTTTATCACTCAATACTTTATATGTGGCATCTTTAAATATAGAATTCACGAAATTTCCTATTTTTAGCTGGAAAAGTCTAGGCACTATGTAATGTCCGTCATGTCTATTCAATAGATTATCTTGTATCTATGATCACGTTGGACAACAAATGAAAGGGATAAATCATATTTTCCTATGTTTCTGGTATAACTTAATGCATCTCGAAAACTTTCATGCATGTATCTAGGATCAAAATTAAATATGGGTGGAAATCATCACATGGCATGCATAATCATCAGAATTGATTGCATATCTGAGCAGAGTAGAGTTTTCAGCTCTCTGCTTCTTTTGAATTAGCTTGATGAAATTTAGCTTGTCTGGCTCAATTTTTGCGTACATGAACAAAACGAATTGGTTCAATAACTGACGAACCTGAGCATGTGTTTGAAATTGGTTTGATAATAATTTGTCTCAACATGATCCTTTTAGCGTAAGAGATCCAAGAATATAGATTCTTATTCGTCTTCACACCATTTTGGTCAATTTATCATGGGAGAAATTAATAGCCATATTTTCGTGGCCAAAGCACTAGTGGATACTCAATAGTGTCAGAGAATCTGTGATTCTCTGCAACATTTTGAAGTCTTCCATCCTGTTTCTTAAGAAATATACACTTTGTTTTTGTTGAAGTTATTTCTAAAAATGAAAACAGCAACATCATTTCTTGTTGAATCAATGAATATTCTTTTATGCTCTCCAAGATGAATTTTATCTTTATTAATTTTTAATTTAATGTCATCAGAGCATATTTGTTAATTAATTAAGGGCATATGCATTATGGTTTTGTAACAAGTGATAAATATAAAAAAATTATATTAGAGATCGAAAGAGCACTTGAAATGATAAAAAATAGAACAAAACCACGCACTGAAAGAACCCCAGCTTAAGAGATTACAAAATTTCTTGTTAAGTACAGCCCACACATCAAGGAGAACTTTGTCTATGTAACGCTAGGGATGTTAGGGGAAATAGAAAAAAACATGAAATGGAGGCATAACAACATACCACAACCTGCCTTGGTCGGTAGTGCGACCATAGCAGAAATAGAAATATGATGAAAAATTACAATAATAATAATACGTAAAATATGTATGTTAATAAGAAATATAAGATATACATTTTTTCGGCCTATATTAATCTCTGATATGCATGTGATTTTAAACTTGCTTCTATTGCTTACAAACTCGATGCACATTTTTTAATCCTTATAATAGAAACACCAAATGACATATAACATTTTTCAAAGATACTTAAAATAATTGGTTAATACATTTTCATTAATTTTCATTATTATTACACAGAAGATTATTGTTTTCAAATCATGCACGTCTACACAGTTGTTTTCAACGCACTCTCTGTAGAAATCAAACTAGTTACCTTCTAACATGTTTACCTTTATTTTGTATTCTTGTTGTCAAACCTCATTTATGGGAGGTTATCTAATGCAGCAGGTGGGTTAGTCCACTTTACTATAATAAATCTGCCCAACATAGTTGCATAAGTGGATTCTATTTGCTCATATACAGCTCTCCATTCGTTCATTCAAGAGCTTGGTCTTTCATTTGGATTAACTAAATCAATCTATTTGTGTACCAAATTACTCGCTAATAACCAATATCCAACATGGGGCTGCAGGAAGGATCTGATGATTGAAAAGGATTCTTTATCAAAATTTGTATCCCAGGACTTATGCTGAAACATTTGTTAAAGAAAGCATCACCAAAGTGAGTCTTTCTTTGATAGACCTGGAAATCCTCAAAGAATTGGCTGTCACAACCATGGAACATGCCTTGGTCATCTTAAAACAAGCAAAAACAGTCTTTAACATCAGATAGCTACACAAAGGCCCCTGTAGTTAAACACCCTCAACTTAATTTAGAAAAGACGTCTCAACAATTCCAAGAGTTCAGGATTGACTGGGAAGTATTTGTACGAATGACAAATATACCTCTTACGCAGACCAACATTTAATTATACAATTGCGCCGTTGAGACTGTCCAAACCACAATCATAAACACGTACCCCAAATCTTTCTCCGAAAAATCAAATAAAACCCTGGATATGTTGGAGACATTATCCAAGCCAAAATCAAACCCCATGTTTCATAGATTGTCTTTGGCATCGATTTCTCAACGCCAAGCAATTTTTCGAAGACATTCCAGGTAACCAAAGCACTCGTTTGAAGATCTTTCAATGGGCCTAGAGAAACTCAAACACCTACATTGCATGGGTGTCAAAGAAAAGTAACTTGATTCTATCCCCGAAAATTTATTCGTGCAATGGTGGGTTCAAATTTTATAACCATGGATGGCTTCATATTCAGTTAACTGTTGGGAAAATGTCATCAAAACAAGCACTGTGTATTTGCAATGAGATTGATAAACTTTAATTTAGCAAGGCCGCCTGTATTGATGTAGGCATACTGTCTCATCACTTCCCCACACCTATGCCTATCACAGCGACAAGCAAAGTAAATTGGATGCCTACTGATCAAACAGCAGCTGTCTGCCTCCCCAATATGTAGCAGAAGTAATCCAAAGACTTTCAGCTATCAATTCTCCTCAATGAACCTCCTTTCAAACAAATGAAGAAAATGTAGAGAACCTAAAATATTAGTTGCTAGCTGAATTTGCTAATTCAGAATTAAAAACTGATAAGCAGTTTGCAGCCATGTCTGGTTAACCAGCACATATCCATCTAAAAGAGGGTACAGTCTCTAAAGATCTATACCCCTGCCATACCACTTTAAAGAAACGATGACGCAAGCACTTAAGCGAGACATAGAAAGGGGCATATTAAAACAAGTGCCTGTTAACGCTCCTACCGATTGTTGTAGCACGATGGTGATTAAACCAAAAAAAAAAAGGATTGTAGACTGAGACGAACCCTCGATTATCAACATATAAATGCGCATTACAAGCGGGAAAATCACCACGTTGCCTCACTTTTCTAGCTGGCATTGCAGCTACCGCCTAACACCAAGAAAACAGTGCTGGATGTTGTCGATGGTGAAAAGTTACTGATGGTTTTGCGAGGAAATTCGTAAAAACGTTAAGACTAAATAGTTTAATTTGTTTGAAGTATTAAGCACTGATCTTTAGCCATATACGTCAATGAAAATATATATATACACTTGAGTAATATCATGTCAGAGAAAAAACTTGACGAAATAGAATATCATAAGTTGGTGCATCAAACATACAAGAGAAAGACCTAAAAATTTCAGATCCGTTATTCTTTTTGGTAGTTTTTATACTGATATCGATGTAGTAAAAAGAAAACCTCAACAACAAATAAAAAGAGTTCACACATACGCAAACACGCACACACGCACACACGCACATACACACACACACTCTCACACACGCACAGATGAATATGAGAAAACGATAACCTTTCTCAACCTGAATGGCGTTCGTTTCGTCATTCTAATAGATTTAATAAACATTAACAGTACAGGTTTCGCATCACCAGGTCTACTGCTGATATGCTAAAGACCATTACCGAGTACATAGACCGGGCACTTGACAAGAATGGCGAAGCCCGAACCGTTGCCTTGGATATCGCCAAAGCGTTCGGCAGGGTCTGGCACGCTGGCCTCTTATGGAAACTGCGGAGCTACGGGATAACTGAACACCTGTTTGACCTCATCCAGTCATTCCTCACTAACCGCACATTGAAGGTAGTATTAAATGGGCATACCTCCCAAAACTACCATACGAATGCGGGCGTCCCTCAAGGTTCTATCCTAGGTACCACACTCTTTCTGATGTATATTAATGATCTCCCCGACGACATTAGATCCCAAGTAGGCATGTACGCCGATTACACAACAATCTACTCTCGCCTCGATGAAAAACCAGGTGTGGGCGACAAAGCGAACCTCGCTGCCGAGCTTGAAAATGACCTCCAATCCGTAGTGGCCTGGGGTAGGAAATGTCTAGTAAATTTCAATGCTTCTAGAACGAAGCTGTTATCAACTAACCACCATAGACAATCGCATCTACCTGCCATTAGCATGGGACAGGCTTGCCTCCCAGAGAGTAAAACACTACGCCTCCTTGGACTTACAATTTTGGCGGACCACAAATGGAATGACTATATCGATTCCATTGCCAAACCTGCCGCTATGAAAGTCGGCTCTCTGTGCAGGGCCTGAAAGTTTTTCCCATCTGAATCTATCCTGCACATATACAAATCTACCATCCGCCCGTGTATTGAATACTGCTGCCATATCTGGTCGGGTGCCCCTGCTGCCCTCCTTGGGCTTCTTGACAAAATAAAAAAGAGGATCTGTAACGTGGTTGATACTGACTTGGCAGACCGGCTGGAACCACACTCTCATCGGCTCGCCGTGATGTGGCTTCCCTGTGCCTCTTCAACAAGTACTTTCATGGCTTCTGCTCCGATGAACTTAGAACACTGGTGCCGCCTAAGCACGAATTCCCACGAGATACTAGATTACAACTAGGTGCGAACCTTTCACAGTTAAACAGATAAGATGTAACCGTAAATTCTACTCCAACAACTTCTTTTCTCGCGCTTCTCGCCTGTGGAATTCCCTTCCACAACTCTGCTTTCCCGACAGCTACAATCTCCAGGTGTTTAAATGTAGAGTCAATAGACACCTATCACACTAACTCCCAATTATTCTCAGAAAAATCTCATCTACCCAACCTTCATTCTCGCTATCCTTACCATCCTGTCACCCACCCTCTGACATTTCCTATATTTAACCATTCTCGGTATCCTTACCTGCCTATCACCCACCCTCTGACATTTCTTATATTTAATCATCCTTTCTCCACTCTATAAAGCCTCCAGCGCAGTAGTGGCAGTGACATGCCTTGCTCGGGGTGAAACGCTTATAAAAAAAAAAAAAAATTCGAGATTAGTAGCGCTTCATTCTCCAGAATCACACACACACACACACACACACACACACACACACACACACACACACACACACGCATGCACACACCATCATATGTGTGTGTGTGTGTGTGTGTGTGTGTGTGTGTGTGTGTCTGTGTGTGTGTGTGTGTGTGTGTGTGTGTGTGTGTGTCTATTCTCAGATGTTTAAACAAAAGAATTCCTTTACTTTTCTCGGGAAAAGTCTCAGAAATTATTCAATCTGTTTAAAAGAATCATGGATATAATATTGTCGTCCTCTTTTGACAAATTGTTTGTCCAAAGGTAAAATTGTATTGTGAAAATGTTCATGTCTTCAGCTACATGAACTTTGGGTATGGACAGGCAAGCAAGAAAAGGGAGCAGTTGCAATGCGGAGACAGTGGTTTGCTCGGACGGCTGTAGTACACGCCGATTTCTGATAGACCGTATTGTTCAAATCACGGGCCTAATTCCGGTAATTTTGTTTTCCGACTCCGTTTTATTGAAAAGGCACAAAACCACAGTAGTAAAGTTAGCTATGGGAATTCACTTTTCCGTGACTGTATAATTCTTGCCATCTCAAAATAAAAATAATATCAGTTATTCTTTTCGACTGAGTCTCCAGTCCGTTACTGCTGAAATAGATGGACATTATATATATATATATATATATATATATATATATATAAGGTTTAACACCAAACTATCCAGATTTCTACCGTGAGGTATGTTCAAATACAACGTCTTGTGCCTGAAGAAAACCTACGCATTAATTATATTTTTGCTTTAAATTCAACATAGTTACTATTTATATCGAGGACTTTTTTAAGTATTTACTGTTATCGTCTTTATTATGATAGATAGATAGATAGATAGATAGATAGATAGATAGATAGATAGATAGATAGATAGATAGATGTGAACAGACTGAGATAGATAGATAGATAGATAGATAGATAGATAGATAGATAGATAGATATGAACATCCTAAGATCGATAGATAGATAGATAATAAGAGACTCTAAGTGTCTGTGCATGCATGCGTTTGTGTGAAGAAATGGAAGTGCATATTGCTGTCTTCAAATGCTCTATAATCTACAAAGAAATAATAAGCCAAACTACGATGATATGTTACATTACAACAGCTTCGTAATGTCAAGTGCATCGTCTACGTTTTCAAAGTCTTTTTACTGAAATGCAATTTGTAATAAAAGAGAAACTTAAAATAACTTTTAAAATTGTTTTGTTTTCTATTATCAATTTATCATGTTTGACAATACTGGTAAACTTACAAAAAATTTTGTCGAAATGGAAATTTGTAAATTGATTTTTTACAAATATCAACGAAAAGTTGGAACAAAAATCGATTTGCATTATCTCATGTAACTACTTACAATTTGTGCATGGGAAAAGGTAGGGTAATGCTATAACAAATGTACAATTTTCGACGTTCAAAGTTTTAAAATAAAAGATAATATCAAAAGCAATATGAAGACTGGAAAACTAAAGAAATTACACATTAATAAATTTTGGTCAAACTTCCGTTGAAATCTAGGTAGCTAGTTATTCATCTATCTGTATATGAGACAGTGTCTATGACCTTCTATCACTCATGTTTTTGTTCAGAGCTTTGTCAATAATTGCTCACGCAATTTGATGTACTTTTTAGCTATTAATACATTTTCTCTCTTTTTTATCTATCAAAATCCCTGTTCCGACACCCAGTTACGCCCTCTCGATAGGTAGGTTAGATTATACTTTCCTATGTACAGTCAATCTTTCCTGTTAGTATCAAATTTTCAAGCTCTATTTGATCATTTTGGTATCCAGAAATTTCAAGTACCTTTCTTAGGGAAATTATGTGTCTTTTTTTGCTTGTCTTTTTCTCTTAAACATCGTTCTTACTCGCATGATCAGAATTAGGTATTTTCAAAATTTTTTCAGTACATACACGTTCCTTTTGCTTCAAGTCCTTTTCCTATATACGAAGTGTATGTCCATCATTTACTGCCATAAATTCGACGATGTAAAAATTCAACAATCTCTTCATTTTGAAACAGAATTTCTCAGTCTTCTATCACTCTATCTTCTATTAGCGTTTGAAAGTCATTTTCGTATCTCATCGACCTTTACGCACACTACGAAAAGACTTCCCATATATTTAAATTGTTGCACTTCTTTGATTTTGACATCTTCAGTTACTAATTTTCATGTTGCGCTGTTCTTTTTGCTAACAACGATGCATTCGTTTTTCTTGGATTTGAAATTTACTATTTTATTCTTATTTCGTTTCATTACGTAATGTAGGAAATTCTCATAGTTTATTTTCAGTGTATAATATCAACGTGAACGATTAAAACTGAAAAGCATTTCAATATTGCAATTTCATGTAATATTTTACATAGCCTTCTTTGTGATGAAACCAGATTTGAATTCTTGTACTTCTCTGTTTTCCAAGAGCCTGACCACTAAACTAAACACACTTCTCGTGTATGAGAGAACCATTTTAAAACTTCATCGGCAATTTTTTTCGAATTTTTGCACATTAATTAAGAGATATTAAAAGAATGTGAATACTTGGATAAGGATCAATAATAATTATTAGAAATAGATGTTATTGATTAATCATTAATATTAACATATAAATTTAATATTCAGAAAACGATAACTTGAAGCATGAAAAATATTTAAAATGGCTTTTCGTAATTACAGACAGTGATATATATATATATATATATGTATATATATATATATATAAAATGTATACTAAATCATTGCTTTAACTTTTATTCAGAAAAATGTACTTCTCTAGTTTTTCGTATAGCTTATCCATTCATGGAATGTAAGGAATCCCCACAATTCTAACTTTAGTAGTTTGAAGTAACTTCTGCTTTATTTCTTCTCCTTTATTTTATTCTTGCACCAGTTCAACTAAAATCCTTAGGTAGATCCTCCAGTAATTGATCCTTTTGCTTTTATTTTCAGTATGACCTGAGATAATTAAATTCTTTTACCTTTCTTGTTTCATGCATTCATAATAACAATTTGATATGATTGTTAGTAGGAATATTCATATTTTCTCTGTAAAGCAATATTTTAAGTCAAACGACATCACTGCTGAAAAAATATTCTTCAACTTTAAGCCGATTACTGAAATAAAAAAATGAATTTTAGCAGAAGATATTCAACCAAACACATGATAAAATGTAGACATCTGTTTGAAAATTATCTACATTCATTGGAACGTTTAAGAGAACTAATTACGATTGCACTCAAAGATATGCATAAAACGTATTGATATGTTACGGAATGTGTACTCATTAAAAAATAATAGTTTATTTTTTTCGAACATTTGAGCAGACATTTGCAAAGTTATCACTGATAGTTTATTAGTTTTAATTATGTATGTTATTTTTTCACGTTATGTAGCAGTTTCATCTTGCTTATTTAATTTAAAGCTGGAGAAAAAGACGGAAATTGAAACGCATCAAATAATTTCATACAGTTTTGATCAATTTTATGAAAATTGCAAAGTAAAATCGTTCTTTGCTGGCAGTTTTCCAGAGATATAAACTGACTCACGAGATAAAACATTATTTTAACCCCAATATATTATACTTATAATATTATATAGGTTTTCTAAATATCTGTGTAATTATATGAATACTAATCGGTTATTATTTATGGTATTATATAGAGTGTGTTACATATTTATTGATCATTTCTTTTCTGCTCATATATTGGCATTCCTCTTTTTTCATATTGTTAAAAATTCTACTCTCTTTATTGCATGACAATTTACTTATTTACTGAGCCACATAATAGATTCACGCAACAAATACTACTTCTATATAACCCAAGAATTAAACTAAAAATAATTCTTGGGTTACTTGCAAATATCCTTGGGAAAGGGATTAATCCGTCTCTTCCTTCCAGTTATGGATTAAATAACAGGACAGATTGTGTTCTATAGCCTTGGTTGGCAACCAATCTACAGCAGAACGCAATAGCAACCTACTGCGGGGATAATCTTCTGCCCAGTCAGTCATGTTTCTTTCGAGACATGATCGCCCAAAGCGCGTTTCCCGTATGGCACTGACTTTTTTAATTACGTCACAACAAGCAAAGTTTTACATCCAAAAAGATGCAAGTGGTTACTGTTTGAACGATTATGAGAAAAATATTATTAAGAAGTTTACTATAAAGATCAATAATTAAGAAGAGGTGATAGCAAGAGAAATATAAAGTGACATGTATCTGTGTTTAATAACTAAGGTGTTCAAAAAAGTACACCACAAATAGTTGTTAGAACTGCTCAGCAATGTTTACATATTCGGGATAAAAACTTTAGAATATTCAAGAACCTTATCTGGCAGCAAAACGCATGCTTTATTTAGAAGTGGTTTAATGTATTCATATTTGATTTATCAAGATTTTGATGGTGAGCCGTCCGTCTTTTTAAAGTATGTTAAAATACTTATTTTGCATTCGAAGTAAACACTTTATTTAATATATATGAATTGATCTTTCTCGTTCGACTTTCAATGCCTGCGTATATCTGTATTATTTAGACCTACTCACTTATAGTACGCTACGATTTGATCGAGTTCACGTACACACTGATCAGCCCAGGGATTGACCTTAATATTTAATCCATTAGGCTATTTACCTGTGAAGGAAGTGAAGCCTTAATAATAATCTACCTGCTGATAATTGCTGCCGCTGATAATTGACATGCTTACAGCATGAACGGAAGCTTCATATTTTTACTGATGCCGCTGTTAATGACATACTAGCCAATGGTTTTCATTGTCCATTATTTATTTTGAATAATTTCACAGGGGTTGATGGCTACATTTCCCGTGTCTACATGATTAAACCTGCCTGTTTTAACTGTCTCAAATTATTGTGGATACTTTTTAGGAAAACTGTAAGTATAGTGAACAAAAGAAATAAAACGCAGACGGTTAGTACAGTCAGGAATACTGGTTAGTAGGAGGCAGATATATACAAAGTAGTAAGTCCGGGTAATAAGTCTATATTTTTGCTCATGAAAGAGCAGCGGTTCATCTGCTCTGACAAGCACAAGAACTCTAACAACAAAAGCCATTCTCTAATACACTACAGAAAATATTTATTTATATAATAAAATTATAAAAATTGTGGCACAAGGCCGAAAGAGGAGGGGTAGAGGTCGGTATTCACTAGCTATCCTATACCAAGCTAAACACTATGACTACCCATTCATTCATTAAAATTGGCATATTCACCACGAGAACCCATTCATCACCACCCAATCATTCATACACCACAATGCCACATAATTACAAGGGAAACCTAAAAAGGATGAAATAACCAATGACAATAAAAATGCATTTACAGACAATATAATATATAATTTAAAAAATTATTTAAATATGAAATGATAGGATGAAACTAAAAACAAATTAAAAATACAACAATTTTTTTAACTAAAATAATAAACAATGTTAGTAAGTCCCGTCCATCCAGGAAAAAGCGTGGCCACTGTATTCCGCCAACCGGCGAAATCAAGAAGCACACTCGCTACGGCAGTGGGAGGGGTAAAATGATTAATTGAATGGGAAAATCAAAAGCTGACCCAGCCGAGATAAAAGGAGGCCAAAACAAATTGGGGAGTTTGGGAAACTCGACTTCGATCATAACAAATAGAGAACCGGATGTAGGCTAGGAACACATTCATTCACATTAGCCATATACACAAAAGACAAATACCTTAAACAGGGGAGGGTTCCAATGAATCTACCAAGATGTAACCAGCAGATATAAAAAAGAAAATCAATGCTAGCCCCATTCAAGCGAACCAGGCGCGGCATATTTACTCACCTTTTGCTGAAGGCTGTCGAAGTCGAACGTTTCCAATCAGTCCTAATCTTCATTTTGAGGAGGCGCTCGAAATATCGGAACAGATCGTAATGTGAAGGACGCTGACTTCGCAAGATTTCCTCCATTCGCGTCGTCCAAATCACCACTCGAGCCGAGGCTAGCAGCTACAGAAACATCATACGTTTTATCTCAAAGAACGGGCGTGACACATTGTTGCAGGCGAATGTACGATCAAGGAGCACAATCTCCCGCAGCGCAATACAAGCAGTCAAATCACTGACAGGATCCCATAGAGGGTGAAACCGCGAACAATGGTAGAAGGCGTGCCAAGCCATTTCTTTCAAGCCAATGTTGCAGCTTTCACACTCTGTCAAATTCGCCAGGCCCCATATGAAGGCCTTGTCATTAAGAGGTAACTGATTCCGAGCCAATCGTCAGGTGAGCGAAAATAATCGGTTACTGGCGCCAGAGACCAGAACAAGCGAAACCCATCCTCCGACAAGTGGAGTTCATTACATAATGCATTCTTCGCGACGCCTTCCACTAATCCACGATAGAAGATTCTCCTAGGCTGTGAAAGGTGACTAGACCGTAGGGTGGCCCGCAAGGCCGCCAGACATTCGAGGAGAAAACTCGATCTCACTCGAGACTTACGGCACCGCCTCAAGATAAGAAGGAGCGATAGTAAGGCTAAGGAACATGTCCCTCACTATCACCGCCAGCAATGAGTCTTCCAAAATTGCACGCCTGAGAAAAACCAACATTGATGCAACATTGTGGCCCATAAGATACGGCATTTCCAGACACCCATGACACGGACGTTTGTAACAGACACGTTTTTCGGCGGAATATTTGCGTCCTATCCACAGAAGGGAGAATAGCAAACGCTCGTTTACTTTTATACGCCGTGAAAGAATTGAAAACCGGTAAAAGATAATGCGAAAAACGTATGTAACACAGACCACAGTCAAATCTTTAAGGACAACATACTTCGACGCCAAATCTCGATCGACGCGAAAATCTTTGCCAGTACCTCTGACACAATTTTCTCCAACTGAAGGGTGCGCTCAAACAACACTTCAAGAATACGGACAGGGCCGTCGATCCAGTCGAAGGGTCCCGGAAAGGTAACAAACTTCCAGGCTCCTAACCGCAAGACGAACGACTTGTTTCTGCCGTTATTCTTGACCCCTGTGACCAGTTCGTATCGTTCAAGCGCTTTCTGTACCACCTCAATGTCACTCCGGGAGGACATCAATGTAGTGACGTCATCGGTGTACTTAAAAACCCTGGCTCGAGCCCCACCTGGGACTACGATTCCACGGAGGGCCGGACTTAACGCCCTGTTTCTTAGCCAGCGAAGGAGGGTCTTCAAAGCCTAAGCATGAAGTAGGTGCAACAGTGGACAACCCTGTCTGACGGATCTAGACACGCCTGAAAGCCCGACATCTTTCAATTAAACTGAATCATAGACGTATGGGATGGATAGAAGAGGCTAATCCAGCGGCGGTTGCTGGTTTTGAATCCAGAGGCCTGCAGGACAGCCGCCAGTTAACGATGGTCAACTCTATCAAATGCCTTTGACTGATCCAACCTGATCAGCGTGGCTTTTACGTTGTTTTTTATCCCCTCTATGATCGAGCGTATCAAATGCAGATTGCTCTGAATTGTTCGGCCCTTCACAGCACAAGTTTGCTCAGGTCCAAACAGAGACTCAGCAAATACTTGCAAACAATTAGACAAGATCTTAGCCAAAAACTTTAACTCTCTGTTTAGCACAGTTATGTGGCGGCAACCCTCTAACACCTTCCAAATATCCTTGCCTTTTCTCAACAGCGTAATCACACCCCTGTTGAACGGGTTTGTGATGGACTGCTGCCGGAACCAGTCGTTGAACACGACAGTCAAAATCGGGACAAAGATATGAGACAACTTCAAGTACAGTTCATAGGGAAAACCATCGAGACCGGCGATTTGCCTCTGACGACATTTTTCTAAGCCGCGTAGTAATTCCCTCGCAGCTACCTGCACCAGCCGACAAAAGCCGGAAAAAGTCAGCCAACTATCTGCGAAATTCCTCACGACAGAGACCATGCTCCTTGGTGAACAGGATCTCGAAATGCCGCCGAACTGCTTTGAACATATCGTCAGTCGACCGAAAAGTATGTCCCTCCGGGTTGCGATCACTCTCAAATGTACTGGTCGCCGCCTCGGCGAATCTCTTCCTTGTGCAGTTCTGCTCCCATTTTCACAGCTTCAGAAGACATCTTGCTTAACCTATGTCTAATAACCTGGATCATTTAACGATCTTTATTCGACCGCTCCAGGGCCTCCTTAGCTACGGCTATCTTTAGGGAATCTCCACCAGCCTCTGCCCGGGAGTAATTAGCTCTAAGTGTCTTCAACTTGTCAGCCAGTGGTGAAAGACTATTCTTAAGATTTTCCCACCACTTCCAGTGACTCCCCCATTGAACGCCCGCTGCACTTAGATAATTAGCTGGCGCCGGACGTCCCGCTGGTCCAGTAAAGACACGGTTGAACTTCCAGTAACCAGCCATTCTAGGCCTATTTTCTAAATCTACCTGGGCACAAACGAGTTTGTGGTCCGAGTAGCCTAACCAGTGGAACGTTGGACAATCTAAAACATCTACGTCGGCTTCACGAAGTAAACTTCTATCCAGGTAGCTAGATACCCGGTTAGAAGGCCAAGTATTATCCCATGTCTTTATTCTCCAACCTATGTAATCGACCCGTTATTTTTTGACGAGCTAGTACTCATCGATGAGATCAACCAAGTTACGATCACGTGCATTCCCGCTAGCTCCCCGCCCTCTATCCAGCATGGGGTCCAGGATGGCAATATCGGCCCCGATTAGCCGACCCTCGCCACCGACATGGACGAGATCCACTTTTGCCTCAAGCTTACGCTTAACCGGCAAAGACACTTTTTAAACCTCTAAAGAGAAAGAAACATTACTCCTAGTCACATACAGAGCAGAAATCAATGACAGTAGAGCCCCCGACGCTTTGCCTTAGACTTCCAGAACCAATATCAGATGTAATACGTCCGTCCTGGACAATCCCGCCGACGTCCGTGGGGAACGTTAGTTTTAAGGCGCCTGTAAATATGGGAGTGGAAAATTACAGAGACCCTACCAGTATAAAACTTAGCTAATCTGTGCAAATACTTTGTGCCTGTTTGGATCATTTTTATTTTTGGAAAACTTCGATTCTCTCCTGAAGCAAATCCCAGTTTTTTTAACTTACACCCAGTGTTTCGAATAAAGGCCAAATCTATCTATTTTGCAAGCAGAAGGAGGAATTACTTGTTGCGATAGGGATGTAGGGGGTAGAGATGATGTAACTATGATTATGGTGGCGGATTGACACCGTCCTTTTATAGCTGCAGTTTTCCTGAAGATGCAGTGGTGGATTGGGTCTTGGTAGTAACCACGTTCTATTGATTCTTTTTCCCTTTTTTGTTGTAGATTCCGCCGCCTCATCTCGACCTCTCTTAAGTGATGTAGATCGACGAGGCGGCATTTCTTCCACCTCCATATGTTGTTCCAGTTGAGATATCCCTCTTTCCTCCTCCCTGCGCATTTCATCCTTGTTCTGCTTCATGGGTAGATCCTTACGTAAATCCTTTTGTTTTTGAGGTGATAACCCTTTCTTTACAGGTATATCCTGCTGGGGAGGAGGGGTAGTTGACTTTCTGCCCCTTTTCACAACTGCTGTATATTCCTTTTTAATAGTTGTACAATGCCTGTTTTGTTCATTTTCTACTGCTGTTTTCTTTTTTTCTGCTGCTGCCTCAACAGTTGGTGTTGATTGATTTGATTCCGTTGCCTTCTCAGGATTTTCCTGCGGAATAGTTTTGGTAAATGCCCCACGGGTTTACATAGCCAACAGTGGGGTCGGCTTCCCTCGACGACAACAAATACTTTTTATCCCGGCACAAAAGTACATCGGGGATTTCATTAAACTCTTGCCAGTTTAATGTAATTTGTAGGTAAAAATCTCCGGTTGCCACCCCGGCTTTGATGACCACATGGGAGATTTCTTCCACCTTGCCGAAATTGGCAAAAAATCCTCCCATATGTTCCTTCGAAATGTCCAATGGAATGCCGTGTATGATAACTCTTGTGAGACGAGTTCTCTTGCATTCGCTTTGCAGACGAACGGTTTTTGTTGCCAACAGTCTTTCTGCTTTTTGGCTTCCTCTTCGGTCGCCAGCAACACGTCCCACATGCACCTCGAACGTCTGGCCAATATTTTAGCTGCTATTTTCTTTACTTTTAATGGATTCTTCCATACATTCCCTGCTGACGCTGATACGCTTGTTGTTTTGACATCAGTCGTCAGCGGGGATATTGTTATAGATGTAATTGCATCCAGGGCTTCAGGTATGGTGATTAATTCGTTACCCTGCATGTAGTCCTTGTATTGCAACCTCATTTTTTCGAAATTGGCAGAATCATTTTTGGTCGAGCCGTTAGCCGACAGCGATACCGCTGTTGAAGTATTCGGCCGCGGGGAATCAGCCATTGCTGTCTCATTACAGCACGAACCAAAACACAAAAACGTTCAGTAAGTAAAACAAAATAAACTATTTACGAAAATGCAAACGAAGCAAAAACTAAGTCTATACAACAAAAACTGCGCGTAATAATATAACCAAAGTCACTTATCTGATAAGTCCAAACTCAAATCGCAATACTAGTATTTCCATCAGTAATCCAACTCACTGAACAACTCTCTAACACATTACAGACATTCTTTTTCTCTGTAGGCAGGATTATAAGTATACCTTGGAGGAGTAAACTGAGTGTAGAAAAAGGGGTGCTCCCCAACAGACAATATTACAACTTTTTCTACAGTCATATGTTTAGTGGATGCAGCTTTTACTTTTTCTGCTTACCACAACTGCAAGGAATGGAGTAAACACAGTTCATGGTCATGTTTCTCCCATATAATTCATGACACGGCTAAGGTTTCTCTGTTGGGTTGAAATACCTTTTAATTATATACTTATGTTGATATTCTGGCAGATTTCTCAAAAAAAAAAAGAAAAAGAAAATAGAAATTTAATCAAGGTGTTGCCTTTTTTACACACTATTTTAAGCAAATTATTATGAAGACGAATACCAGCAACATTTGAAAGAAAAAGAGTAGTGTGCGGGCGTTTTTTCTGAAATATTTTTTGATTGAAATATTTTATAAAATTCAACGTATATCAATTATACATATTCAGTCAATAAATACTGAATGTTTCCTTGTAAGTCAATGGCTGATCTCAGTTTTAAAATTAGAACTCGTTATAATTGAAGATATATTTATAATTAAATTTATTTATTTTAAAATTCATAATAAAATACTGATAAAGTTCTATTAAATTTTGAAATCTCAATTGCATTATTTCTTAAGAATTTTAACGGTAACATTTCACATTTAGGATATATTGAAATCCTATGTGTGTTGAGTGACATGTTGGCCTGCAAAATTAATACGAACAAATATTAACAACACTTTGCAGTTATAAGTTGTAATTAAATATAAATCTTGCTAATATAAGACAATCGCTGTATACCTAACATTTATTATGAAGTGGTGTGTTTGCAGGTTATAAAAGAGTGTCGCATAATCAGATGTTTAACAGCGCTATATGCTAATAATGCTATTGCAGTAGACTATTAGCAATTCCTTTCACACGCCAAGTTCGGTTGACGCAAACTCTGATTACTAAAATCACTACGGTATTGCAATGCATCATAATACGGAAGTGGTTATCAAGTCTCGTCTGATCGCCATTGATGCAATTTTTTTAAAATATAATATTCTGATGAATATGAAAAATGTGTATATTTAATGATGTTGAGACTGAATAATATATGATCTCTTTATCAGTGTATGTTTTTCAATATTCTCGTCACAGAAATGCAAATGTCTTTCAGATGACGTGCATAAAGCGTGACGTTGTTTTATTATAGACCATGCGAGGTCATGGGTCAATCCGTATTAAATGACTGCAGCATTTCTGATAGTTACAAATCATTGAAAACATTTGGACATCTGCCGAATGTTCGCAAACTGTCTTCTCATTGATATAAGATGTTCATGAATTTGAATCCGTTCACGCACGAAACAATGCGAGCCGATCGAGTCAAAGGTTAGGTCTTCGGTTTAGTGAATGTTTGACATATAATTGCCTCATTTATAAGCCATTTGATGAACTAATGTTGTTTCAAAGCTCATATGTGGTGAATTGTTTCAAGGAAAAGTTGGGCACCGAGACGAGAGAGATGTTCTATGAGGTATATGTTCATAACCGGCTGTAACGCATGGCTAGGGAAAAACGTTTCCGTGTCCATAATTGTCCATAAAACCGTGCCAAAATGTTGTTAGTTGGAATTAAATCAAGGAGAGATGAGTAACTATTTATTTTGGATATGGTCGCTTGCAGAGAGGAAACAAATGAACAATTTCAAGTCACATTCTGACTTCAGAGGTAACAAAATATGATCACTTCATTAAACACTGTCGCCTACAAACACAAAAACTCACACACTCTTAATATAATATATAACATAGAGATATAAAAAAGCAAGTCTGAAGAGAGTCAGTCAAATAAGAGAGAAAAAAAAGAAATGAGTATGTGGGTTTAGAAAATAAAAAAATATCTCCGGATACACTTGTATGCGCACAAAATCAATACATTCAGTTAAAACTATAGTAAGTAACGGAGAGCGTATTATGAATAGCATCAAACAAGAAAGAAATTTTTACGAAATAATTTCATGATATGTAATGTTTAACTATATATATATATATATATATATATATATATACATAATGTGTGAATGTGTTTTTGTGTGTGTGTCAGTGTGTGCGTGTGTGTGTGTCAGTGGGTCTGTGTGTGTGAGTCTGTCAGCGAGAAATGTCAGAGTAAGTTACGCGTTGTTTCTTTAAAACCTCCGGCAATCTACAGAATATATGGGAAAGAAAATGACGAAGAACGTCGTTTACTTCATCCCTTATTGTTGTGGCAAATATACAACGGTCAAAGCCCCCTCCCGTAAACCTAAACTTTAGGAAAAAATATGATATTTGGTGAGACAATAAAAAGGCACTGTTGAACAAGTATAAAAAAACTAGCACATACAAACACTCACAACCACATACACACACACACACACACACACACACACACATATATATATATATATATATATATATATATATATATATATATATATATATATATATTTATATATATATATATATATAATGCAAATACAAAGCACTTATCTGATTGTTGTTACTATTGTTACTGTCAGCAACCAGACTCCAGGTTTTCCTTTAAAAACTTCCGTTTATAATTCACCCCCCTCATCAGGGTGTATTGAGTATCAATTTATTATACTTCTTGATTTTTTATTTTATGTAGCTCACTAGTTTAAATTTATATATATATATATATATATATATAATTATATATATATATCTATATATAAACTTCAACTAGTGAAACTACATATATATATAGTGAAACTATATATATATATATATTCAGAGATAATAACATGGATATGTAATAATATCACTACAAAAGTAGCTATTTTGTTTCGACACTTCTTGTGTCATGTCAAGTGACGTGGTTTATTTCAAATTATTTATTAACTCTACTTTGTATTGAGCACTTTTAATAGTGTTTCTTTGGAAAAGGAATATTATTCCATCCATACGTACCCTATACTCGGATATATATATATATATATATATATATATATATATATATATATATATATATATATAGGTGGGAGTGTTTGGTTGTGTGCGTCCGTATGTAAAATCTTGATCGCGTGTCTATGCGTCGGATTTCGGAAATGTTGTACATGTTATTTGATCTTTTCGTTTTTTCTTTTTTCACTTTACCCTTTCTGTTTTTTGTTTTATTTATTTCTTCTTTCTTTTTCCTATTTTCTTTCAGTCGTAGCCATTTGAACTTCCTGGTTACCAGACAGATACTGTCTTTGTTATTTTTTAAACGTTCTATTTTTTGCTTGTGTTAGTAAAATTGTATTTAATTTTTGCAAATTTACATTTGATTGTTTAATACTGTTGGAAATTTCATGTTTGAATTTACTTATATTTATATTAATTATTTATTTGTTTTCCTTTTTTATTTGTACTGTACAATCATGTGCATTTTTAAAAACTGTCCTGCTCACTAGATTTTCGCTTAATATATTGTAAATGTAGTTTGCATTCTCATAATGCATTGTTGGTAAAGGATTCAAGTGAAAAATAAGTTAGATTTTTCAGATAAATTTACTTAACTTGTAGTAAAAGTACTTTGATTTCTCATGGATGATTTTCTTTTTGATGAAGGAATTTTCCATTTGATTACTCTTATGTGAACTGATATTTCTAGTATTATTTTGTCTTTGTTTTTTCTCTAAAATACCTACTCCCTGTATTTTTCTTTTTTCGTTGTTTTACCATTTTTATCTTGCTGCTGTAATATATGTTTATTCGTCTCAGCTCGCCACCCAGATTAAAACATTGGAATGCTAGTTAAGTATAGCATTTTTACACAAATTTCTTATAGTAGCCAATTCAACGACCAAATAAGTTGAAGATTAAACCAAATGCTACTATAACTCTATGATTCTCCTGACAAAAATAATTCACAAAAACTTTAAGCAATTAAAAATATAAAACTATCCAACACATCAAAACCACCTTCAGCATTTCTATCTCAAAAATCCGTGGTATTCGTACCAACTCTTGTAGTATGAAATAATTCCTCTTCTAGAAATCCCCAGTCATTCTATGTCTCTGTGAAATTAATCTTATTTATGCAATCTCCTCCTCTGAGATCTCATTTTCTATTTACCTTCCTCTCTTTATGAAGGATTATAATATCCACATTGATGGTCCATGTGTTTATGTCCGCGAACATTTGTTTAGGCAACGAAATTCTCACTCAAAACTCCAGAACATTTTTACATTTGCCTCTATCTTTCTCTACTATACTCAGTCAGTGATCACTGATTTAATTACCACACGCCTTCATCTTATGAATGTTTCTAGACAGTATGTCGGACAATACAAGGTCATTTATTACATCCTTCTGCACATTTATTTGTGGTCGGTGGCATTAATACCCATTTTGCCAATCGGCTTAAACAAACTGTCGCTTTTTTATTAGCATCCGAACCCTGAACTTCTCAATTACCTAATTTCTCACTCAAGTGGTGAACTTCCTAACGCCTTTTCTCAGTAACCCTGAAAAACATATTTCTTTTTGTTCTCTTTCAGACGCATGTCCTCTTGTCGTTTCTTATCAGGAGATGGCGTCTGTAAACCTCTCATTCTGCTCTCCTTTCACCAAATAATTTCATACCAGCAGAAAATCTCTCTGTTATCAACGTGTGAATCGGGACTAATTCCTTGATTCTCTTCGTAACGTACGTTAGAACAAAGATTTTAGTTTACCTGTTCAAAAGTGCACCGACGCGGTCTCCTCATGTGCGAATGTCGGCATTGATGCTTTCATTCAGGCAAGTAAATTTTAACTTAAATCTCGTTCATCTCCTTGGTTCCCACCTGAATGCTCAGCTTATATTGCCCAGAAGAATCACTTCCTCTGGCTGTAACGGAGCCAGATGAAGTGATATCTATTACAATAGATATTTCTTAGTTTCTGATCATATTCAAAGCCTGCTTGTTGTAAATGATTCAACGTGAATGTTTGTTTATAGATGGAAACAACTTATATCATATCGAAAGTTCGCTTCGAGAGATTAGATATTGTTCGGAAATACTCTTTCAATTCAACACATGACTCGACTCGAGGACCCACACCCGATCTCTATCTTAGAACAGAGTTTCTAGTGTGTTATATATGCACACGCCTCTCTCTGACCTTGGGCATCCTTTCTAAATTATATTATCATAAGACAAGCGGAAGTGATAGAATTACAATCATCTTCCTAAAAGAAAATTCTCTTTCAGTTTGCTCCAGTTGTGGTATTGACATATTCACACCCACATACATGCACATTATTCAACATATACTGTAAAATATTATTATGTTCATACATATCACCTACGCATTAAAAGAACATGCATGTATTCATCCGCGAGACCCGTTACGTTAGGAGGCATGCATTGGTTAATCTTGACTGGTCATCCTGTATTCACGTGCTAAATACAATTATTCCAAGCGCAGCTTTTAAGAAGAGCACACACGTGTTGCAAGCCAGTGGACCCTAGTCATCAAGGAGACTAGGAACATACCATATAATTCCCATTCACATACACACCCTTCTCGATTGCAGGTAGCAATTACTGGCGCGAATTTATTTATTATACATATGCATGTATAAACACATTTCCCAATACAAACTCTCATGGGAATTCAACACATAACTCAAGAACTATATGTACGTATGTCTTTCTTTCAGACTTTTATTCCAGTAAATCTTTCATTGATTAAGTGACTTTCTTCCAAGAACATTTGCCTTTCTCCTAATAGTCTAAGGGAGAAAACTTTTTCTTCTACTGTTCACTATCCTACTTTCGATTAATTGTATTATTGTTCATACATGTTTATTCTGGTTACTCTGGTGTGGTCTCGAATCCTACATATTTTATTAGACCTATTATCCGCTACAGAGTCATTTCCAAACTCGAATTCTGGATTACCTGTTTCCAGCTATCTAGCATATTTATATTCCTTATCTGTAGTTTCTGTTTTAACTAACTCCGGTGAACACTTTGAATTATCTATCTATCGCCATATTAGCTTCTTACCATATTTCGGCAAAGTATTAGTATTTTTAATCAATGCTGAAGTGGTTAACCATCTCACATCTTACGAATTAAGCTCTAACATTAAATATGGCTTCCACTTTGTAAGGTCTACCGTTGATGTGTACACATCATATCATTTATACGCTTATCAGGTGACGTGTCGTAAAGTGGATTTATTTTCTAAGCTGACAGCACACACGAATCGAGGGGCGAGAGTTCGGGTTCGTCTTAAATTTCCCTGTGTTTTTCACGGTCTCTGTTCCGATCCTAACTTCCAACTGACCGTTGCTAATAATAATTTATGTTTCTCATATCAGCGATTACGTAATGTTCTGATACATTGTTTGCTTAATTCTAAAGCCCACATTATCTGGCCGTGGCTATACTGGTTTCAAAACAATTAAATATTTCCTTGGCCTGGAGAATTTTGCCAACAATCTTGAGAGCAATTTTGAGAACAATGAAATATTTGTCAAAACATTATGTATTTTTCTTTTGCTAATGATTTTAGTATTTTTTGCTGTTTCATAAAAGTACTCTTCTTCAGGTAATTATTCTGCATCTCAGACAAGATACTACAGATGTGCTAACAGACAACACTGAATACATATATACAAGGCTTTTGATAATAATGAAGTAGCAGGAGATGTTCCTTTATATATATGGAAAGCGTTTGAGAGATTTTGGCATGTTGTCATTTGCACAAACCACAGGGATACGAAATTACTAGACGACTGTTAGGTTTAATCTAATCGTTCCTATCAAATAGTGAAACAATACACTTTTAAACGGGCAATCTTCCAGGTACTTAGAAAAAATGCTGGTGTTCATCAATGCTTTATCCAAGGTTTTACGCTGTTTCTGATTTTCATCAATGATTTTCCTGATGTTATCAGTTCCCGAGTAGGAATCTTTGCAGCTGACACCACCATTTAGTACCGTCTTAATAGGAAATCTGACAAAATAAATAAATAAAACCTGGCGCTGCGCTTGAAATAAACCTGTAATCAGTAGTTATCTGTTTCAGGAAATTGTTTGTAAATTCAAATGGCTCCAAAACACAACTTAGTCACAACTCAGAAACTTTTCTATCTGCTATCAGCAGGGCAATGCTAGTCTCCTGAAGAGCAACACACTGTCCTTTCTTGGACTCACATTTCCCATCGATCTGAAGTGGATCGACTATATTAAATCTATACCTAAATATACTTCAAGGTAATTTGGGTTTTAGTATCGGACAAGAAAAGTTTTTTAATCAGAATCCACCTTGCACATAAATAAACCTACCATTCATCTGTGAATTTTTAAAAAAATTGTCTTATCCTAACTGATGCGCCTGTTATTCATTTCAATGTTCATGACAAAATACAAAGAAATATCTGCAATATAATAAAAGCTGAGATGGCATATTTTCTCCAGTTCTATTTTTCACTATTCTATAAATATTTTTTATCTCTAGCTCTTGACCCTTGGGCTACAACCACATAAATATATGCGTGCAACAAGATTGTCATCCATCCCACCATTTTACCGTGAAAATATTTCAATATAATCCCTAATTCTACAGCAATGTTTCTTTTCTGGCACTTCGGGCCTGAGTAGAAAATTTCTGTTTATTTGTTTCTCTGATAGCTACAATCCCCAAAATTTAAATGCAACATCAATTGCATCTTTTGAATCCAGTTCATTTATCTTTCTGCAATACCCACTGTACCCAGTCTTTCCTTTCATTGGAACCCGTTACGTACTCATCGTGTTCCCGCCTTCGTTAGAGTAAAACTATTTTTTAAGTATATTGTC